>CM062811.1:480047081-480525013 GCA_031772625.1 Pinus tabuliformis | reverse complement strand
TAATAGTTCCATGCACTCAAAATTCAAGAAAAAGATATTCAACAAAATATTCCACTTAACAATATAAAATGCAAAATCCTTCCATTCAACCAAGAAATACCTCCAAAGATGTCAAAATAAGCTTACGTATATAAAAATTCATCAAAGTATTGCCAAAATCACCCACAAGAAGCAAGTATGAATTCTCTAAGAGGTCTAAAATTCACAAGGTTGATGACGAATTGATCACAAATGAGTGATCACATATATAAGCATCATCTACTAAACTTAATTATGCCTAAAAGCCCCTAAAATCATAAAGTGGTGGGCTAAAAACACCTCTAGGTCACAGGTTGATCAAGTAACCAAATGTAACAAATGATAAAATCTTTAAAGGAAGGCTTAAATGATGATTTCATGCATGCGTAGGCCTCCAAAGGGAATGCATTTATGCCAAATGGTGCCATGTGTGATGTAGAGGGCCTCTAAAATAATGATGGAGGGGTTGACCCCTCTATCTCAATGCAAGTCATCCAATGCCCCCCAAATGTGGGTTTGGGGCACAAACTTGGTTTTTAATGGGTATCTTGGTGATAGAGTAACCTAAGTATGCTCCAAAATTGAGGGCTTTGAGGATGGTACTAGCCCTTCCATGTATCAAAGGGTGAGAAAAACCTCACATGGGCCTTAGATCAACTGCCAAACCATGTGTACACTACTAAGCCGACTAGGGCATGCTAGTCAAAGTGCATCATCTTATGAATAATGTGGGGTAGAGTGTAGAATACTGGGGGTTTTGTAGGTTCCCGTGGAAAGTGATGAGCCATGGTATTGCATTAAGGATGTTTTAACTCCCAATACAATCAACTTAAATTATCAACCCGGGGTTCGTACAAACTTAGAGGTGACAATGCTATATGCACATTAGGTCAATTTCTACTCATGTCACCTTCAGTCATTAGATTAGATCAAGGCAAGTAGAGACCACACCTTCAAAGGCAAGTAGAGACCACTCCTTCAATTAACTACAAAGAGAATTTCTATGGAAAGACACAAAAAAACATACCCTAATTGCAAGGAAAGGGGCATTAGCCTAATTGCAAAAATGAAAGTGTCATTCATTAGATGTAGGGACTAATTGTAAATGCAGGGAAAGGAAAGACTACACCAGTTGCAGAAATACACCATGCTACTCTATTTGCAAAAAAATCGAATCAATATTCTACTTGCAAAATGGAAATCATTAATCTAATTGCAAATTGATTAGAAAGAAAAAATTCAGTGTACAACACACAACTAGGAAATTCAGAAACTAAGTCTAATTCAATTGCGTTGAAGAGTTTCCCTTCATGTTACTGAGTGTAAGATGGATTTAAAACTAACAACATGATCTTTATTCACTGCATAAGAGAACTCTCATTTTTATTCAAATGTAAAAAATTGCTTCCTAACTCTATTTTTTGTTTTGTGCTTGCAGTGGAGGAAGGCAAGGTCACCATTCAATCTAAAAATACAAAAATCAAGATCCTAGGGAAAATATGTCTGAGTTACGGTAGTGGTACAAGACTGCCACAAGGTGCTACAAGAAACTTTGTTTTGCTACAGGAGTGCCTTGTTTTTCTATAGGATTGGGTCTGAGTTATTTTTGAGGGAAAGGAAGGTGTTTTGAAGGTGGATGAGGATGGATGAAGGAGGTGTGAGGCATTTTTCCAAGCTTAGCACCCCTCAGAGGCCTATCTTGCACAAACGTTGATGCCCACAATGTCCTTCATTGGATTTGAAAATATGATCTTGGTGGAAGCGATTGAGGTAGTATGAGGTGTCTAGGAGGAGGATGGAAATGTCTAAGTGGATGTGGATGAGTGTTTCAACCCCTGCAAGTCACTAGCAGCCCCTACAGACTAACAATCAAGGACATACATCTATTGATTAATATTGCAGTAAAATTAATCAAAGTGGAAAGGATGAGTTGAATTTTATTTCTTCAAGATCTATTATATTATACAACATGCATCTAACCTATTTTCCAAATCATGATATTAAATTATAAGGTGCAGAAAACAAGCATGAAAAATAATTTCAATCCAAAGCCTAGAAATTTCCAAGGAGTCATAAACATATATTTTTGGCTTGTCGTTGTAGACTCTTCAATGACACTTCACTTAAGAGAGTTGGTGATCAAACCTACAACTTCAATTTTTTCAATCTAATTCCAACTCAAATGAGAAAAGAAATAAAACAGATTGAACAAGAAAAAAAACAAAAAATACATGAGAGGGGATAAAGCCTCTAGGTTGGGCCCTAATCCAAGGGTTCTAGCCCTCTTAAACTAACTCATATGTAGATCAATAAAATACCTTTCATTAACAGAACATAGAGTGAAAATACATAATCTCAAAATGGAGATAACAGTCTAAGTAATCAACCTTCAATAACTCTTCCTTTCTCCAAGAGTTTGAATCCTAATGAGCCCTTAGGCCTATTTATTTATACAAAAAGTGACTAAGGGGAACTCCCTTGAGAGGACTATTTCCCTCCAAAATCTTGAAATTGGCGGATCTAGTTCCCTTAGATCTCCACATTCAATTGAGTTCATCGAATACCAGTGGACTTCAAGATGTTGGTGAGGAATCTTGGGACTCAAGTCGAGTTGGAGAGTTAATGTAGCGAGAAAGCCTCCTATATTATCTCTAGATGCCTCCGATGAGCCCCTGCATAGTAAATGTCTCCCAAAAATGTTTCTTTTTCCTGCATATTAACCACATTCGACCATGAAATATGACAAGCACCCTTTAGTCTCCCTTCTAAGCACATTATGGCTAAGAAATGTAAATTAATGTGAGAAAAAGAAAGTTTAGGGGAAGGAGGATAGCACATTGGGCATCAAAATATACTTATTGATGGGACCCATCAAAATGGAATGATGCTCTGCAAGTTATAGGATTTACATGGCTCTCAACGCTTCACCTGTATAGTGTCATAATTCTCATCTAATAGACTTGGGCCCCAATCAAGTTTCTCGACCCATGATGAAAACCATATGTTAATCACATACAATTTCTAGTGTTGCATCTTCACCATTAGGCACAATAAGCATTAATGCATCTAAGTGGATCAAGCTTGCTATTCAAGGGAAAATTGACACTTCATACATGGTTTCCCTTCCAAATTTGGGGCTTTTATCACGTAATAGTGTTACCTCCCTAGGTAGGAGTGGCTAATGGACAAACCTATTAGGTGTTCCTAACCCCTAAGGGGAAAGACAGGTCCTTGTTACATCCTTCAAACAATAGGTGTCGTGTGAATAATGATGTAACATAAGGGAAAAATGGGTCTTAGGGCCAAATTCCATTGTCAAAGTACAAATGTGAGGAGGGTGCAATCATGGGTGCATAAGTTACCTCAACCTTTGTTTTTACACCCCTCTTATTTCCTTTTTCTTTTTATTGATTTTTATTTTTATTACTACCCAGAGCTCCATGAAATGAGAGCATGATTTGAAAGATGTGTAGTAGTGGTAAACCCCTTAGTGGTGGGGGAATTCATCACTCACCAGGGGTTGGGACATGCAAGGGTTCCTTTCCATGATGTGATAGGGAAATTAGCCCCAGGAATTGGGTGATGGCCATAATGATAAGGGGTAGAGCTTATGCTTGGCTTTTGACCACGTGCTAATGTTAATGTCTTGGCCATATTTTTCATTTTATATTTTTCATTCTTTTTTTTCTTGATTGTGGCCATGGTATGCTCTTTCCTTTTCTTTTCGCTGCATCAACCTCCCGGGGTAAAATTTCTAGGTATGACCTAGATATGTGGAAAAGAGGAGGGGGTGTTCTAAATCCTAGTGGACCCATGGTTAAGTGGACCCAGAGATGGGAGGTGGAGTAAAAAGCTTGTATTGTATGGAGGGAAGTGCTAAGTATGGAATGCGGAAAACATGACCACACTATCTCAATCAATGTTTCTGAAGTAGTGCCCTTCGTAAAGCCGTGGACCATTAGGGAGGTCCCACTGGACTAGGATTGAAGATTCACCCCCCATTTAAGGTGAGGGAATAAAATAATGGTTAAAGCCCTTAATTATTCCAAGTCACCCTGATAATCTATGCCAAATTCCTAAATGAAAAACAAGCCTAAGAACCTGATTGCATAATGAATAAAGTACCTTTTGGGCTGGATTTCCCACCTTCCAACATGTGCTCTTGAAAAATGGGTGAGGAAACATACAACCGAGGAGATAATAATGACACATCACATTGGGTACTTAGTGGTTGTTAGGGGCTACTAGCCACTAGCTGGATGAGATACTTAGGAGAAAATTTCTCCTATGGGGTCACCCACTTTTGGTGGGTAATAGAACTGAAGCGGGTGAAATTTTTATCTATAGCATATGCCCCCAATGTATGAGGTTAGAACATAAAACGATTGTAGAAATAAATTACAATAATCTAAATGAGTTATGCAAAGGGAGAGAACCCCAAATGCAAAACCTGTATAGGGCTGAAAAAGTCATAATCAGATATATATAAAGTACATTCTTGAGGTAGACATACCCCATACTCAATACTGAAACAATAGAGCATGGCCACTCACACAACATACTGCAAAATCATGTCATCAAGGACTAGTCATTTTACAATGTGTAACAACACCCCTTACCCAACACCCAAAGTAGGATATGGTCACCATGCATACCCAATCCTAAAATTATTGTTATGGAAATGGGGTAATTTTTTTTTACCTTCTCTAAACTGAGAATAACCATCACCATTACGTTCATTTCATTGAGATGAATCTGGTGATATAAATTTTTTCCTCAATCCTATATATTGAGAAATATTTCCTCTTAAAGAGTAAGCCCTGCCACATCGTCTAACTACCATGTGGCATATCGCCATTGGCCTGCATGGTAGTTGGTCTCTTGGACCAATCAATGTTGGCCTTCTTTTCTCATCTATTCAAAGCTCTTCATTGTGTTTGACGAATCCATTGGTCATGGAATATCCATGTCATCCTGAGGCCTTCATTGTAGCTCTCCTTACACCTTCAGGATGACATCTAGGGACACATCATCCTGTTCTTCCATGCCGATAGTTCCTAAGAAAGATTCTTGACAACCACTAGGGCTGTGTCGCCAGGCTAAAATTTGAATTGAGGCCGTATGGTGTCCTAATATCCTCATTGGTCCCCCTTTCTATTCTTATCTAGCACCATAATCTATCCCACATCACCCGACTTCCTTCATCCTAGCACCTCTTTAATATTCTGGGCTCATAGCATCATGATGACGTAGATGACGGGACCCCCTCTCTACCAATCAGGTATGTGCTCTACTAGCGTGGTATGACTTAAATCATCCCAGAAATCTCCTCCTGATGCTTACAAATGACTCCTCCTTTCAAAATTTTGAGGTGAGACCTCTGGGCCTATGTGGACTAGTGGGTCTCACCTCCATGAGATACTATTTTTGATTGGTCCAAGTGGCTCTACTCCCTACCAATGGGAATGATACTTCGATTCCAAGCTGTAGGCATAGCTGTCTGGTGCTACGCTAGCCTTGTCATTCCATCATGCCACTCCTTGCGAATGTTTCGGGGTGAAACCGTTAGGTTTAATTAACAATATTTACTTGACATTATTATTTCAAAGAGAGACAATGTTTCTTTCTCCCACCAGGTTTTTTAGAAGAAAATTCACACCAAACAATATCTTCATGCAAATTCGCATCATTTCCCTGCTCAAAATCTAGGTGTTCTCAACACCTTATCCACTCGGGCGTTACAAGTTTATGATGAAAAACGCCTCAGTGATGAAAAAACCCTTCTCCTTAGTGTTTTTAATAAGAATGGTTATAGTGAGCGCCAATGTCTTAGAGCCTTCCTTAAGGCTGAAAAGAGTCCCTAGGATTAAAAATTATCTTAAAGATCGGTTTTCAGGGGTGCATCTTCTGCCTATCCAAGGAACCATAAACAAGATTACTAAGATCCTGAAGAAGCATAAGATTCCTTCAACATTTAGGCCCCTAAAGCCTATCCGAAGCTCCCTAAGATCAGTGAAGGACCCTGTGAACCCTAAAGATGGGAAATGTGTTTATGTCATCTTTTGTTCCTATGGGACTTCGTACATTGGTGAAACATACCACTCAATTAATAAGAGGATTCTTGAGCACACAATTGGCATAAAACATGGAAGGTCCCACTCCTCTGCTTTGGCAGAACATGTAGAAAAGACACAACGATCACACTCACATTGAAGAGTCGAGGGTCATTGCAGCGATTGATCATTTTCATCACTGTAAGTTTAGGGAAGCCTTGGAAATTGAAAAGAGGTCTATCATTCTGAATAGAGATGATGGTTGGAGTATTAGCAGGTGTTGGATTCCTACCTTATATTCCTAAGTTTTTATAATATTTAATTATTTAATTATTTAATTATTTATATTATTTTTATTTTTTATCTTTTTTTATATTTTAATCAGAATTTATGGTATTCCTTTATTTCTTATTTATTTACTTTTTTTTTACCATATATTTTTTTGTTGGATGTAAATAATAAAAGTGAATTAATTCATTATTTTGATTTAAATTTTATTTTTTCGTTTTCTTATTACTATTTTTAGTTTTATTGTTTAGAATAGTTAAATTCGACATTATTATTTTTAATTTGTTTATTTATTTATTTTATTTTTATTTTTTCCATTTTCTTATTACTATTTTTCAGTTTTATTGTTTAGAATAATTAAGTTTGACCTTATTATTAATGAGCTTCATTTTGATAATAATAATAATAATAAAAGCCCCAAGAGTTAGCTCAATCGGTCAAATCAAGTGCCTCGTCAATGGGAGGTCACAGGGTCGAATCCCGAAAAGCTCTTGGTTAGGTCAGTAAATAGGCTGAGGGGTGTTGATGCCCTTCGGGTGGCGTCCACTCAGTGTTTAAAACCCTAGTCGTAGCGGCTACCCACTGACCCGGGTATCCGTGAACCAGTAAGTGAAAAAAAAAATTAATAATAATAATAAAATTAATTTATTTCTTTATTTACAACTAATTTCTATCTATTACTTTATTTTAATTACAAAAGTTGTTTATTAATTAATCATAATTCTGTAGTCAAAACTAGTTGTTATATTCTAACGGCTAGAAAAAATCTCGCTTTATCTATTTAATCTAATGCCATGATCAGTTTCTTCATCTTGTCCTGAAGATGAACCACATTGGATGGTTCGAAACACGTCGACTTATAGTTTCTTTATGTGATTTTTACTGAAAGATCTCTCAACAATTTGGTCGATTCCCAACCAATAGCACCATTACAATGATGCATGCCCTACCACACTCCGACCTTATGTCATCCCGTAAGGCCTTTCCCGACACATTCGATTATTGCACCCAAATGTTGCTCACGGGTGAGACTTTTGGGGTGACATCTTCCCACCCTTATGTTCATAATGCTTCCTAGTGCGCCTCCCTTGTATTCTTCTATGCTAAACTTCTGGCCAATAGCATGACTGTCGGGCACACATCATCATGCCCACATCATCCAAGCACTTTATCATGGTGCCTTCATCTACTGATCCTTTTAAATCACCTAGGTGTGGTAACTTCCACACATGCTCCTTGATCCTGATTAGTACACATGGTGATTCCAACTCATCATCCCGCTCGTTCTATCCTGGCATTTTATGTTGCATCCTCCCTTATGCTTCCAGTTTCATTACAATGGGGTGTCATGTCAAGGGGTCCATCTCTGACCAATAGAATAACCGTCTGGATGGCATGCCAACCAACTCATCCGACTAATGCACATATCATACTTCGTTAGTTCTTATAGGATAGAGGCTCTGGGTTATGTCAGTGACTTTCACCTATTCGTGATAAGGGAAAAATCTGTTTGCACCAATGCAAGGTGTCCATGCCTAGGGTCCCCAAGATTAAAGGGTAAGGTCGTCAGATTAATTATAAGCCTGCATCTCTACCCTCCCTCACATTGGAATTTCTCTAGGTAGAACCTCTTCATTCAAACATGGTTTCTCTTGCTGCTTGGCTAGACTTAAAAGAGAAACAAATCCCTCAACGCTAGCAGAATTCCTTATGAATGGATTCACATGCATATAGGCAGTAATCTCTCTCTCTCTCTCTCCCTATACACACACACACACACACACACACACACACACACACACACACACACACACACACACACACACATGCATTTTCCATGTAACCATGATTCATTGATAAAAGAGGTTCTTATGTCAGTCTTTGTCACATTATCGGTTCAGATCTTTGTATATGTTTTTAATATCTTCAAGGCTTTATTGTACATGTTATTTATTCAGTTATAATGGAGCACATTCAAATATTTCTTAAGAACAATATTTCAATTTAGAAATGTAACCTAATCGTTCTTATTGAGTGTATATATTTCATCTTATTTCATTTATAACCTTAAGGACCAAATGCGGTCATGATCCAAAATGGATTTTGGATAGACTCCTAAGTCTAAGTGTTCCTCACAGAGGGAAATGAAAGTCCAAGGAAGTTCCTGGAAATAGCCCCATTGCAGAGATCTTTTCCTTCTGAATCTACTACAACTTGAATGGGAAAAAATGGACTTAGGATGCAGAAGTTATTGCAGAAAGAAGATGCCCTTTGTTCTTTAGAAAAAGAGGCAAAATCCCCTAAAATGGGCAAACAATCATTATATAGGGAAATCACATTGGAGAGGGTCCAAGAGTGGACTTAAAAAGAAAGGGGAAGAGACACCCGATTGCTGATCCCCGACATATCGGGTCGGAGGCAGGCACATGCACATGATATGAGGTGGGACCCGGGCTGAGTGATATTGCAATCGTCGATATCGGCGGATCGACGTCGACGATACCACGAGGCAAAGGACGGAACCCTAGGCCAATCGGACTTGCGATTGTGATATATTGCATCGCAACGTCACCTTGTAGTGATGTAAAAGGGGTGATAATGCCGGACCCAACGGACTTAATAGGCACGGTTTGATAAGTTTTGAGTTCTGGAGAAAGGGACTTTCCCGTGTATAAGCACGTTTTGGCATAAAAACTGAAATACAAAGGAAAAAGCCCCAAAGTGATACAACCGGACTTGAAGGGGAATTAAAGGCGTGATTTATAAAATTTGAGTTCCATAAGCGGGATTTCGGCCGGCCTCAAGCAGTAAATGGTATTGGGTTGGCTCTGCTCGATCCCATGCAACGAACGATGCGTGGTTGGTGGAGGAGAGAGGAAAACCGCCTTTTCGGGTTGGTAACCTCCATACCCTTAAGCCGCCCTAGATCGCATATGGGCCGTTGGATCAGGGATCCTGTAGATCGACGGTGGCACTTGCGATAGCAGCCAAAGGCGAACCCGATGTGATTATAGGGGCGATTGCGATATATTTTGAAGTCCGATAGTGTTCACACCTAATCCGAAGGCGGTTGGGTAAACTGGAACGTGAACAGTCATCAAGAAGATGAACTGTTCCGTCCACTTTGTGTATATAAACAATTGTTCTCTTATGAAATAACATCTCAGTTTTCCTTTGTTCAATGTGGAGTTACCCTAGCCTGACATGGTATCAGAGCACAGGTCCCAGAAATAGTTGCAACTCCTGCTGTCCTGAGCGCTGCATCTGCCTGAGCGTTTGCCTGACATAACTCCTCTGCTCTCTGGTGCACCAGCGCTGCATCTGCCTGAGCGTTTGCCTGACATAACGCTCTCTGCTCTCTGGCGCACCAGCGCTGCCTGAGCGTTTGCCTGACACACCCTCAGATTTCATACGTTCCACATATGTTTTGATGGTCTTCACTCCCACTTTCGCTGGATCTGCAATCTTGCTGCCTTGTTTCCCAATAACTTTTCCGATTTTGTTCGAAGCCACAACAATCTTGAATACATTGTCTCTGCCTCTAGCTGGCCGCTTGGCCCGAAACCCCATCGGAAGAGTACTGTTCCTCACTCTCACTGGACTCGTAATCACTGTTTTCCCCCATATCTGAAACAGAGAACCGGCAGCCAAGAGTCGAAAGCCTGGGTGATACTCAGACAAGCATATACAAGACGTTTATCTGTGTTTTCCTCTTTTATGTTTATTTCTTTCTATGCCTGGATATCCTCCTATATAAATCATTTGGCAAACCGTCGGATGTTTTTCTGAGTCGCCACGGCCTCCGTCGAAACTGCTCTGAAAATTGGTGTCATTATTCATGATACTTTCATCGCTGTGGAAGAGGCGCGGGGTCATTGCCAGTCTATAGGTTTTGATTTTTCTTACCCTAAAATATTGCTCTATCGGTTGCCGGAGTCTCAGTCCGACCCTCTCAATCTGTGGAACACAATTTATTTTAAAGGGGTTTGTCGATCAAATCGATTCAAAATGAGGAGATACAGCCTGGTGAGGAGACACGACCACTGCTTATCATAAATCCCCATATTACAAACTCGGGTCTCTTCATACAGAAAATTCCAATGCGACAAAATGTCGCAGGATCTTAAGCTCTGAAGCTGACGGTAGAGTGGGATGTCCCAGGATCGGCGTTCCAAGTCATTAAAAGCATTGGATACCACCACTGAACAATCAAAGACATTTTCGCAGAACGCAACAGTTGCCAGTAATGCTGGGTATTACAAAGACTGCAAGGGCGTTGGTATTATGCAGTAAATTAAAAACTTCAGTATGGCGGTTTCTATATATCGTTGAGCAGTTTGTTAAATTCATGATATACGCAGTTTATATGATTCAAAGCGTTCAAAATATTGCGGTGTTTCCAGCATTACATATATATTTGATATATTGATATATATTGAAGTGATCCTTGAGAGTTTTTTTTTTTCTCAAAACATAGTAATATTGCAGTGATATAAGAAATGCTGATATAAGAAATGTTGATGCAAATGTTAGAAGAAAATAAAGTGCATAAGGCTGTGGCATAAGGATTTTTTTTCAGCAGAAGTTTTTTTATCAACAGAAGTTTTTTTTTAGCAGAGATATTTTTTACAGAATGCATTCAATCATTTCTATGGTAGGAATAGTTCTCACTGGCAAGGAGAACTATTCAGAATGGTCTCGAATGGTAAAACACACCCTCATCTACAATGAGTTGTGGAAAGGAGTGTGTGTCGGAGAAGAAGACAAAGACCCTGTGCAGCCTACATCAGATAAAGAACTTGTCATTTGGGAAAACAAGAACA
Organism: Pinus tabuliformis; assembly: GCA_031772625.1. Taxonomy (NCBI): domain Eukaryota; kingdom Viridiplantae; phylum Streptophyta; class Pinopsida; order Pinales; family Pinaceae; genus Pinus; species Pinus tabuliformis. The sequence continues at coordinate 480,513,831 of CM062811.1, read as the reverse complement.
GCAAAGCCTATGCATTGATTGCAGCATCTGTAAATGAAGAAGTATGTCGTCATATTTCATCCTATTCCACTGCCTTTGAAGCTTTACAAAAGCTGAAAGAACTCTATGATACACATTCTGCACTTGAAGTTGTTCAGCTCATGATTAAACTCTTCACTCTTGAACTGAAAAATAATGATCCTCTTGCTCTTGCATATGAAATAAAGTCCATAATGCATGATATTAAATCCACTAAGGTTGAGCTGATATCTCTCTTATTGCCTTCTCAAAGCACTCTATCCTACCTACCCCAATTATCTTGAGTCATTACAAGCAAATGGAAATATTAAAGATATAACCTTTGACTCTCTTGTGAAAAAGTTTGCTGAAAGAGAGAAAGCCTTTGGAAAGAAAACAGTCCCTGAATCTTCTGAAGAGACTGTTTGCCTTGCTCATAAAGAAAAGCATCCTGCTCAAGATTCTACAAGAGGAAGAGGTGGACGAAGAGGAAGAGGAAGATACTTCAGAGGCAGGGGGGCAGACATTTTCAAGCAAAAAAGGCAGATCTGCATTGCATTCGTTGCAAATGAAATGGATCACATGATGCTTCTACATGCAAGCTACCATGGGACAAAATTGAGCAGAGAAGAAATCACAGAAAGGTAAAACTGATGACATAGACAAAGGTAAAGCACCTGAATCCGCTCACTATATTGAGGCACAATGTAACATTGGAGTAAATGAAGATTTGTTTAATGCTTCACTTGCTTCTTCGAAAAATGACTGGTTGCTTGATTCAGGAGCAACCTGTCATATGACTCATAGGAAAGATTTTTTTGAAGATTTCACTGACAATGTTGATGGAGCAGTATACTTTGCAGATCAGTCAAAAATCAAGCCATCAGGGCTTGGCACAATCAGGCTTAAACTGCCTGGTCTTCCAGACTTTCTTCTGGATCATGTTCTATATCTCCCACATCTCAAGAGAAACTTGCTATCCCTGGTCCACATCCGACAGCAAGGTCACTCCATTCACATGTTTGATGGAAAGCTTGAGGTAAGAAAGGCATCTGACCACTCATTTGTCATGAGGGGTATAGAAGAAGAAAGACTTCTTAAACTGCAAGGAACCACTGCTCATGCACAACATTTCTCATATATTTCTCATCATGAAGAAGGTACGCTTCCGTCAAGTTTATTATGGCATGCTAGATTTGGACATTTAAACTATGATAGTCTCCGCTTGTTGAAGAAAAATGGTGTTGCTGGTTTGCCTACCATTCCTAGAAAACATAAGCAATGTGATGCATGCATTCTAGGAAAGCATAGCAAACAGTCTTTTCATGATTCACATTCAAGAGCACATAGGAAGCTTGAACTCATTCATTCAGATTTATGTGGTCCAATGCCTGTTCCTTCTGCAAATGGAAATAAATATATCATGACATTTATTGATGATTACACCAGAATGTGTTGGGTTTATTTATTGAAGAACAAATCTGATGCTTTTCAAACATTCAAGAATTTTCATAAATGGATTGAAAATGATGCACAATCTCATATTGGGTCTATTCACACTGATAATGGAAAAGAATATACATCAAATGAATTTGAACACTATCTTCGCCAACATGGGATTAAACATCAAACAACTGTGCCTTATAATCCTCAATAGAATGGTGTAGCAGAAAGAATGAATAGAACAATCTTGAAAATGGTACGATCCATGCTTTTCTTCAAAAATGTAAAGACAATGTTTTGGGCTGATGCTGTTCTATGTGCTGCATATATAAAGAATAGATGTCCATCTAGTGCTATAAGAAACAAGACTCCTTATGAATTGTGGTATGGACATGTTCCTTCGGTAAAACATCTCAGGATCTTTGGTTCCACTTGTTATGCTTTAATACCAAAGGTACATAGAAACAAACTTGGTGCTAGAAGTCGTAAGTGTATCTTCCTGGGGTATTCAAACACATCTAAAGCATACCACCTCTATGATGAAGTAAATAAAAAGTTTGTTTTATCTAGAGATGTCATTTTTCTTGAATCATCCAAATATGACAGTGTTGTTGAGCGGCAACTTGATTGCTTGGATAGATTCACACAACCGAAATCATTTCAAGAGTTTGATAATCAGATTCCACATCTTGAAGGGGGGGTTCCTATAGTAGATCAACATGTGGAATCTTCTTCTGAAGAACAATCTCCCCTGCATGACACTCCAACAACGGATGATGCTTTAAGTGATGTAATTGATAGAATTGGGAGACTCAATCTTGATTCAGACCCAACTCAATCAACAGAGAAGCCTGGACCATCTTAGAAAGGTCCCCCAAAGTGGCTGACAAAGACACTTGAAAGTGTTCATCCTGATGAAATTGGAAAAAAAGGAACCAGAAATACAAACCGACAAGATGGAGGTGATGTAGATAACTCTAATTCACCTGTTGATATGGATGTTACTTATGATTGTGAATTGAACTTGTCTACAGATTTTGAACCAACTTCCTTCAAAGAAGCTGCTTCTCATGATGAATGGAAAGAAGCGATGCAGAAGGAGTATGATGCCCTCATAAAGAATGGCACTTGGAAGCTGGTTGATCCTCCATTTGGAACCAAACCAATTGGCTGCAAGTGGGTCTACAAGAACAAGTACAAAGTTGATGGCTTACTTGACAAGCACAAAGCTAGGCTTGTGGCAAAAGGTTTTGCACAGAAGGAAGGGGTCGATTATGAGGAAACTTTTGCCCCCACAGCAAAATGGGCAACCATCCGGACACTCTTTGCACTAGCTGCTCAGAATGGTTGGAAAGTCCATCAAATGGATGTAAAAACTGCATTCTTGAATGGAGATCTAAAAGAGAATGTTTTTATGTCCCAGCCTGAAGCATTTGCTATGAAAGGACATGAACACAAAGTATGCAAAATTGTGAAGTCCTTGTATGGCCTCAAGCAAGCACCACGAGCCTGGTATGAAAAACTAACTGAGCATCTTTTGAAACTCAGCTTCAAACATTTTGATCTTGATGATGCAACTTTATTTGTCAAGAAAGTTGGAAAAACAGTTGTATATCTTGTGGTATATGTAGATGATCTTTTAATGACAGGGAACAATGAAAGCTATATTGCATCCATAAAGAAAGAATTAGGAAAAAGTTTTGAAATGACTGATTTGGGCTATGTTCATTACTATCTTGGCATTGAAGTAACCCAACATCCAAAATCCATATTTCTTTCTCAAAAGAAATACATTGGAGATTTGTTAAACAGATTTGGCATGACAGAGTGCAATCCTCTTTCTACTCCAATGGAACAAAACTTGAAGCTCACATCTATTGAAGGAAAGGAATTTGAGGATGTAACAAAGTATAGACAGCTTATAGGAAGTCTCATCTACCTCACTACTACCGGACCAGACATTTCATTTACTGTTGGAATCCTCTCCAGGTTTATGCAAAAACCTTGTGAGGGACATTGGTCTGCTGCAAAAAGAGTTCTAAGGTACTTGAAGGGAACTCAAGACCTTGGAATCAAGTATACACAGGTGAACGACTTCAACTTGATTGGATACTCTGATTCAGACTTCGATGGAGACAAAGAAACTGGGGTATCTACTTCAGGATATGCTATGAGTCTTGGATCAGGAGCTGTCTCCTGGAGATCATGCAAACAATCAGTACTAGCAGATTCCACAACAGAAGCAAAATACGTGGCAGCAGCTGAAGCAACGAAAGAAATTGTGTGGCTCAGGAAAATTCTTGAAGATTTGCAGGTAAAACAAGTACAATCAACTCCACTCATGATTGATAACACCTCTGCAATAAAGTTGGCCAAGAACCCAAAGTTTCATGATCGTACTAAGCACATCAATACTAAATATCATCTGATCCGACATCATGTTGAGGCCAAAACAATCCATCTCCGTCATTGTTCCACAAATGAGCAAATTGCAGACATCTTCACCAAAGCGCTTGGAAGAGAAAAGCTTGAAAGATTCAGAACGATGCTTGGACTCACCAACATCCCTTCAGATTAAGGGGGGAATGTTCACACCTAATCCGAAGGCGGTTGGGTAAACTGGAACGTGAACAATCATCAAGAAGATGAACTGTTCCGTCCACTTTGTGTATATAAACAATTGTTCTCTTATGAAATAACATCTCAGTTTTCCTTTGTTCAATGTGGAGTTACCTTTGTTGGGTTTTTCATCGTTTTCCCATGTATTTGGGATTTTTCCTAACACACTAATGCAATGCGATATAATGCTTAATGGCAGACCCAATAGGGATTTTAGGGGCGATTGAAAGGAATTTCATGTCCGATAATCACACTCGATAATGTATTTGCGGACATTCTCTGTGTAATGAGATTTTCACTATTTTTGGGTTTTTTCTTATGAAACAGCCTCGATTCCTTTTGTAACTGCTCCTGATCATCATGCTATGCTGCAACAAGAATTTTCACAGGCAATGATGCATTTTGAAGCCATGGAGCCACAAAGCTAGATGGCAAGTCTGACTCACAGGGAGTAGAGAAGCCATAGAGCCACAGAGGGATAATGAATCACAGAGAAACGACTAAGGTAGCCAAAAATCTGGGAAATGACCTCAAAGGAGGTAGAGAGCTAAATTGAGAGAGGGGGAGTGTAGAAATCTAGGTCAAAGCAAAAAAGGGTAGAGGAAAGAGAGCAAAAATCGAAGAGCTAGAGCGAGAGCCGAGGGCCAGAAAGCCGAGAGCTTCAGAGCCAGGGATAAGATGGTGTCTAAACCCATTATTTCTGTGTAAAGCAGTGGAGTTGAGCTAGGAGCTTGTAAAATGACTGTTTCCATAATCCTAGAGAGCCTAGTTGAGTTGATTAGAGCTCATGGAGATGTAGCCCAAGAGTTTTGGGTGAACTCCTAATTAAATTGCTGTCTTATGTGTGTTGTTTTATTTTTGCATTGTATCTAATGCAAAATTTACTGTTATATGTATTTACATATCAACATAAGAAAATAAACTTAAAACACATAAAAAATCGACAATAAATATAAGCATACACCTTATTTTCAAGAACATATTTAATTCTGCATTGGTTAATCATAAAGACTCGGGATTACTTAAGCTTTGGAAGTGGGAGAGGTTCTTGTAAGTTAGACAAGAAACCTAAGTGCCCCATTTTCATATCAGGTGGTATCAAAGCTTGAGATTGATTAACCCCAGCTTCAAAGAAGGTTATATCAGAATGCTTGATTGATGGAGCAAAGATTGCTTGTCTAAAAGGTGTTTAAATAGTCAGAGGTTGATTATATGCTTGTTTGCAGACTGACTATTGTTTGAGTTTGCAGAGGTGAAGGGAAAGCTATTGATAGCTCAGTCCAGGAAGGACAAGAAGGAAGAAGGGCTAAAGGCATTCTTCTATCCAAAAGGACCTCAAGGCAATCCTTAAAGCACAAGAGGTTTGTTTCAAAAGGTTGCTTAAATAATATCTTTATTGATCTTGTTTGAAGTTATTTTGTTCATTGGTATAATGAAAAACTCTACAAGTGAGTCCTTAAACTCCTCTTGCATCACAAGACTCTTCTATGAAGACATAAAGCAAGACTTGTTCATTATGATGGGCAAGGTAAGAGAAATGTGTGAGGATGGAAGGAAGAGCAACATACTTAGAGAGCAGTTGAATTCCATGAAGGAAGAGAAGCAGTTGCTTTCAGATAGACTGCAGGAAATGGAGAGGCAACTTCATATTGCAAATATGAACCTGAAAAGGATGCATGAGTGGGAGTCACAACTCATTATTTCTAAAGAAGCCTTGGTCAAGTATCAGCTTGAAGAAGAGGTAAACCATTCCGTTGGTCTTCAAATTCCTGTAAGAATGCTTATATTGGTTCTTTTGAAAAACGTACTAGAGGCACAGGTTCCAAGCTAATGTCCAAGATGGGCTATGGAGGAAAGGGCTTGGGAAAGCAACCACAAGGTATTATTGAACCAATAATGGTTGAGGAAAGGCCTAAGTATTTGGGTCTTGGCTATGGACAAACTTATGGAGAGAGTTCCCAAGTTGCCATGAAGGCCATTGAAACAATTCCAAGAAGATGTTTCATTGTAGTTCCTCTACCTCAAGAGTGTGAAGATTGTATTAAGGAGGAATGCAATGGCTTGAAAGATCATGTGCAGGATGCAGGTGTTCAAAAGCACACACTTGAACCAGAGAGTTGTTGCAACTCTAAAAGCCTTGAAGAGATTGATGGTGTTCCAAAGGGAGCAACTTTTTTATTTGCTTCACCTCCTCATGAAGGAAATAAAGGTGAAAGAGGTAGGTATAAATGTGTTTCTATACATATTCCTTTTGATTTTTGCAAAACATGGTAAATTTCCACATAAGCATGGGAAAAGAATTGCATGTTTCTTTTGTGGTTTGGATAACCATCATGTTTCTGGATGTTGGAAGAGAATGGCCACATACAGGAAACTTTTGAAGGAAAAGAAGCAAGGAGCCAAAGGTCCATTGGAAAAGGCAAATCATGCTGTCAAGAGGATGCACATGTGTTGCACTTACTACCATAAGCAAGGGTATCTTGCTGAAAGGTGTTGGACTCTGAATCCGGCAATGCTTCCACAAAAATTGAATAAGGTGGAAAGGGAAGATGGCAGAAATGGAAAGGAAGTTTCCATGGATGATGTGTGTCAAAATGATTCACATGTTGATGCTGATGTGTAGACAAAGGAAAGACCTTTGAAATGGATTGGTAAGAAATGGTTAGAGTTCTTTTCCAATTAAGGATTGCATGTCTATTGATGCATCTATTTGCATTTCTTTGTTGATGAGATGCAAGTTGCAGGATTTTACCAAGATGGTGAATGGGAGACTCACTTTGTTGATGCAACATTACATTTAATTTCAGCTTCGAAAGTACAGTGTGCTTAAGTGAAAGTTGAAGGATGAAATGCATGCATAAGCATGATGTGCATGAACACAGGGATGTTGATGTTTTCCTCGTATTTGAACATGTATGTGTAATTAACTTGCAGGGTTGATTGCTTTGACATGCATGTGATGCAATTTTGACTTGAGACAAGTTAACTTGGTCTCCAAGATGGAGATAGTGATGAAGTGTTTCATCTTTTGGAAAGAGTCCTAATGGTCTTCCTTCTACATGCTTGACTTGAAGGGTTATTTGTTTTAAAGGCATGTTTTGTGGGCTTGTTGTCTAGTCCATCATTTGTATGCAAATGTAAGGCATGGAGGTGTTCACAAGATGTGAAATCTATTTCTTTGTTGAAGCAGGAGTTTAGGCCATCCAGTTGTTGTCTATATTTCTATTGTTGTTAACAGTTGTTGTTGACAGCTTGTCAAACAGGTACAAATGAAAGTTTTGTGGAGAAAGTGTACTTCACATTTGTTTGAGCCACCTTGGATCAATGATCAAGGCAGAGAAGTTCCAACTACCTTCTGTGACCATCTAAGCAGGAGTTTTGCAGGAAGGCAAGGAGGAAGGCAGTTCTTCCCAGGAGGACCAGCACATCCAGGAAGGAGAGTGGTCAAAGGCTTTGGTTCAGAGGCACTATGCAAGGCAAAGTGTAGGGAGGCTGAAAGAAGAGGGTGATGTTACTCCCATTTATTGTTTAGATCAATATATCAGTCTTTTGGAGACCAAAAGTTCTTTTAGTGGGAAGGCGTGATCCAAAATGGATTTTGGATAGACTCCTAAGTCTAAGTGTTCCTCACAGATGAAAATGAAAGTCCAAGGAAATTCCTGGAAATAGCCCCATTGCAGAGATCTTTTCCTTCTGAATCTACTGCAACTTGAATGGGAAAAAATGGAATTAGGATGCAGAAGTTATCGCAGAAAGAAGATGCCCTTTGTTTTTTAGAAAAAGAGGCAAAATCACCTAAAATGGGCAAAAAACCCTTATAAAGGGAATTTGCATCGGAGAGGATCCAAGAGTGGACTTAAGCGGAAAGGGGAAGAGACACACGATTGCCGATCCCCGACATATTGGGTCGTAGGCAGGCACATGTACATGATATGAGGCGGGACCTGGGCTGAGCGATATTGCGATCGCCGATATCGGCAGATCGACGTCGGCGATGCCACGAGGCAAAGAATGGAACCTCGGGCGATTTCGGCATAAAAACCGAAATACAAAGGAAAAAGCCCCCAAAGCGATACAGCCAGACCCAAAGGGGAATTAAAGGCGCAATTTATAAAATTTGAGTTCCGTAAGCGGGATTTTGGGTGGGCCTCAAGTGGTAAATGGTATTGGGCTAGCTCCACCCAATCCCATGCAACGAACGACGTGTGGCTGGCGGAGGAGAGAGGAAAACCGCCTTTTCGGGCGGGTAACCTCCGTACCCTTAAGCCGCCCGAGATCGCATATGGGCCGTTGGATCGGGGATCCCGTAGATTGATGGTGGGGCTTGTGATAGCAGCCAAAGGCAGACCCGATGTGATTATAGGGGCGATTGCGATATATTTTGAAGTCTGATAGGACGAAATTTGTCGGGTTTTTCATCGTTTTCCCGTGTATTTGGGGTTTTGCCCAATACACTAATGCGATGCGATATATTGCCTAATGGAAGACCTGATAGGAATTTTAGGGGCGATTGAAGGGAATTTCACATCCGATAATCACACCTGATAGTGTATTTGTGAACATTCTCTATGTAATGATATTTTCACTATTTTTGGGCTTTTGCCTATGAAATGGCCCCGATTCCTTTTGTAACCACTCCTGATCATCATGCCACGCTGCAGCAGGCATTTTTGGAGGCAATGATGCATTTTGAAGCCACGGAACCACAGAGCCAGATGGTCAGTCTAACTGATAGGGAGCAGAGAAGCCGTAGAGCCATAAAGGGATAATGAACCGCAGAGAAATGGCTGGGGTAGCTAAAAAGCCAGAAAATGACCTCAAAGGAGGTAGAGAGATCAACTGAGAGAGGGGGAGCGCAGAAATCTTGGCCAAAGAAAAAAAGGGCAGAGGCAAGAGAATAAAAATTGAAGAGCCAGAGCGAGAGCTGAGGGCAAGAAAGCCGAGAGCTTCAGAGCCAGGGATAAGATGGTGTCTAAACCCATTGTTTCTGTGTAAAGTAGTGGAGTTGAGCCAGGTTCTTGTAAAAGGAATATTTCCATAATCCCAGAGAGCCTATTTTAGTTGACAAGAGCTCATGGAGATGTAGCCCAAGAGTTTTGGGTGAACTCCTAATTAAATTGTTGTCTTATGTGTGTTGTTTTATTTGTGCATTGTATTTGCTGCATTATTTACTGTTATATGTATTTACATATCAGCATCAGCAAATACACTTAAAACACATAAACAGTAGACAATAAACATAAGCATACACCTTATTTTCAAGCACATATTTAATTCTGCATTGGTTAATCATAAATACTTGGGAATATTTAAGCTTTGGAAGTGGGAGAGGTTCTTGTAAGTTAGAAAAGAAGCCTAAGTGCCCCATTTTCAGATTAGGTCAACGTCTATCTATGAGAGATATGAGATTTTCATGCACTTAATAGGGATGAAAAGTTAGGATAAATCTAGGAATGGAAACTAGGTCATTCAAGCCTATGAAACTGTCCCTTGCACAATGTTAGTGTCTATAGGAGACTGCAGCAATAGAAATTATGCCTATGTAACATGAATGGATCCTTGCACTGCTTACAATCAAGAAAATGCACACATATTGTTTTCAAAAATCTCTGGCTGATCATTATAAATAGTGTTAGCTCATCAATCATAACTTCATTGTTGGATTACAACAACTCTTCAGTAGAGCCAAGCAATATATCAGTTAGCCTATATAAGTAATGAAACTCAACCCAAGTTTCAAACAAGAAGAGCATCAACTCACATCATAATATGAATACTTTTCATTGGCCATTAAGAACAAGAAACACTCATATTCGTTCACACGTCCTTACATGGGTCATAACCATCCATTCAACATATAAACACAAGTGAGAAGACTTGTCATGCAAATCATCAACATATCAACCATTCACATTTCAACATGAAAACCATACAAGGTTACACACAAGAGAACTTATCTTGGATTTATAATGAAGATGGGAAACTGAGTTCGAGACTTGAACTATTTGCCCAACCATAGACACGGTGTAGCCAATCTACTTGAAACTATCACCCTCGAGCTATATTCCAAGGGTTTGAGGTGGTATTTCTCAAGGGAATAAACACCAATCTACCAGTTGAAATAGGGACTTTAGAGGTTCTTCTTCCTCCACCCACAAGCTGCTCAACAACCCACAAATACATAGGGAGCTCTAAAGGCCAACTGCCTCCACCCTCTAGTTATCTAATGAAGGACAAACAATACTCAAAGAAAACCAGAGGATAGTTTCCTCTCCCCTCTTCTGTGCTGTCTCCTGCAGGTTGATTCTCCTTTTTTTTCTATGAAAAATTCAAACTCTTTGAGGTTGCTACTCACTTCTCCTCAACAAGTGCCTCCTGCAACACAACCTATTTCCTGTAGAATTCAAACCCTCTTTTCTCACTCCCTTGTGAGATATATTTCTCTCTCTTTTTTTCTGCTCAATTCCCTCTCTCCCAACGTAGTGATCCGTCTCTCCATGAATGAGAACGAGTCTTCCCTCCTCCGTCTGTGAGCAAATTCCTCCAATCTCTTTCTTTTGCTACTGCCTAGTTCCCTGTCAACACTCTGTCTCTCATTAATTCTCCTGTCCTTTTGCTGTCTATTTTTCCTTGTTGTGGTTTCCAAGCTAGCATGGTCTTGTCCCTGGTGTTGCAGCCTAATTAATTTCCAATAGTATTACCATTCGATAGACCATCCCTGTGCATTTAAATCTCAATAACCAACCTTTAATGATTGTCACATACTTCATATTTTTTCTTCCTTTAGCAAGTAAGTTGAATTTCCCAAGCAATTTGACCTTCCCACACCTCTTGGAATCTGTGTCCCTTTCTCAACCCATTTAATTTTTGGAATTCAATCATATGATGAGATTACATGTCCAAATCGAGCCATTCATGGCTAGGATATTACAGACCCCTCCCCCTTGGGGGAAAACTTCCTCGGTGTTCTTTGTACCTATACACACAAGAAACATACTAAATAAAGAAATAACAACACATTGTCTTTAGATATTTATATTTATAGATATTTACGACATTTAGATATATTTACATGTCACATATTCACTGTTGCATGCCCACTAACTAAGAAATTATAAAATAAAATTTAAATCATATCAACGACTTTTTGTGGCTCTTTGCAATTTCCTAGTGCTTTTGCTGCACCAAATTTGGCTTGGATTATTTCCTTTGGTCTCGAAGGTGGCATGACTTCAATATCTTGCACTATCTTTCTTTGCACTCTTGTTCCATCAACGAACATTTATCGGCTCATTGCTTCCCAATACAACCCCAATGTGCTTCTGATTCCAATCAGCTATGCTCATGACCAAGAAATCCAATTCATTTTCCTACCTTCCCCTCTCCCTGAATTCACTCACCTTCCAAGTTTAGGTATCCCCTTCTCTGCTTCTCAGTCCCTTAGGCGATCCATTCCTTGGAAAGGCTTCCTCACATTGGAAGGAGTTCAAATTCAAGGCACATCCTTGCCTTCAAAACTACCATACGGTCATAGTATGCTTCATGGAAATCAATTTACATAATTGGTGTTAGTGTATCAAAATGGCCCCATTCTTGAAGTCTTTAGTCAACATACCACTGCAAATTTTATATCTTTAAGCTACAACTATTTCTTGTAGCCAAGTCCCTCCACCCAACTAGGCAATTTCATGCTTTCTTGCACCATATCACATATGCCTCCATAAGTTCCATCATTAAGTAAATGCAATTATTTTAAATCATACCTCATTGGTAGTTCATTCATGAGGTGAAGCTGGAATTCTCCTTCAATTCCTATTAGAACAAAATCAGGTAAAACCTAACCATCATAAATCAGATCACTGAATTCAGATTCATAAAACAAAATCTCAAAAGTGATGAAATATTGATACTTATCTTGGTTTGCTTCTTACTGCTTGCTTTACATACACTGAATCGGTAGCCAATTGGGCAAGCACCCAATGCCTTCCTTTCAATTTAAGCACGTACACACACCAGATTGGTTTCTGGTCAGCAAGCATCTAGTGCCTTATCTTCACTATAACCAGATACAAACACCAAATTTATTTCCCATCGACAAGCATCTAGTGCCTTATCTTCACTTTAACCATGTACACACACCAGATTGATTACCAGTCGATAAGCATACAATGCCTTCTCTTCACTTCAATCTCGTATGGACACCAAATTGTTTTCCCATTGGCAAGCATCTAGTGCCTTCTCTTCTCATTGATAAAAATTTACTAAGTGACTGATCGAACTCAAGATGAGCACTCAAGCCCAATCGCTATCCAACGATTATGGGAACTACCAAACTAGGTAGTATTCTATCAATAGGAATATAGGTGTATTTCACACCAATGTAGGCTCAGGAAGTCCCATACATGTATGAACAATTTTGCACATACAAAACAATCAGGACCAGACAGTCCCATTCCTGCCTGTCCTGAACACATAAACACAACAAACATGCCCAGACAATCCCATAGCTATCTGTCTTGAACACATAAACACAACACATAGGTCAAGGAAATCCCATACTTTCCTTTCCTAAACAAATTACACAACACACACTTATACACATGGTACAACATAACACATGTAATATGACTTTACCCTATTCCCATGCACAACACATGCACATGTACAATAGAAACACATATACACATGACATATCACATTACAAAATATCAAAAATAATCCAGAGACTACCTTGTCTCTCATGACATATCGCCATGTCACAATTAATCTAGATACCACCTTGTTTCCATGCATGTGAACCAAGTCATACTGCCTCATTTCCCCCCCCGCCCCCCCGGTTCTTAGCCTTGACATGGGCATTGTTACCGCTCAAATTAGCAGGAGCCCTAGGAGGGTTTCCTATAGAGCAACTACTAGGTCGATGGAAACAATGGAGTAACAGCCCACTGTCACCTCAGCTAAGGCTCCCTTCTGTTTATGGACTTTCACTGATGGGAGGATTCGTTGTATATGAGGAATCATTAGAATATATAGTTAATGATAAGATAAAGAAGTGATTCGTAGGCCTATTCATAAGAGAGACTCAACTAATTAGGTTTATTGCTTTAGAAGCAAGGTGATGGGCTCTCTGGGAAGGGATAAGAGGGCCTTTAAGGATAGGGTGTGAGAGTATGTCTTGTCAAGGTACTCCCTAGTCTCATAAGGCCTTATGGATGCTTGAATTATAAGTGATCAAGGCTATGGATTTCATCACCCAACGAGGGGCTGTGGTCAAGTAAAATTATAAATGCAGACACGAATGAATTCCTCTAGCTCGATAATGGGTATAGCCACAACAGATACATTCTATGGAAGATTTCCTTAGGTTAGAACCAATCAAGAGGGCCTACCTTTTGGTCACTTATCCTGCTTGATGATGTCCTCGCTTTCTTGCTCCAGCAATCTCTCACTTCCTTCTTCAACCTCCTAAAACAAGTAAACAACAACAACACATAAACATAATAATAGACAAATTGCAATTCAACATACTTAATAAGTCAAGAAGCATTAAGACACGAATATGTAATATTACAAGTAGGAAATCAATTGATAGTTTTATATATTAATATTCAAAGGGAGATTACAACCATTCGTCTTGACGTCGTAGTCTTCCTTTGACAAGACCAGGTTCCCACACACTTGTGCTAGCACTTCATGATGGCTTCAAACAACAATAGTTTAAAGACTCTTCTCTTTAGGCTTCAATCCAAACCAAAACACACAACTAGATGGCTACAACTAGTAATAGCTTGCTTGTCTAAAATAGTATATTCACACTCAACAAAAACTCTAACTGTGACTTTCACACCAATCTGTGCTTGGGAAGAAGGGAGATTTATATAGGAAATATGGATGGGAGATGGATCCTCTTCTCATGGGGGAAGGACTTATCCCTTGAGGTAGTTCCATCATTATAGGGGAAAGGAGCCCAAACTGTCATCCTCGACCCCATCTGGCCAAACCATTTACCAGACTTCCGTTACGGAGCTTCTAGAGATGGAAGCTTTGGCTCTAATTTAAAAAACTTTCCATAACAGGACCAATGAGACTGGAACACAACTTAGTCACACTGATTAGCATGGGGAATAGTGATAATCTCTACACGTCGACACTCGGGAGACAAAGGTCATTAGCGCCGGTCTTGTAAATTGGGCAAAACAGAAGTTTCAGGGGAAATGGTGCAAAAGGGAAATGATCTGCTCATGAAGAGGGACATAATGGGAGTTTCTCCATGAAGGCAAAGCATGCGGGGTTCACTGTAGAGGTCCTCCAGGATCAAGGAATGGGGAGTACATGGACAGTGACAAAATGTTGTGTAACAGATGCCCCCTAAAGCGTGAAGGCCGAGCCAGAGTGAGGGATGAAATGATTTATAAATCAATGTGGGGAACCGGTCTATTGTCAAAAAACTTGCAAGCAAGTACATATACATATACATAGATTGAGATCTATGTCAAATGATACATGAATCATGGCATGGACGCAGCCATCCAGACATCGATCATATTAATAGATCCAGGTATGGGCGCAACCATCCATCAAGGAGGATCATAACGAAACCAAGGTATGGTCGCATCCATCCAATAATGAGAAGGATCACATATGATAACTCTTGGTCTGGTCATAGCCAACCATCTGAAAGAGACATGCATATCATCATAACCACGTCACACTACTTTGCAACTTGGAATTTTGTGATCTAAGTCCAGGGTCTTGTGCTCCAACATGATCCGACCAAAGTACAGATTCTAACATTTGAATAGATGTGTTGACGTCGAACATGCTAGAAAGTCGCTTGATTACCAGTCAATGATGTAAATTTTTAACAAGCGCGAGAGAAACCACCAATAATGAAAATCGTCCTCAAGGTACTATCAGCATAATCCACGGAATGTGAATAGAGGAACTGAAGTCGAACACTTGTGAAATCACTCGATTGAAAGCCAATGATGTGAACTTGTCATCGAGTGCGAAGAACTTGCCATTAGGGCATGCAAGCTCTAAGGTAATGGAAGGGAGTCTCTCGGTCAACTTCCCGAATAATGAATTGAAGTCGTCGGAAAGTGACCATGTCGAAGGAGGGCCATAATGAATCCCACATCATCAATGTGAGACGAGAGGATGAAAATTGAGTTTGGATGATACAAAGAATCAAAGGTAAGTGTAATTGCAGAAGGACAACTCTTGAACATATTGGCGACACAATTGGAAGTTTGGCAGCTTTTGGATCCATGGGATCAATGATCATGATGACGTGGCAAAGATCAAATGGAAGGCAAAAAAAAAAAAAGGCCCAAACCCAGGAAGGTCAATGATACAAAGGAGGATGTCCCAACCCGACATGAAGCAAAGAGTGTCATGTTCAAGAGTGAGCTATCGACAAAACTGATTAGATTTCCAAATTTTCCCCACCATTTCTGGCAGGTACCCCAATTATTTTCTAATCGCAAGCTTGAAGGGGATAGAATATTCTTGCACTGTAAGTTCATCCTTTGGATGAATCTGACCTAGTAAGTTTAATGAGCCCTAGGAAGGGGAAGCTCATGTTCGTCATGGTGACGAATCCAATGTCGTTTAATAGTTTAACGAGTCCGACAAAGGTGTAACTCGATATCTTTTTCATGTTTAGAGAGTTTGAAAAAGACACATAAAAGAAAACTCCACATGGTCCCTTTTTGTACCTTTATGTCTCTGGAGCCCGAAAAGGTAGAAAACAATACTTGAGAGAACCGCTTGAGCATTTTAGTTAAGGAGTACCTTTTTCGTAAATAGTGCCTCCCAGCCCGAAAAAGGGGTAAACTTGTACTGGACTTACGAATTTTCACATCCGTTAACGAGTTTGAAACGAAAAGGACTCAGCCATCTTTTCATTTTTAAAGGGTCAAAAAAGCGCTGAAAGCGGACCCCCCATTTTATTCTCTTTTACGAGTCAAAAGGGAAAAATACTTGGAAATATTTTCATCTTTTATGAGTGAAAAAAGAGCGTAAAGGTGACTCGTATTGGAGGAACGAGTGGTATAAAGGGTAACAACTAGTTCTGGCAATGGAGGAACTGCTCAAAACATGTAATGGTCAAGAGGCTGGCTAATAAAACCACTCATTGTTGCGGTCCCTTAGGAAAGGAAAAACAACCAAGTGAAAGCATATGATCGGCCAAAGAGATGGTGATGATGGAATGAGACAACCAAGGCTCATCTAGCAAAAATCAGCTGATTAAAAAGGGAATCACGAGATGTAAATCGGGCATGGGTTCAGTTTTTACACAAGCTTGAACCATGGAGAACTTTGCTTGGATTCGGTTTCATGTTTACACAAGCTTGAAATGAAAAAATATGCTTGCTATAAGTTTGCATGCCCCCGACATAGTGACTCAATTGAGGTGCATGCCCCCCAAGCTTCATTTCAGTCAACTAGGTTAATGGAATGAAGGTTCACTTTCAAGATCTTGGAAAGACTCGACTGGGATCTTACGAGATCTTAATCAAAGACACAATTTGGAAAAGGGAAATGCTTCATTTTTAATGAGGTTGACACAGTAAAAGAACTATCCTCATAACTCCTTGTTTAATTTTTTAATGAGCTTGACACAAGACAAGGAACTATGCTCACACCTTTCTTTCGTTTTTTAACGAGGTTGACACAAGACTAGGAACTATCCTCACACATATGTTTCATTTTTTAATGAGGTTGACACAGTAAAAGAACTATCCTCACCTCTTGTTTCATTTTTTAATGAGGTTGACACAAGACCAAGAACTATCCTCATGGCTCCTTGTTTCATTTTTTAATGAGGTTGACACAAGACCAGGAACTATCCTCATAATCCCTTGTTTCATTTTTTAATGAGCTTGACACAAGAAAAAGAACTATGCTCACACATATGTTCATGAACCATACAAGAACATGGCTCCCAAGAGGTCTTCACTAGATGGAAGAACCATGCTCTGCGAGGAATACATGTCAATTGGTACCATAGACAGATCAGGTTCCAATGCCCCTAGTACATGATGTACTATACCATCTGTGAGATCATCATCAAATGCAGAGATGGAACGGGAAGCCACATAATTCACGTGGCAGGGAAGGTACTTCTTGCAAACAAGAGTCGATAGGGGACGATGGTTGTGAAGGAGGCGCTTGGTGACCAATGAACGACAGTTGATCAATAGTCACAATTCTCCTTTGTGCGGAAAAAAAACCACACAGAAAAGTGAAGAAACAAGAGCTCCAATGAAATAAACATAGTCACGTCCAAGGAGAAGATTGAAATCTAAGGGACCTTGGACTACCATCACGTCTATATAGACGGTCTTTCCTCCCAAAGTAATAGGGAATTTCAGAAGGATCCCTAAGGGTTGACTGGTTCCTCCGTTGAAAGCCAACAGATTCTAGGTGACAGGCACAAGCTATGGGGAACCCAAAGCTTGCTAAGTAGTAGAAGACATGATGCTAACAGACGTGCCTTCATCTAATATAGTGCCATGTACTACCATATTATAGGCTTGTACTGTGATCTAGAAAGGCACATAAGATGGGAGGCGGAAAGCAGTCAATGGACCCCAATCGAAAGAGACGACAAAACTACTTGGTGGGGGTATCATATGATTGCCCCCATGCTATACAGGAATAGGAGAAGGACTCTCCTGAACAATTGGGACAGGAGGGTCACTCTTCGATTCATGAGAATATGAGGAGACGAGAAGAACATGAGCAATATGATCACCACTCTCTTCTGGAATAGAGTGAACAACTAAAGGTGGATCCAAGTTGACAATTTTCGACAAATGGTTGGTCAGGAACAGACACGAAAGAGTCTTTCTCAGGAAGAGAAAGACAAGAAAGAGATGAATCCAAGTCAATCTCTTCACCAACCAGGAGAGGGGTAGAAGAAAGCCTCTGATAACCAACAGGAAGTTGGGGTTGAGGAGCTGAAAGGTTCTCCAAAATTTTAGAAGCTTTATCCATAAGAGGAAAAAGGTGAAGAAGATGTCCTTCTTCACATAACCTACAATGTAATCTAATATTTCCCTTCTTCTTACCATCACTCGTTGAAGGCGTAGCATCGACATGATCTCTAGCGGTCGATAGGGATGGTCGGTTCAGGTTTTGAGACCATACCTCTAAGACTCTGGGAATGCCAGGATAGTCTCGAAGGAGATGGTCACCCTTACACAGCCTCCAAGGGAATTTTACCTTCCACGAAGGATCAGAAGGTTTGTCAACTGGGGGTGCATTTGGAGTAATAACTGCATGGTTGGCCTCCCGCTTATCTGAATTCTTCTTCTTCTTCTTAGCCTCCTAGTTACTGGATTTCAAACTTTCTCCAGGCAAAGTAGAAGAGGAAGAGGAAGAAACAGGGGAAGAAGGGGAGAGGTCAACCTTAGAATCAATGTGATGTGATTCAAATGAAGGAGATGTTTGGATAGGAGTCAGGACACTCGGGACCACCGAGGTAAAAAAGAACTAGACAGGTAGACCAATGGTTAACCCGGGAAGGGACAACGTTGCCATATAAAGAGCAACATCATTTCCAAAAGAAGGAAAAGGACCAGGATTCCCATCCAAGGGGAAACCTTGACTGGTCAAATTTGGAAATGTTTCCATTGGAATCGACCCTAAAGAATCACTAAGGAAGATAACTTTAACCAGGAATATTTCGTGGGCAATTAATTTTAAGACACTGAAACAAAAATTTGCCTTTCCATATTTTAAGAGTCAAGAAAAGGATGAAAGGTGACTCTATCGCTTTCGATTGGAAACGATCTCAAAAGGACAAGTGCTCGAATGATATTTTACATTTCATGAGTCAAAAAGATCAAATGACTGCTCTGGACGATCTAGGTAAAGAGGATTACCAGGCAACCGTGAACTGTAGAATACCTACTGGCGAACCAAGAAGTATGAGCAGGCAATCTCCCTGAATGCTGTGGTTGGTGTATCATGTTTGCAATGCGGCTGACCCGGCTTCCTAAGGATAAAAGGATTGTAGCCTAGTGGGGTCTCCCGTTATATACTTGATGGTACGGGGAGCACAAATCTGTACTAGCGTTGTCTAACACCGAAGCTAACGACAACTGCTAGGTTTAAAGATGCCGGAACACGTCTCTAGCCTAGACCACTAAATGTGAGCATTAAGTTTGAATGCTTCCTTAGGTTAATTCAATAAATTTTAATAGTTGATCTTGAATTAGGTTTCAATTACAAGGCCCTACCGTTGTCATCTGGAAAAACTCCTACATGCAGCTATATGAGAAAAGAGATCTTTATCTTCGATGAAATTTATCACTAATTGAGAGATAGAGAACACAAAATTAATGCAACAATCAAAGAATGAAATATCGCACTAATAAATATCCTAAATTCACTTAATCTTCCTATCAAAAAAACAAGTTTCATTTCATCTCCATGCCTATGATGATGCAATTCTAGCTTCTCAATAATGCTACTAATGTAATATTTTCGCTTAAGTATACTAGAATGATGTTCTTGTTTTCATAAAATGAAAAATGCATCTTTCACATAAAGCACTTTAATGAAAATTTTCACGATTCCGAAAAAACAAGCATCAATCAAATCCAAAGCATGATAAATGAAAATAAAAGCAACTTATTCTTTGAATCGAACAAACCAAACACGTGAATGCTTCAATCAACAAACCAAGCAATGTAATCTATGCTTGGAAAGAGAAAAGAGACACTCGAAATAAGAGAACAAATGAGACTCTTTCACTCATTCAATTCAAAATGAAGCAAACAAAGCATCCTAGTCACCTTTGGCGGAAGAAGAGAGTCTGAGGGTCAAGACACACTGGCACTAGAGTGGGAGAAATTCTGATTTTTTCTTACCCCTGAGACTGGCGCGATTGCCTAACTGACAACTAACGCCAATAGGCACAACTGACATGACTAACCAGTGCTACAACTAGCGTTGATGGCCTGATCGGTGCGACTGCCTAACTGAAAACTAGCGCTAATCGAGGGATTCAAAGAAAAAATAAAAAAAAGAACTTCACACATGGCCAGACTTAACACATCAGAGGGTGGGATAAACCAAGCAAGCAAAACCAAATGAAAAGTAGCTTCCTAATTAGGGAGAAAACAACAAAAAAGGCTCACGGGGCCAAAAACACAAGATCAAAACACACTAGCCAAGATTGGGGTCAAGTCCTAATATTCACTTACAGGCATTGGTGCGACTGTCTAACTGACAACAAGCGCTGAGGCTGCTCAGCGGAATAAATGCACCAGCCAAGGAAACTAAGGAAAAATAAAAAAATTTCCAAACAGGGACCAAATCTGCTACTATGAATTTTAGACTCAGACCAGTAAGCAAGAGAAAAGAAACATAACCAAAGGGAAAAAATGGAACTAGAAAATTTCTCACAAAATCATGAAATCCAAGACAAACAAAAGGATGGGATCTCCCCAATGGAGTCGCCAATTTGTGCTGAAGTTAAATTATAAGTGCGGAGACGAATGAATTCCTCTAGCTCGATAATGGGTGTAACCACAACAGATACATTCTATGGAAGATTTCCTTAGGTTAGAACCAATCAAGAGGGCCTACCTCTTGGTCGCTTATCTTGCTTGAAGATGTCCTCACTTGCTCGCTCCAACAATCTCTCGCTTCCTTCTTCAAGCTCCTCAAACAAGTAAACAACAACAACACACAAACATAATAATAGAAAAATTACAATTCAACATACTTAATAAGTCAAGAAGCATTAAGACACGAATATGTAATATTAAAAAACATGTAGGAAATCAATCGATAGTTGCATATATTAATATTCAAAGAGAGATTACAACCATTCGTCTTGATGTCACAGTCTTCCTCTGACAAGACCAGGTTCCCACACACTTTTGCTAACACTCCATGATGGCTTCAAACAACAATAGTTTAAAGACTCTTCCCTTTAGGCTTCAATCCAAACCAAACACACTTCTCCCTCACACAACTAGATGGCTACAACTAGTAATAGCTTGCTTGTCTAAAATAATATATTCACACTCAACCAAAACTCTAACTGTGACTTTCACACCAGTCTGTGCTAGGGAAGAAGGGAGGTTTATATAGCAAAGATGGATGGGAGATGGATCCTCTTCTCATGGGGGAAGGACTTATCCCTTGAGGTAGTTCCATCATTATAGGGAAAGGAGCCCAAACTTTCATCCTTGACCCCATATGGCCAAACAATTTACCAGACTTCCATTACGAAGCTTCTAGAGATGGAAGCTTCGGCTCTAATTTAAAAAGCTTTCCATAACAAGACCGACGCGATTGGAACACAGCGTAATCGCACCGATCGATGCGGGGAATAGTGCTAATCTCTGCACATCGGCACGGGGGATACAAAGGTCATTAGCGATGGTCTTGTAAATTGGGAAAAATAGAAGTTTTAGGGGAAATGGTGCAAAAGGGAAATGATATGCTCATGAAGAGGGACATAATGGGAGTTTCTCCATGAAGGAAAAGCATGCAGGGTTCAATGTAGAGGTCCTCTAGGATCAAGGAACGGGGAGTACAAAGACAGTGACAAACTGCTGTGTAACATGGGCTTGACCTAATGAAGAAGGATAAGAGGATCAAAGGACAAATTTTCTTTGAGTTTTAAATTTAATGATCCAAATGAGGACACTAGCCAAGGGAAACCTAGGGCAAGAAGTGGTCCTTGAGCTAGGGATTTCTATATCTCGAGATCCCACCATACGATTTTCTTCAAATTTGGAGGGCATATAGAGAAAACCTTAGCTTAGTTTTGGACCAAACATCGAAGTGTTTGGATGGCTAGAACGTGAGATAAGTGATGCCCTAGGTGAGCTATGAAGGCTAGGCCTAGAAAGAGAAGGGAAGGTGAAAGAATTAAGATTTGAAAGTGATCACCCATGGAGGATTAGTGCCTTGTCCCTTGGGAGAGATGGAGTCAAGGATAATTGTATGGTTTGGAAATAATTCACGCAATCAAGGAGGCCTTCAACAACTTTGCATGGCATTAGAGCACGAGAGAAGTTGCTGCAAGGAATTTAAACTTCGAATTGAAATAATTGATGACTTATCAATATGCATTTAACATAAATCATCTCTAGAAATATTTTCTCATTGATACATGGCCCATGACATGATGCAACGCTATAAAATAAGAAAATTCCCACAATTTTGTATACAGCAACAATAACTTTTAGACTTGTATGGTGAAAATCCCAACAACATTCATGTGACAAAAGTAAATGGAAAGAATAAGAATCAAAAGAGCACTTACATGTATAAAAGAGTATATCCAATCATTAAATTATGCCAAAAATGAAGCTCCAAGACAAGGGAGAGATATCCAAACATCAAAATTCATCCATATCATCCAAACTCGTCCTCCAAGAGGGATAGCGAAAATATCACAAGGGATAATAACCCAATCCAAGTGATGATGATAAAAATGAATCATCTCACTTCTATTTATACACTCCCTAATGAATTCTACTTAGCTAAGTTGGCCTAATTTAGCCCCTAAAATAAAACAACATGCATAATAATAATACTTTTGGTGACAAGCCCAGCTCAATAATATAAATACAAGCTCTCAAGAGGGTCGAATGATAAAAAACAAAAAAGAGTCATTGGGCCTTTGAGGAGTCTTAATGAAGTCCAACGAGTGCCATGATGTATAAATGGACTCCAAACATAGTGGAAAAGGGGTTGGACCCTTGTTTTCCAAGAAAGAAATGTGGTGCTCCCAAGTGGGTGTGGGGGTACAAGGACATCCTCATGGGTCTCCAAGTGGATAAAAAATTCCTGTAGACCATATATAAGGGCTAGGATGGTGATGTAAACCCTCACTCTATGGCGGGAGAAATCCTTTAGACCTTAGATCACCTGCCAAGTGTATGGTGGAAGTGTGGAGCCATTTGGGCATGGTGAACCAGGTGCATCATCCTCATCCAAAATGTGGAACACGAGTAATAAATGATTGATGTTGAAGATCCATGAAGTAATCTCTGCTATGGTGGAGGCCCATGGCTATCAAATATCACCATACAAGTGCTAATGTAGCCCTCTAGAGGGCTAGGACCCCGTATAGGGAGACCAAGCCCCAAATGAAGACCCACTTGTAATCCTGCATAAGATCCAATGCGTCCCCTTTCCTTCCAATACAACAAGTCATTAGAATAACCAAGTAACAAATATTACAAGTCATGGGGTCGATGGGGCACTTCATGGTGACATTCCCTTCCATAGTGGGCTTTGACATGCACAAGTGTCTCCAAGCTCAATAGGGGGTTAACCAAGGACCCTATTAGGTGGTTTCAACCTCTAAAGGGGGTGACATGTCCATGGTACATCCATCAAGTGGTATTTGAAAAATTATATAATAATGGAATGGAGTGGGGATCAAGGAAATAATCCATACCACATTTCAAGGTGCAAGGGTGGCTATAATAAGGGAGGCCCACAACTAGGTATCTGAGTGTAGGAGGGAGAAAATTGTGGTACGTGAGTTACCCCAACCTTTTTTTTTCCACCCTTCTTCATATGCCTTTTTCCTTTTATTGATTTTTCTTTGTAACTGCTTGGGGATCCAGGGGATGGAGAGCATGATGTGTAATATATAGCAGTGGATACCCCCTTGAGATGGGGAAGTTCATTGCCCACTCGGGGTTGGGATAATCATGGGTTCCTTAATTATGGAGGGGGATTATTTAGGGCCCACAGTAACTAGGGTGATGGCCATGGATAAGGGGTAGAGCTCATGTTTGGATTTTTCCCACGTGTTAAATTTGTGTGTCTTGACCATCTTTTTCATTTTGTGGTACATTTCCTATTGAGAGTGGCCAAATTATGCTTTTTATTTTCCTTTTAGCTACATCAACCTTTGGGGCATTGTTCCAGGCCCGAACCAAGGTGTGGACAAGGGGAGGGGAAGACTAACCCTATGTGGACCCATTGGGCACATGTGGACCTGGATGGGAAGAAATATGAATAGGGCTGAAATGAGTGGAGGGGGAGTAATGTAGGTGGTATTGGGAAGCAGGACCATGTAACCAAAATCAGGATTTCCCATGTAGTTCCATCCATAAATCTAATGGCCATTAAAGGAGATCCCACAAGACTAGGATACGAGGGTAGCCATGAAATCAGGCAATGGAGACAAGAATATAGACCTAACTCCACAAGTTCTTTTTCGTAAGTTTGTCTCTCAAGTCCGAAAAAGTGTAAAATAATGTAAGAGAGAACCTATTGACCATATTCAATCAATGGTTCCTTTTTCGTAAGTAATATATCTTAGTTCGGAAAAGGGTTAAACTTATACTGAGTAGATGCCATTTCCAATCTGTTTACGAGCTGAAGAGGACAAGCACTCAACAATCTTTTCATCTTTCAGGAGTCTGAAAAGAGCTTAAAGAGGACTCCAATTAGAGGAATGAGTGTTTTCTAGGATAGCAACTAGTTCCAGTGATGTTGGAACTTCTCAAAACATGTTGAACAAAAAGGAACTAGATGCACAAATAATCAATTAACACTTTTAATCAGAAATGAAGACTTTACGACATTTTCTTTTTCAAAAAAATGAAGACTTTATGACACTTCCTTTTCAGAAAAGACTAATCGATATAAACTAACTTTGATAGTGAATTGATAATGATAAATAAATAACTTAAGAAACACTAAACAATCAAGGTCAAAGTAAGGCTAGAAGAGGAAATTCAAATTGATTTCAAAACCATAACAATCATTGATCTTTCAGCAAACAACTTCAGAAGCAAATTTTGAAAAATCCAAGTCAAAGGTGGGTTTTTTAGCCTAAGAGGGATCAATGCAAGCTAGAGTGGGAGAGACTACACTGTAGAGCATTGTCTCTAAGCCAAGGGTGCATTGCAGTGCACTGTCCCCTGACCAAAACTGCACCGGTGCCGGAGAGTCAAAGAAAGAGACATATAAGCACAATTTTTTGACTAAAAACACTTCAAAAAGACTGAAATAAGATCAATAAAGTCAAGAAAAGTCTACTAGGGTGTAATATGATGAGGGTAAACCACCAAGAACGACAGTTGTTCCCCAGCGGAGTCGCCAATTTGTTACATGGAATTTGCATCTACAGATAAACACATCTTCCCTAGGTGGGTGGCTACACCTAAAACAATAGAATGACAGTAGTTTAACCTTTTCTTATAGAATATATATGATATAGAGGAACTTACTTGTTGCCTTTCACTTCCTAAATCTCTTTTGAATCACTCCCGTCGCTCCCACTTGAACTAAATCCACTCAAAAGGTACCTGCATCAAGAGAAACAAAAACAAGAAACGATCAAAGCATACATGGACTATCAACTATAAAACAATGGAATCGAATACATTGAAACACATAATCACCACAAATATGAACAATCATATGAGAAAAGGAATAAGCTCTTAATTATTAATGTAGAAGGAAGAGTATCACCCAATACAGTTCGATCCTGTGCCACTCCTCCAACTTTAGTCCAACCCTCACCACATAAAAATCTATGATTGAGTTTATGTTAAGCATAACATTGCTTAACATAAGATCAATCCTCAAACCAACAAAATTTCCTTACAAACTTCAGATTCTAGCCCCCTGATCACTATGATGAGTGCTCAATTTATAGGAAATGGAGGTGGTTTTGTCATAAATGAGGGTATTGAATGGCTTTCCAATCTTGGAGTTAGTTTCCATGGAGAAAGGGATGAGAGGATAGGAGGTTAATGGATCCTTATCCTATCCAATTTCGAGCTCATAGGAGGGGATAAGAGATGGGAACCTTCTAGACTCATCTAGAATGAAGGAATATTCCTAGAACCCTATGCAAATTTCGCTCAATCTCACTTAGCGCAGGCTAAAGAGGGCCTAAGTGCACTGCAGTGTAAGCCATAGTGGGCCTGCCTGCTCTGCAGCGCACTGTCTCAAGGCATAGGCTGCGCTGGTATCCCAAGGAGGCTTTTCAAGAGGGCTTCAGGCCATGAAACTTTCATAGAAGGAGGCATTCAATGATTTGACTTCTCTAGGGCATGTAACAACTGAATTAGGGTTTGATGAGCCCTACAAGTACTAATCTGAATGTCGGGAGTGATGTGCCCAAATAGACTTGTAACAATTAGTCTCATGGACCCAATAAGACCATTAGGATATTACATCACTTAATCATGGCCAACAACAACCATTATATTGTGCCCAAATATATCTAGGGTTTAAATGGCTTCCTGATTGAGGCCAAGAATATGTTGTACAATTTCTTCACACTGCTATTGTTTTCATTCTTACTTTCTATTCTCTTCATGTCCATTTCCCAATAATGTTCCATCTTACCTAGAACTTTACTCGACATGTTATCCTTCATACCTAGCAAGCACCGTCCTTTGTTTAGGATTCCATGGAATTCCTGAAACTCTAACCTCTTAAGTCTAACAACCCCAAGCATGCAATCCAAAATTTAAAAATCTAAAACCAATTCAAGAGGAAAACAAACACAATTATTTTGAAAGGACATGAAATTCACGACAACAGTCGTTCACAAAAACAAAAGGTAAAAAAAAATTGTAAACAAGACCAAAACCAACATGATAACCAATACCAAAAACAAACATGATAACTAAAACCAAAAACCAAAATTACCATGCACAAGTCTAGAACAAAATTATATCAAATCAAGAAGTTAGTAAATTAAGCCATATCTCATAAGAATAAAATAAGCAGTCACCAAAGTCAAATAAATCTCCACGAGTCTAACATTCATGGCACTCTCAACCATAATATAATGCACATATGTACGTATGTACATATGCACATTCATATCACAAAATTAGTTCAAGACTTCTTCACAAGTCTCACAACAACCTTGAAGCCTTATATTCCCCAAAAGTTCATAGGGGACCCTTTTCAACACACATGTACACATATATATGTCAAGGAGCCTGAGGGAATGCCCCCTCCTCCTTCATGGCCTCCTGCATCGTAGATGTGCGTTCCCGTGGCTTGTAGGGGCTATTTATTTTCTTCTCATGCTTGTGGGAATAGTCTCTTTTATGATCTCCTTCTCCATGGTTCCAACAAGAGATTATCTTCTCCTCCTTCTTAGCCTCATGAGGCATCTTCCTGATTTTACCATCCTTTATTTTGGAGGATTCAACCTTGTATGTCCTTTCTCACAACTGTCTTTCTAGTGCATTGTTCCACTCAAACAATTCTTGTTGTTTCCTTGTGAATTTTCTAATTTTTTCCCTGTAGATCTTTAACTCATCTTCCAAGTCCTTGATCTTAACCTCCATATTTTTGAAGGTCCTCTTATTTTGGAGGAATCTCCCTCTTTCTCATTTTTGATGGGCTTGGTCTATATCCTGTTGCGCAATGCCACAATACCTATTTCCTTCCTCTGCCACTGAGTCTTGCTATGTGGTTCCACATAGAATCAACTATTAGTTCATAAAATAAATTAACAACACATATTCCAATTGCCATATTTTACCATGTTAGGCCAAGTATGGAATCTTGTAATTGTGACACATCCTTAAGATCATTATCAACCACATGTCATAACCCAGTACACTAGTTATCAAATACATAAGCTTGTTTTCAAAATTTAGCAATACATGTGTATTGATATTATTCATAATAATCATCATGTGAAGAAAAAACTATAGTTCAATCTTTGACCCATACTAAAAACACTATTTAATATCATCCTCTCTTCTGACATTGCACTAATATTTTTATTCAACTTTTTAAACACAAGAAGAATTCAACCTTCCTATCAAAGTCAATAGTAGCCATGGCATCTGCAATTTCAAATGATCAGTTAGAAAAATCTCATGTTATCTTAAAATTTTTCATACTTATAATTTTCATATTCACATAGATGCATCATAGAACCTGCATACAACTCAAGTTAGCACATTTTGTGACAACATCCCAGTCATCATGCACTATGCTTATGTAATTAGTTAATAAATAACCATGGTATTAGTTGTTATAAAAAATACATGCAACTAAGTACTTATCATACACTTGAATCCTTAAAAGTTGCACCACGTCATACCTCTAAGCTCTTGAGGTGTTATATCATATACATGCCTGTTTAGTCAATTTAGTGTTCCTAAATTGATGTCATTAATTGTCAACCCGGGGCTCGTAAGCTGATGAAGTGAAGGTGTACTATATGTACTTAAGCAACCTCTTAGAGCTTTTTGTCGTTTGGGGTGTTGTTTGTGGTTAATTTATCTTCCTAAGATGGAATGGAGTTTTTATAAACAGATGAGTGAGTGTGTGTGTAAGGTGATTTCTAACTACTTGCTGAAAAGAAAAAGCTTGAAAGAAATAAATAACTTAAAATGAACTGAAAGCAAAGAACCACTTTCTAATGGCACTAGACACCATTCATGCTGCTGCAAATAAAAGGTAAGAAAATCACTTTAAAAACCAATGATAATGTTTATCTCTTCCTAACTCTCTGCTTCCAACACATAGTACTGTGTAAAACACGATTAGGAAGTAGCTAAAGATGAGTTTAAAAAGTGATCAAAAATGAGAAAAATCTACTTTAAAGACTAGTTATAATGTTCAGCTCTTCCTAACTCTCTGCTTCTAACATATGGTACTATGTAAAGCACGATTAGAAAGTAGTTAAAGATTAGTCTAAAAAGTACTCAAAGCCAGCTGAAATTTATTAGTATTCTGATCTCTAAAAGATGAACAATTTGTGATAAAGAGACCATCAATATGTTAGCAGACAACTTTGAGAAACTAAACTAGAAATCAACTATGAAAATAAAGTAAAGGCAGCAACTTTGAATCTGTCAACTGAAAATGCCATCAGATATAAAGCAAATACATAAAGACAAAAACAATCCCGGGTAAAAAACCTGCAGAAAAACAAATCTGATCAGTCAAAATGAATGCTGCAAATGAAATGACAATGAAAGTAAATCAAGCTGTACATGTTTCAAAGAAAAGGAAATGTTGAATGGAAAATAAGGAAATAGCAAGAATATGAACATAAAATACTATACAAGGGTAGTCATGAACAGGGGCCCTCCATTCATACAACCCAAAGAAGACTCAAGGATTTGAAAACGTCAGAACAACACTGCCTTCTATTACTCCATATGCAGAAAATTACAGTCAAGAGTGCTAGAACAGCACTATCAAAACAGAGTCTTGAAATGCACTAAAATTATAACAAGTTCATAAAACACAGCAACTAAAAAGTAACATTAAGCATACACAGACGCAAGTTTTTATAGGCATCTAAACGATTGCCTAATGCGTAAAGCTAGAAACTGAAAATTAACTAATCTGTCATGCGTAATAAAGGTTCAGCAACACATCATAAGCCTCGTGGATGAGCTGGAGGTTCTGGTCGTTATGGGAATTGAATCCAGAGTTGGATTATGTTTCCCACAACCTGCGTAACACGGACAAATCACCAGTTGCATTGACGTGACCCAACAGCTTACGCAACACCGTTAAGCTGCCTTTGTTGACCGTGGCTTGACCCTCGTTGACCGGAGGTGTAGATGATGTGGCTGATCGAACCAATAGCACAGGAACCTTGGGCACCTTTATTCCCACGTGCCCATGTGGCTCATTTTGCAAAATGACACGTGGAACCTTGAGATTAACAAAAAGGCTGCGGAATCACCAGATGGCTGCGGAATCGCTGAATGGCTGCGGAATTGCCAGACAGCTGCGGAATCTCTGTAAATATGTCAAAATCTAAACAAGACAGTCACACATTAGCAAAGTTCACTAAATCATGCTTAAAGACATCAAATGTAATGATCTGGGTAGGAAAATAAGGCAAAAGAGAGAGATGAGTGAGGGAAAACTGTAGGTAATGATGGATAATCAAGTGCAAGTTAGAGGCTCTACATACCCCCACTACGAGGGTGTTGCATGTCCTCATGCAACGAAAACATTGTTCAATCCACCCGCTGAGATGCCTCTGCTAAGACATCTAGCCTTCTCTTCTTCCTCTGTGTGGCCACATTGACTCTTGGTCTTTTCATCAAACATCTGAATTTTAAATTGATCAAGGCTCTGTTTAACTTCCTGCATCTCTTCTTGAGCTTTTTGTTTTCCTTTTGCCAAAGGCCCATATGAAGCATGGTATTATCTTGGACCATCTTGTCCACATTGCTCTGTTCCTTCAGTCTTTCATTTTCTTGTTTGATGTGGCGATTTAGTACCTCCAGCTCAAATACTTCTTGCTTCAGTGATTGAACTTGGTGCTCCAAAGGTTGAACAGTGCTTGGACCAGCAGCTGCTTGTTCTAACGTCTCTAGGTAATTATAAACTTTCTGCTGATCTGGGTCAACCTCTGGTGACCTCTTTGGGCTAGGCTCATGCTCAAATTCAGGTTCATGTTCAAATTCAGGCTCATGCCCAAAAGGACTTTCCTCACGTGGAGGACTGGTCTCAACATACTCAGCGTGTGGAGGGCTTTTCTCAAAGTCAGGTCTTGTAGCAACCTTTTCAGGTGTGCTCAAGTCAATGATGAGTGAATTTTTACCCTTTGTGGCCCCCACTTTGTCTTGTATCCTTCTGCTCCTTCTCACGGTGGTGATGTTCTGCTTTTCTTTTTGTGCTTTTTGCTTTTGTTTTTCCACCTTCTTGGAAAGGGCAGTTTCATGGAGTTGGGCCAACCTTTGTGCTAAGGGCTGAGTATCTTCTTCACTAGAATTCTCAGGAGTAAGGCAAGTTTCTTGGGCTGCAGCTTTGCCTTTATCTTTCTTTTGTTTCTTCCTATTCTCTTTTCTCTTTTGAGCAACTTCTTGGGCAAGTTCTGAAAGGGTTTCTGTGATGATTCTTTGGGCTGTTTGATCAATGTCCACAACAGGCTCAGGGTCATTTTCATGTTCAGAATGATGTACATCAGTTTCTTCTTCAATCTGTTCTTGGACAGTTTCCTCTTCGACAACAGTTTCAGGGGTAGCCTCTTCTCTTTTTCTTCTACTCTTTCTAGGCACAGAGGTTTCTCCTGCTTCTTCAAAGTGGTTTCTCACAAGAAATCTCTCCCAGGTATCTCTTTTTGCTTTCAATTGTTCCTCAACTAGCATCTTAACAAAACCATGATGATACAGATGTGGTTCAATGTTTCTTGGGTTCCTTTGGACAATTGAACACATTTTTCTAAGACTTGAGAGTAGAAAATATGGAAGGTTAATATCATCTCCTAAGAAATGCATCATGACTTTGGCATGGTAAACATATAAAACTCCAAACCTTCCCTCACAAGTAAAGAATTTTTACACTAATAAAAGTAAAGTTGTCCATTCTTCCTTGACATAAGTAACAGAAATCCCTTTTGTAAAAATGCTGGTATCCATACCTGGATTCTTTAAGATTTGCTTCCACTGTTGGTCTTGTACTGATCTGTTTTTAAACCATCTTTCTCCAGTTTGTGGGAGTGAAGTGGCCTGTGCTATACTGCTCTCAGTGACTGTAAACTTTAGGTCCCCTATCTCCACTTGATTGTCTTTGTCTCTAAAGGAACGTGCAAAGGCCTTCGTAACCTCTTTGTGGTAACCTCTGAATTTCTGGATGCATTGGAGCCAGTTTGCTTTCTGCAAAGCCTCTTTAACTTGAGGATATCCCTCCAGAAATTTTGAACCCTCTGGTTCTGCTCTTAAGAGTTTACCCATTGGCTCTACGGCTCTGTTCTAAAACTTTTGGAAAAAAGGTTACACGGCTTCAACAGTGGCCTTAACACAGTAAATTTATGGCTCTAATGTAACAACCGTAACATACTTTCACTGATAATTAGAATTAGCAGAGAGGAAGAAGTAAAACAGAGTATGGCTAAGGTAGCAGCGTAGTGAGCACAGCGGAATAAGGGAACTGTGGAAATGAAACAGCGTGAATGGAATGATACGAGAGTAGGAGGGTTATGAAATGATGGGTAGAAACGGTTAGGTCCTTAGGCTTCGGTCATAGGTTTACACTTGGCTACGGGATTATGACGTAGAGAGATGTAGTACAATAGTCTACGTCACTTAGGTACGAAAACCTTAATGGAGGAGCAGCCGCAGTTGAGTTTCAAAATCATGATGAACAAGACCGATAAGTGTGGGGGATACGTGGATTTTTGGTCGCATGATGGGAAAGGCTGGTAATCATTACATTAAATGGCAAGAAACATAACCCGGAAACTTTGCAAAATGAGATAACCGTAAGTTTAGGATTCAGATCATACCTCATATCCGCGCTTGGATTGCCTTTGATCATTTGCCACTAACCCTTCATTGTTTTATTGCTATTGCATGACTCTTTTCCACTTATTGTTGATGACTTCTGAATTGTAAATTTCTTTTCAAACAGACTGTGTTTCTTTTATGCAGGTGCAGAGAGCTGCGGAATGGCTGAATGGCTGCAGAATTGCCAGACAGCTGCGGAAACTGCAGTGGCACCCTCCGGCTGCACAAAACAACTTTAGTTATCTAAAAAAATAACTTTATTGATGGAATGAAATGTAATGAATGGATGGATGGATGGAAAGAAATGAGGTGGAGTGAGAGTGATTAAATGAATGAGATGGTGAATGAAGTGAATGGAATGGCGAAATGAGATGGAAGAGAGAGAGATTTTTTTTTTTGGAAAACATGAGGTGTCAGGTGACCCTGATTTTCACCTCAGGTTTTCTGCATAAGACTGCCAATCAGAGATTGGTTTTCAGGCTTATACATTTTTTTTTTTTTTTTTTTTTTTTCTTCTTTTTTTTTTTTTCAAAAACTAAAGATTAGGCTGATGGAGGAGAATAATCCTTCTCCACCAACCTGATTGCAGAATCTTCTTTAAACAACTTTACAAACTCTTCTTTTGAGAATGGCTTTTGGTAGATTTTCAAGCGATGGCCATTCACAATAAGAGGAGTATGAAATTCATCAATAGTTTTCACTCGAACTGCTCCATTGCTAAAGACTTCATCAATCTCATATGGCCCAAGCCAATGAGTTTGAAACTTTCCTTTGAAGTCTTTGAACTTTGAATCAAACAATAGAGCCCAATCTCCTTTCTGAAACTTTCTTTCTTTGATATGACGATCATGCCATTTAGATCTTTGGTGCTGAACTAGATCGGTCCTTAGAATTGCATCTTGCCTTATTTCATCTAGCTCATTTAGCTGGTCCATTATGTGTCTTTGGGCTTCTGAGAGGCTCATTCCCAATTGGACTGCCATCTTGAAGGTCTTGATTTGGAACTCAATGGGGAGCAGGACTTCCTTCCCATAAACAAGTTCATAGGGAGAATGTCCTGTTGTGTTCTTCCATGTAGTTCTATAGGCCCATAAGGCTTCAGGAAGCCTTTCCGCCCAATCTCTTCTATGAAGATGAACAGTCTTGGTGATAATGCCTTCAAGAACTTTATTGGTAGATTCCACTTGGCCATTTGATTGTGGATGGTATGGAGTAGATGTTCTGTGCTTGATCTTGTATTCCTCCATCAGCTTCTCCATCAATTTAGATGTAAACTGGCTGCCCTGATCTGTTACAATTTCCCTTGGGACACCAAAACGAGTGAAAATATCCTCAAAAAGAAATTGAACAACTAAATTTTCAGTGGCAGAAGGCAATGCTTTCGCTTCTACCCACTTAGTCACATAATCAGTACAAACCAGTATATACTTCTTTTGCTTTGATGGAGGATTAATTGGTCCAACGAAATCTAGAGCCCATTTCTCAAAGGGTTCGATGCATACCTGAGGCTGTAGAGGCATTTCATTTGAAGGAGTTGGTTTCCCAACTCTTTGACAGCTGTCACACCTTCTAACATACTGCTTTGCATCTTTAAAGAGAGAAGGCCAATAATATCCTAGAGAAAGGATTTTATAAGCTGTCCTCTTGTCAGCAAAGTGCCCGCCACATGGTTCATCATGACATGCCTTAAGGATGTCAGGCATTTCATCTTCCCGAACACACCTTCTGATTATACAATCTGGCCCTGTTTTGAACAATTCATTAGAAATCCAAGAATAATGTGAACTCTCCTGAATGATTTTCCTTTTCTCATTAGGAAATAAGTGTAGAGGAAGCTTCCCTGTAACTAGATAATTAGCCATATCTGCATACCAAGGAGTCTTGGTAGTCACTGCAAACAAGTATTCATCTGGAAACTTATCTTCTACTAGAGAATCTTCATTAGTGTTTTGGATTCTAGACAAGAAATCAGCTACTGTGTTTTGTTTTCCAGGTCTATCTAACACAGTAATGTTGAATTCTTGTAAGAGTAAAAGCCATCTTGTAACTCTACCATTGGTAACAGGTTTGTTCATCAAATATCTTATGGCAGAGTGATCAGTATGGACAAAGGTTTCATAGCCGGTTATGTAGTGTCTAAACTTATTGATCGCATGTACCACAGCTAAGAACTCTTTTTCTGTAACAGTATAATTTAACTCAGTGGGAGTCAAATTCTTACTTGTGTAATAAATGGCATAAGGGATCAAATCCTTTTGTCCCAAAACAGCTCCTAGAGCTGTATCTGAAGCATCAGTGGAAATATGGAAAGGGAGTTTCCAATTTGGCCCCCTTAAGATGGGTGCTTCAGATATTCTAGTCTTTAAAGCTACAAAGGCAGATTGACACTCAGGATCCCATTTGAACTCACAGTCCTTGGTAAGCAATTTGAAAAGAGGGGATGCTATCTTAGTGAAGTTTTCAATAAATCTTATGTAATACCCAGTAAACCCAAGAAAACTTCTAACATCTTTCTGGCAATTTGGAACAGGTAACTTAGAGATGACTTCAACTTTGGATCTATCAACCTTAATCCCATCTCCTGAAATATGATGTCCTAAAACAATCCCTTCAGTAAACATCATAAAACACTTTTCATGACTTAAAGAAAGATTTGTTTCCTTACATCTTACCAGTACTTTTTCCAAATTTTCCAAAGCTTCTTCAAATGTATTACCATAAACTGTGAAATCGTCCATGTATACCTCTACACAATCATGAATCAGATCTGAAAAGATTCCTAGTACAGCCCTTTGAAATGTAGCGGGTGCATTGCACAATCCAAAAGGAAGTACTCGGTAGGCAAAAGTTCCCCAAGGACAAGTGAATGTGGTTTTGTCTTGATCTTCAGGTGCTACCTGAATTTGATTATACCCACTAAAACCATCCAAGAATGAGAAATACTTTTTACCTGCTAAAGTGTCTAGTACCTGATCAATAAAAGGTAGAGGGAAATGATCCTTTAAAGTTGCCTTGTTCAATTCTCGATAATCAATGCAAACTCTCCATTTACCATTCTTTTTGGGCACTATAACCAAGGGAGAAACCCATTGGCTATCTGAAATGGGGTAAATGAAGTTTACCTTGAGCAATTTCTGAAGTTCTTCTTTCACGATTTCCCTAAGGTTTGGATTCATCCTTCTTTGTGGTTGCCTAATAGGTCTGCTTTTTTCTTCAATATAGATGTGATGAATACAAGTCTTAGGATCGATTCCTTTCATGTCAGTGTATTCCCATGCAAAGGCAGTGGAATGTTTTTGCAAAAGTTTGGTTAATTCTTCTTGTTGTGATCTTTCCAAGTTTCTGTTAATGTTCAATGTTTTTCCTGGAAGGATTTCAACTGTAGAACTACCAAACTCTTCCATTGAGAAGAGAGACATCTGTCTAGAGGAGAGATATTCAATGTCTGCTTCTAACTGAAACTGTGTAGAGTCATATTCTAAAGGTATTTCAAAATTTTCTAATGTATTTAGAATTTGACTATCCTCACTGATCTCAGAGATGGTTAGAACAGGTTGAATAGTATCCTCATCATCAACCCACTTATCTTCTCCTATTTCTGTTATTGCCTTTGCTGGAGGATACAAGTTGAATTTCTTGGTGGAATTACCATCTGATATATACATGTCCCCAGACCTACAACTGATGAAGGCATCAGCTGTTGCTAGCCAAGGTCTTCCTAAGATAAGAGGATGTCCTCCTAGATTGTTCTTGGGAGTTAGAATCATAAAATCAACTGGATATTCCCAAGAGTCTAGGGAGACTGGAATGTCTTCCAATACACCATCAGGTTTAATGATTGATCTATCTGCAAGTTGCAGTAAAGTAGGTGTAAAGAGAAGGTTAGGAAGCTTTAACTGATCCATGGTCTGTCTACTCATGATGTTGATAGCGGCTCCTAAGTCAATCAAAGTATTTGGGATTTCAACCCCATTAATATGAGTTTTGACAATAGGGCTACCGGGATCCACATACTTTTGCATGGTAATCTTACCCATCATAATGTCTGCAATTTTTCCAACTAGATGTATCCTTTTGGTATCTCTGGTTCTTTTTACTGTTTTCTTCAAACTCAACTCCTTTATTGTCTTTGCTAGAATGGGAATTTCCTTAATGGCTTGTAACAAGGGGATCTTGATACAGACATTCTTCAATTCATCTAGAAAACTATAGTCAGGCACCCATATTTGCTTTTCCACTCCTTTGTCAATTTGTAATCTTTCGGGAAAAGGAGGTGTAGCTAAAGGTGTAGGTTGCTCAACTATGGGAGTTGTAGAGGTTGATTCTTTTTCTTTTTCTTTTTGGATATTTTGGTTTTGAAGTGATACTTCAGAACCCTTATTGACTTTGAGAGATTCTTCCTCAGAAATGCTTGGTTGTTGAACACTTGTAGAAGGTTGATATAAGATTCTACCTGATCTGAGTTGTACTTCATTGAGAGGAACAACCATATAGGTAGGGAATGGTTGACCTTCCATCATGTAAGCATTTTGAGGGTTCCTATTATTTGGATTTGGTAATGGCTGAGAGGGAAGTTGATTTGACTTCTGCTGGGATTGAAGCGAGAGTTGATAATTTTGATTTTGTGGAGGAGGTTGTTGTTGTTGAGGGTATGGCAATGATAGTTGTTGACCTTGATTTGGAAGTTGTGGAGCTTGCTGATTCTGAAATGATGGAGGATATTGATAGAATTGAGCAAGTCTCCCATAAGGATTTTGCATGCTTTGCATCCATGCTTGAAAAGCATTTTGAGGTTGAGGCCAAGGTTGTTGCCAAGGATTCCAATTTGGTTGGGATTGAGAATTCATAGAGTTGTTAAACCCTTGATTCTGTTGCCCTTGCCAAGGTCTCCTTGCAATAAAACATAGAGATTCAAGTGTATCTGGATCCTCTTGAAAGACTGCTTTGAGGCCAGGAATTGAAGGACAATCCTTGGTCTCATGAGTTTCTGAGCAAATTACACATGTTTCTACAACGTGTGCATCTAAGGGACATTCCCTTAAAGCATGTTTCTTTCTACATTTCGGGCAAAAGATAGCCAAAGCCTCAGCTTCTGCTTTTTGTTTATTGTGAATCTTAAGGGTATCAAGTTGTTCACTAAGACTCCCTAAGATGTCAGTTTTAAATTCATCAAGCATATTGCCGATTTCAGCCCTACTTACTGATCCTGTTGCAGATTTATTTGCCCTAAGGAGAGAAGGATCTCTAGGCCCTTTTTGAGTTTTTGATTTGCCCCTTGAGAGGTGGATACAGAGTTCTGCTATATCATTGAGTGAAAGTTGAGAAATATCCCCTTTCCCCATCATGTTTAAGATATCTATCCATTCATCCCTAATGGCTTTTAATAAGAGGGCTTTTAAAGTCTCTTCATCCAAGCTACTCATTTTTGCTCTTTTCAAGTTATATTGAAATCTTTCAAGTAAATCTTCTAAGCTCTCATCTTCTCTTTGCATCATTTTAAATACCTCGTCCTTGTGATTAGTAGGCATACAGTAGTCCAAATACCTATCCAAAAAGGTTTGTTTCATTTCATCCCAAGACCTAATGGATTGAGTGAGTAACCCCATGAACCATTTCAAGGCTTGATCCTTCAGTGTTGAAGGGAACAATTTGAGTTTCTGAGAGTCATCCAGGTAGTCATAAGTTCGACACACCACTTCAAACTCAAATAAGAATGTTTCAGGGTCCTCAGTCCTTAACCCATGGAAATTTGGGAGGACAGATGGTGATATGTTTTTCATAGTGGCTCGGGAATCCTCATTAACAATGGGAAACCCAAATGAATTATCCCCATCTCTATTTCCTCCTCCAAGGGGACCTCTTCCTCCATTATTGTTATTGTTGTTTCCTCCTCCTCCTCTACCTCTACCTCTACCTCTACCACCTCCTTCTTCCTCTGCCATGATGGCTCTCCTAGGGAATTCAAAATCTTCTGGTTCCTCTACAAAGGGTGAATGAGAAGAGATTTCTCCTTCTTCTTCAGGTGATTCTACTTCCTCAATTACAATTGGTCTTTCTGTAGGAGAAAGAGAAGAGTCTCTTCCTGGTTCAATAGAAGGTGTAGGAGAGTCAACTCTTGGCTCTTGAATTCCAGGAATTCTAGGACTAGGAGTGTCGGTTGGAGATAAGGGGGGTGTCTCTTGTCTATCCCTTGAAGCAGATGGACTTGTAAAAATTGAACTTCGAGCTCTAGCTAAAAACCTTCCCCTAGAATCTCTAGCTCTATGCATGTCATTTTTTATTATTTTTCTTCAAGTCAAGTTAATAGTTCTTTTTCTGATCTTCCAGTTCACTCTAGGTGCAAGAAGAGAGCATACTCAAGAAACTACCAAATCAATAACTTTCTCTTTTCTGATCCTCCAGATCACCTTGAAGTGCAAGAGGAGAGCATACTTTGATAGGTTATCAACTTCTTTCCTTGAAATTTTTATGTTTTTTTTTCTAAGAATATGGCTACTTAATTTCACTTCCCCGGCAACGGCGCCAAAATGTTTAGTCAATTTAATGTTCCTAAATTGATGTCATTAATTGTCAACCCGGGGCTCGTAAGCTGATGAAGTGAAGGTGTACTATATGTACTTAAGCAACCTCTTAGAGCTTTTTGTCGTTTGGGGTGTTGTTTGTGGTTAATTTATCTTCCTAAGATGGAATGGAGTTTTTATAAACAGATGAGTGAGTGTGTGTGTAAGGTGATTTCTAACTACTTGCTGAAAAGGAAAAGCTTGAAAGAAATAAATAACTTAAAATGAACTGAAAGCAAAGAACCACTTTCTAATGGCACTAGACACCATTCATGATGCTGCAAATAAAAGGTAAGAAAATCACTTTAAAAACCAATGATAATGTTTATCTCTTCCTAACTCTCTGCTTCCAACACATAGTACTGTGTAAAACACGATTAGGAAGTAGCTAAAGATGAGTTTAAAAAGTGATAAAAAATGAGAAAAATCTACTTTAAAGACTAGTTATAATGTTCAGCTCTTCCTAACTCTCTGCTTCTAACATATGGTACTATGTAAAGCACGATTAGAAAGTAGTTAAAGATTAGTCTAAAAAGTACTCAAAGCCAGCTGAAATTTATTAGTATTCTAATCTCTAAAAGATGAACAATTTGTGATAAAGAGACCATCAATATGTTAGCAGACAACTTTGAGAAACTAAACTAGAAATCAACTATGAAAATAAAGTAAAGGCAGCAACTTTGAATCTGTCAACTGAAAATGCCATCAGATATAAAGCAAATACATAAAGACAAAAACAATCCCGGGTAAAAAACCTGCAGAAAAACAAATCTGATCAGTCAAAATGAATGCTGCAAATGAAATGACAATGAAAGTAAATCAAGCTGTACATGTTTCAAAGAAAAGGAAATGCTGAATGGAAAATAAGGAAATAGCAAGAATATGAACATAAAATACTATACAAGGGCAGTCATGAACAGGGGCCCTCCATTCATACAACCCAAAGAAGACTCAAGGATTTGAAAACGTCAGAACAACACTGCCTTCTATTACTCCATATGCAGAAAATTACAGTCAAGAGTGCTAGAACAGCACTATCAAAACAGAGTCTTGAAATGCACTAAAATTATAACGAGTTCATAAAACACAGCAACTAAAAAGTAACATTAAGCGTACACAGACGCAAGTTTTTATAGGCATCTAAACGATTGCCTAATGCGTAAAGCTAGAAACTGAAAATTAACTAATCTGTCATGCGTAATAAAGGTTCAGCAACACATCATAAGCCTCGTGGATGAGCTGGAGGTTCTGGTCGTTATGGGAATTGAATCCAGAGTTGGATTATGTTTCCCACAACCTGCGTAACACGGACAAATCACCAGTTGCATTGACGTGACCCAACAGCTTACGCAACACCGTTAAGCTGCCTTTGTTGACCATGGCTTGACCCTCGTTGACCGGAGGTGTAGATGATGTGGCTGATCGAACCAATAGCACAGGAACCTTGGGCACCTTTATTCCCACGTGCCCATGTGGCTCGTTTTGCAAAATGACACATGGAACCTTGAGATTAACAAAAAGGCTGCGGAATCACCAGATGGCTGCGGAATCGCTGAATGGCTGTAGAATTGCCAGACAGCTGCGAAATCTCTGTAAATATGTCAAAATCTAAACAAGACAGTCACACATTAGCAAAGTTCACTAAATCATGCTTAAAGACATCAAATGTAATGATCTAGGTAGGAAAATAAGGCAAAAGAGAGAGATGAGTGAGGGAAAACTGTAGGTAATGATGGATAATCAAGTGCAAGTTAGAGGCTCTACAATGCCATTGGATATTCCCATCCAATCATCATTGCCATATATATAAATATATATGAAATCAATAGTAGCAACCATGTTATGTGACACAAGTAATCACGAGATCATACAATAATTCACATGCGCACACATCTCAATTAGCTATCATACACATAAATACAAAATTTCATAAATATTCAATTTTTCTAAGGTTCCTTGCATCATAATAATGGTCTCATACATATTCTGCCAATCATGCAAAAGGTCACTATATGACCAACAATTATGTCGTACTAAGGAAATCATATACTCAACCATGCCACATAACTAAAAGCTAATGTAAGTGCATCAATCATGTATGTCATAATCATTTACAACTGGATTTTAACACCTATACATTTATTTTATTCATTTTTTCTAAAAATCATTATAAGCCCCCCCCCTTGGGGAGTCCCTTCTGCTACTTGATCATGCTAGAGTCCAATGATGGCTCTGAATTCCATCTTCTGATACACCCATCGAAGCCCAGTGTTGAAATTTGATGCTCTGATACCACTATGTAACAACACACCTTACCCAACAATTAGAGTAGGAGGTGGTCACCATGCATACCCAATATTCAAATTATTGTTATGAAAATGGGGTCTAAAAATTTCAACCTTATCTAAACTAAAATAACCATCACCATTGCATTCTTCTCGTTGAGACAAATTCAGAGAAATAATATTTTGCCTCAATCCAACCTCCGGATTGATAAATATCGCCTCTAAAAGTATAAGCCTCACCACATCATCTAAATTCCACATGGAATCCCACCACTGGACCATGTGGTAGTCGAGATCTTGGACCAATCGAAGCCAACCTTCTCTGCTCACTTGTTCATAGTTCTTCATTTCATCCAACTGAATCCATTGGTCATGGATTAGCCATGTTGTCTTGAGGCCTTCATCGTAGCTCTCCTTATACCTATGGGATGATATCTAGGGATACATCATCCCGTTATTCCACGCTGGTAGTTCCTAAGCACGCTTCTTAATAACCTTTGGGGTCATGTCGCTAGACTTATGTGTGAAGTGATGCGATACGGCCTCCTATACTCATTGATTTTCCTTTCCACTCTTAAATACCACTGCAATCTATCCCACGTCGCCCCACTTCCTTCATCCTAACACCTCCTTTATTGCACCTCTTTACTTTTCCGGGGTCATAGAATCGCACTGACTTGTCTAGTGATATCCCCTCTCCACCAATCGATTAGGTGCTCTACCAGCATGACATGACTTATGTCATCCCACAAATCTCCTCCTGGTGCTTATAATTGAATCCTCCTTTTAAAATACCTGCTTCTCCTCAGTGAATGCCTTCTGCAACACGACCTCTTTCATATAGAATTTAGGCTGTCTTTTCCCGCTCCTGTCCAAGGTATAGTTTTCTCTTTTTTGTCTACTCACTTACTTCCTTCCCAAGTTCGAGCTCCCTCTCTTCATCAATGAGAATGAGTCTGCCCTCCTCCTTCTGAGAGAAACTTCCTCCACTTTTTGTCTTTTTCTACTATGCAGTTCCCTGCCAAAACTCCGTCTCTCATTAATTCTCTTGTAATTTTATTGTCTCTTTTGACTTGTTGTGGTTTCCAAGCTAGCATGGGATTTTACTTGGTGTTGCAACCCAATTAATTTCCAACAATAGTCCCATTCCATAGACAATTCCTATGCATTTAAAGCTCAACATCTAACCTTTAATGGCTACCATATACTTCAGATTTTTCCTTCCTTCAACAAGTAAGCTAAATTTCCCAAGAAATTTGACCTCCCCAGACCTCTTTGAATCTGCGTCCCTTTCTCAACCCATTTAATTTTTGGGATTCAATTACATGTTGAGGTTATGAGCCATTCATGGCTAGGCTATTACAAAATGTGTCATGGGGAAAAGGGGAAGTTGTTAGGCCCTTCAACACTCCCCTGTGAGGCAGATAGAGAAACGTTAGGCCCTTCAACTCTGCCTTTACGTAATGCCACATATTAATAAATCAATAAATAATAATAATAATAATAATATATATATATATATATATATATATATATATATATATATATATATATATATATATATATATATATATCTATAAAATCTTGGTAGGACTCTTTGACTTTTGAGTTTTACATGTCCATTATTCACCTCGCTACGGGGAAGGGTAGCACAAGATTCAAACCCAAGATCTCTGGTTCGGTGAAACTTCATTCCATGGCCATCGCCACTTAAGCTACCCCAGGCGAACAATAAAAAAGAGAATATTAATATGTAAATAAACAAAATAATAAATAATAAAGAAAATATGAAAATAGTTACTAAATAAAATAGAAAATAATAGAGTGAAGTTCTGAATAAGTAAAAAAAAATAAAATATAAAAATAATAAGAATAAGTAAGTTAACAAAAAATAAAAATGAATAAAATAATCCAGAATCAAATTAAGAATTTTTTTTGAGTTAAGGGACACTTAAAGAGAAAAATAGAAGCTGGCATGATGACACATGGATTGTGTTCATGGAGATCCCCTTTCCAATCCCCTTTTTATTTAATGTATGGAAAATGAGATGAGATACATTCATTCTTTTTGGAGGAGAATGTTGGGAGACAAAGGTTCATTGGTTGTAGTAGTTGATTGATGACTCAAGGGTGGCCAACTGTAGAAAGATTTTTTGCAGATGAGCCTATGGTTGGGTGGAGAGTCGTCCTCAAAAATTTGTTGCAGCCAATGGGATTCAAATAGCGCTAGGGATACGAAATCTCTAGTAAGATATATCTTCGCTTTACAGGTAAGTCTTCTCTTCTCATGTTTTTGTAAATTATATGTTAATTAGTTGAATATTTTTGTGTTGATTATTAATAACATGGATTGATTTAAATAGTTTGTATGTTTTGATTCTTGGTCATTACATATGTTATCAGATGACAGGTTTCAACTCTATTAGACCTTTGGGATTTTATTTTCTTGCTATTTATTGAAATTGAAAATATAAGTTATAAATATATTGTGATAAATTATTTGTTTCGAATGAGAATTTTATAAACACTCTCTTACAGAGGCTAAAAATGATAGCACTATCTCAACAAAGTTTTAGATTATAAGTATAAGAATCAATGTTAAATAAAATGGAACTGAATTCTTGGAATGATAAAACATTGCGTTTTAAATTCCGACTTAATTAATTTAATTACGGTTATATGATTGTGATTTTTTTTAATAATCAAATGCCCAATTTTAAATTCTAAATATAGAACTCTTTGTTAATTACATGATTTTGAAATCTTTTAGTAATTAAATATTAAGGTTGAAATTCTAATATAAGAGTGGATGATTATTATAGGGTGGTGAATTTTTTAATAGGCAAACCTTGAATATTAAATTTTAAATATAGATCCCATGTTTGTATAATGTAATGTCA
Source organism: Pinus tabuliformis (assembly GCA_031772625.1). Taxonomy (NCBI): domain Eukaryota; kingdom Viridiplantae; phylum Streptophyta; class Pinopsida; order Pinales; family Pinaceae; genus Pinus; species Pinus tabuliformis. The sequence continues at coordinate 480,469,786 of CM062811.1, read as the reverse complement.
GAGGACACCGTTCCCTCTATAGAGGGACTATATATGTGTGTGTGCGCGCGCGTGGGCACCACATTTGTTGCTTCTTGAACCTGCCTATGTAATTATTTTGAAACATACCATTTACTGGAATTGTATATTACTTATATTAAAAAATTTGGAAATATTATCCATTCAAATATTGTATATTATTTGAATGAATAAAGAGGAGATAAAATTTGGTAAAGGGTTGTGAAAAAGTTTCCATCAAAAGAAAATAGTTAACAAGTTTGTAGGATATCCAACAACTATGCCTTGGTTGAGTGATTGACAATTTACATGGATACTAACATAAATATGTGGATTCTTAACAAAAAATAACAAGAAGAAGAAGAACAAGAAGAAGAAGAAGTTGAAGTTGTTGAAAGTAAAATAATTCATAGCTTCAAATCTCTATTTAGAGAAAACTTAGAGTTGGTCTAAACCTATTTCTAATGTCTCATATTTCAAGGGAACTACCAATATTATCCTAATTAATTCGTATGGAACAAGAGTTCACTTTGAGTCATGGAAACTATGCCAAAAAAAAATGGTTAAACAGAGTGCTAATTATGTAATTTCTTGGCATCTAGTTGTTACTACGTAGGATTATCGTTATAAGGTGGATGCAGTAATAAATGAAATAGGAATGAATTGATCCTTGTGATCAGGCTTGGGTTTGGACACAAATATTACCCAAGAAAACTGGTTGAGAGAAGCGACTAGATTAAAATATATGTGGCCATTTTCTGGTCATTTCTTGTTTTGAATTTGACTCTTATGGTGATATGTGGTATATGTTTCGCCATTTTCGACAACCTATCTAAACAACTTGCTGTATATGGACAACTACAATGTTTTAAAAAATGTTGACGTCCAATGATGTCCAGGGTGTTCTATTTAGGAGTGTTATCACCAAAAAATAATCACCTAGCCATTTCTAACTAGGTGGATTGAAATACACCGTCTAGGATTAATTTTACCATAGTAAAATCACTTTCACCATGGTAAATAATTTAGTAAATAATTTTTATTAAATTATTTTCTGATTAAAATAAAAAAACCCATGAGAATAATTGAATAAATCATTATTTATTTAATTTTCTCTAGGAATAATTATTAAATCATTGTTTAATAATTATTCGTTGTCACATTTGACTAAATCACATAGGAATAATTAAATAAATCACTATTTATTTATTATTCCTTATTTCTATTATTGTAATAATTGTTAAATCACTATTTAATAATTATCTCATTTTCACACCATTCTTAATCCTTGTGAAATAATTAATAAATCAATTTATTTGTTAATTATTTATAAATAAAGATATTTGACCATTTTGAATATCTTTTCCCTCTCAAAAAATATAATAAAGTATTCCTAACGGTTAGATCTTGATTTGGTCAATATTATTTTATTATTCTCTATTTTCGAGATTAACTCAATACTTTGTTATAAATAGGATGATTTTTCATTCATTCTTCACCATGATCATTATCATCGTCACCATTATTGTCTTTTTTCATCCGAGCTCCCACTTAAGTTCTAGACATTATTTTGGGTTTTTACACATTGAGAGAGAGAATCGACTAGCGAAGCATCAAAGACATCAAAGGATCCATGCCATGGAAGGGGGTTTGTAGATCCTTTTTGTAGATCTCCTTCACCAGGTGTTATCAATAAAAGATTTATTTATTTTAAAAGTCTTTCCATTTGGCTTATTACATTGGATATATATATATATATATATATATATATATATATATATATATATATGTTTTGGATCGTATATGTTGTTTTGTTGTAGGTTTCCAAGTTTTATCACAGATATGAAGCGTAAGAAGCCACAAATTGTTGTTAGGGCCACATGTCACCTAGTTACTTAAGTGAAGTGTTTTTGATAAACCTTCCAAGAAATTTATATATTTGTATATTTGTTTTGGATCGTATATGTTGTTTTGTTGTAGGTTTCCAAGTTTTATCACAGATATGAAGCGTAAGAAGCCACAAATTGTTGTTAGGGCCACATGTCACCTAGTTACTTAAGTGAAGTGTTTTTGATAAACCTTCCAAGAAATTTCACACTAACAAATGACGACTCCACTGGGTTTTTAGCTACATTTATTCATCTAACAAATGACGACTCCACTAGTGTAATAATACAGTTCTTGGGTGACTGAAGTTTTAGTAAATTTCAAGGTTTTCTACAACTATTTTTAGCCTCTCAATTTCTATTTATAGTATTATTTCCTTTTTTGTCAAATTTTTGGATTCTAGTGGCTTTCTAGTTATTTTTGCAGGTCACAAGTACTAGCCGAGCAGGAGAAGAAAAATATGAGTGAGATTTGTTGACTGAGAGTCTTGGGAGAAAAACACACTTTTCAGCCCCAGATTTGTGTTTCAGAGCGCAACCAAAAAACTATGTTTTCCACTGTTCCAAGTCAGTATCTGCGTTTTGAAAATTTTTTGAGAATTTTTTCAGATCGTTTTTAGATTTTCCGAGAGTGCCGTGTGTAGACTGGGAAGGGTTTATTATCTCCATTTCAGTATCCCCTAGGCCTATATTCTATTATTTTTTCTCTTTGAGGAAGGAAAAAAGCCCCTAGGGTTTAGAGTACACCTCCACATTGTTAGGAAGAGATTGGCTAGGTGAGGAGTTTAGGGTTTCAATATTTTCAACCACTGATTTTCAGAGTCTAATCCATTACTTTACAACACTTTTGGATAGGTTTATTTCACCTTTTCTCCCTTTAGAGTTTGGGTTTTTCCTTTCCCCCTTAGGATCCCCTTGAGCATCTTAGGTTTTGGAGCTTCATACCTATCCTTTACAATATTTTTCATCTCTAATTTTTGCTGTTTTTCTGCACCATTTACAACAAATTAGTGCCTCTAGATCTCAGTCCCTTTGAAATTAGACCTTTTAGGCGTATTATGTGTCTTGGAGTAGCTTGTTTTCCCTCTCTTGCTTAGCTTCTTGATAGCCTTTTTAGGTGGGTTTTTTGTGCTTGACTGGATGTTTATGTTTCTGCCATTTTCAACATTATTTATAGTATTTTAGCACTTTATTTTCAACAACACATGGCATCATAAAACATGCTCAATTAACTCATCCACTTGACACATTATTTTTACACACTCACACCCTAAGTGAACGTGAGATTTATTAACACTGCCAATCCAAGACTTGAAACACCACACCTTAATAATTCAACCTACATAGATTAATCCCACTTGGGCACCAGGGCCAAACAATATTTGTAGTTTAGGTGTAGGATAGATGGGATAGGCTTCCAATAACACCCATCGATCGCTTACATTGAGACATAGAAGTTGACATATTAGGGAGCTTCAAATCCTTCAACATCCCACAGTCCAAAGCAGAGTGCGTCAACAACTCGATTCAAAGGGGGTTAGGCTAGGTCATCATGCGAGCGATTCTCCTCAGGGCTACCCAACCTGTGGTGGGGAATCCTATGTGTTTGTTGATCACTAATAAGGTCAAGATTTGGCCACCCCCATGGGACGTGTTACCCACCATTTTATGGGTAATATCCCTAGGAGAAATTTTTTCTCTAAGATAGTCCTCAGTCGGTAGCCAACAACCCCTTGTAGCTATCAACTACCTCATTGTGCCATTTTCTCTGCCACCTAAGCCAACCACGTGGTCCCTCGCCCATATGCCATGATCATATGTTTGAAGGTGGGCCTCCTGAATATAAGGGTATGAATTGTCATTTTGAAATTAAGTATTGTAGTTTTCTCATCATGGACACTTATGGGCATGGATTAATGGGGGAATTCGGAAAAAAGAATGGGCTAGGTCAGTGCTTTTGTCCCTCAGATCCCTTTTGGGAATTAACCTTGGATTCTAGTCCTATGGTATCTCTTTTACTGAACATTCGGTTTCAGGGATGGTATTTCATGGAAAACCCTGATTTTGGTTGCATGGTCCCACTCCCTTATCCAATTATATTACCCTCTTTCCACTCATTACTCTCTCATCCATCATTTTTACTGCTTGGGTCCACATTCCTCCATTAGGTCCACATAGGGTTAGCTTTCCCCTTCCCCTTTCCCCCAACTTGGGTCATGGTCCGGAATGAAGCCTGAAGGTTGATGCAACTGAAAACAAAGTTAAAAGCATATATGGCCATATTCAATAAGAAAAATACCACAAAATGCAAAAGATGGCGAAGACAAAAACATTTAGCATGTGGGCAAAAACAAACACATGATCTCTACCCCATTATCATGACCATCACCCTGGTTCTGTTATGACCAGCAACAACCCCCCCTCCTCATTTAAGTGTTATCCAAAATACTAAATGTGTGGGGACCCTTAGTTAAAATTTAGGAAAAGCAAGAGTAGGGCTTAGCTTTCTTTTCCTCAAAATAAAGTTACCATCTTAAGCTTAGGAAACTTCTTCGAATAATTAAAACCTAAAGTTTATGATGAGGGACAAATCTTTAAAAAGCATCGTATAAATGGTAGTAGAACCCCACCATACAAGTACAATCCCGACATATGCAAAATTATGGTATTAAAGCAACTATCGCGTCACAATAAGCAAAGTTTATAAGAACAAACTTCAAGATTTACCGATCCGTGATGACGCCGATCGCAAGATCGCATATCGCAGGAAAACAGTTAAATAAATTTGTCACACATAAACTTCTGCGATCTGCGATATTGCGATATCACGATATAGTGATGGTTGTGATGTCAAGCCACATCAGCGTTGCGATATTACATTTGTGCGATGTTGCGATATTGTGATTTGCGATGTTGTGATATTGCGATTTGTGATGTTGCGATTTGCGATGTTGCGAAGCAAATCGCAAAATCGCTCCATCGCAGATCGTTCGGGGACAATATTCAAAGAAAAGCCACTTGCCGTAAGATAACACATAATTATGCGCTTTAAATGCTAATACAGGAGTTAGTTGCTAGTTATTAATAAAATATGGACGCGTGCTTCTCAAAGAATCATTTCACATAAGGTGGTGTATTTGGTATGTCTGCGGCATTAAGAACTCTCCCATCGCCCGTTCGAGTCATTCATTTCCATTATACTTGTGAATTGTAGGAACGAAGAACGAAGGACGATCCAAGGCAATACGCAGATTGAAATGGGGAAGAAAAACAAGGCTCAGAGCTCCAAGGTGAAGGAAATGGCACCTTTATATACAGACACAACTTGTAATAGAGATGTAGGAATCTCAACGTGGGAAGGCATGTACAAACTGCTCAAAGAAGAAATTCCCAAAATAATGAAGGTTACTGCTGTCGCAGGCTCACAAGGCTCTTCTGAAGCATCCCTAGAAGAGCTAGCATGCTCATTCCTACATTGGATAGCAGCGAGGCCCAAAATTCTCCCATATACAGACATGATCAAGTGGATACTTGATAGCGCAGAAATGAGAAATAGACAGTTCAAGATTCAAGGTCAAGGGCTCATCGGATCATTCGCTGCGCAAGATTTAAAGCTTATGTATCATTTTCCTGAGCCACAGGAAACTTATAATACACAATTCATAGAAAAATTTGTGGAGGAGAACTCGAACTTGTCAGAGACTACCAAAGATTGGTCCAAGAAAGATGAACCGCTCAAGAAATATAAACACGGTATGTATAGTACTAGTTCCCTTACTTCCCCATATTGTTTTGCTGCTGCCATGCTCTGTAGATTATTTGGAATGCCAGATATCAACAAATTTTCATCCGAATGGTTACCATTAATAGATGCTGCCACAAACGCCACTATTGTAGATTGGGCCAAGATTTTATCGGATAACCTAATCACAATTATTGTCAGTTACCGGTCCAAAAGATCTACGTCTCAAAGGATTTATCCTCCTTTTTACCTAGCCGCATATGTTATGGATTCAATATGTTATGTGTCTAAATTCCCTGTTATGGGTTGGAAGTGGACAACTCAAGACCCCTTGCCTATCCATGTCTATCATAAGATATTGTGGGACTCTCAGTTCACTCAACATTTCTACCAGATTTGTCACGGGTTCATGCTGCCCTTGTATAGAATGTTGTATGATAAAGAACCCCCGAGGTGCTCACCCGAGGCACAGATAGATATCATCCCCATCGCAAGATGGTTCAGAGAAGAATTGTTTACTTATGTTAGGGTTTTGAAGTACTGTACCTCCTCATGTTCTACCTTTGTATATCCCTGATAAGCTCCTAGCTCGAGAAATTGCATATCAAACCTGTTCAGAAGGCGGCCTAACTAAAGACCTAAAGGAAAAAAGGAAGGCCATATGGCCACAGTTTCCTATGGCTTGTGGGGCCTTTTCATTGTTCGATGTAGGTCACGCTGTCACTGAAGTATAGAATATGACATGTCTACAATTATTTAAATTCCCGGCAAGACCATTTGACCCAAATGATGTTGCCCAGAATTTTACAACTATAGTCAAGATAAAAGTGTTCTATGGGAAAAATGATTTATTTGATGATATATTCCAGAGTAAAAGCTCACTTCAAGAAATTTTGCGGGAAGCCCAATTGCAATTGTCTCTAGAAGACCCTCAAAAATTCATGGTATACAGGGAAAGAAGACTAGCCAGTGTTCCTTAGAAAAGCTGCGATTGTCTGCCAGAGAACCGACTTCAAGCGTTAGCCTCAGTGGGAGTTCAAGCACTAATGGATATAAGTCTAAATCTGTACAAGAAATCCCTGAACATTCTAAAAGATCCGGAAACGACCAAGATAGGAGCAAAGAGTCAGCTAAAGACACCGCTCAGTCAATGGAACTTCCACAACAGCAAGTTATCGCCTCCTCGCAAAAAGATCCTCCCCCTCTCGTCATTGAAGCACCAAATGTCACAAAAGAATTAGATAAGGAATGGGAAACCTTCAATGAACTGATCAATCTTGAAGGACAAGCCCCAAAAACTCCTGTAAGCAATATACAGGTAGCACAGAAAGTGGTCCCAACCATAGTCAGCCATGTCTCAGAAATAGAACATATTCCTATCACGCCGTCTTCTGAGCTTCTACTTAATGTAGAAGAGATTCCCCCTCTGGACATATTTTATAGTTCCCAGAATAAAGCAGTGGTAAGAAGACATAGAAAGAAGAGGAAGTTAGAAAATACACTCTCTCAGGATGCTGAGCAATTAGATGTCTTATGGAAAGATCCCGCCAATAATCCGACTGAAAACCTTACCAAACTATCTCAGATCGCAGGAGTGTATGCCTTTGCGACTATTGACGAAGCATCAGAAGTACAACAATTGTTGAAAGAGCGAGAAGATCAAATACAAGTACTGCAACTTCAATTGCAACAAGGTAATGCTAATAATGAGGCACTCAAACAACTTGAAAAGTTGCAGGAAGACTTCTAGCAAATGCAGATAAGTTATCAGAGAAGTTTGAAAAAGGAAAACAGTTGCAGGATGTACAACAGATGCATAGGGACGACCCTAAGCTCACAGAGTTTGTTTCAGAATCTATTGCTTTGAATGATAACTACTGCAGCAGCAAGAAATGTTGGGACAAAAGATGTCACAGTGAAATGATTATTGCGAGATGAGTGATAAGATCACTAATAAAGTGGTCGACTTACGAAGTGAATATGATCTAATTGACAAGCGAGTGACTGAATACTTGGCTTGGCAGGATGAGGACGAGGGAAAAAGAGCAGGTGCACCCAGGATAAATGAGAATCATAAAGAACTGCTCTTTAACAAGTGGGATGATCAAATCAGGGAAGCAAAACAAGTGGCGGAAACAACAGCCACTACAACAAGCATTCTTATTGACTGTGTAAATGAGAATTCGCACAGAGCTAATCTAATCGCAGAAACCACCTCGGGGTATTTACCAAACAAACTACAACTAGAGGTGGAATGGAAGCAGAGAGCGCAAGAAAAGGGAAAGGTAATTCAAGCACTAATCAGGTTAAATTGCGAATGTTACTAGACATACTTAGTGAAGCCGCATAGTCAGTGGATGACTGTGAAATGCATCATAAATGTGGCCGAAAAGGTGGTACTAGTACTCATCGATTCCGTTTTCTCAGCCCAGCTCAAAGCAGAAGTCAACCAGCCGACTCTCCTTAAACCAATGCTGAATACATGCAGTTTTAAAGACCAGATACAAAAGTAGTTTGGTTCTGAAGTTAATTTTCGCTTTAGATTTTTCTTAGAAAAAGGGCGGTCATTTGAAAACCGCATTCTGAATTTTTGTAAATAAACTATTATTAGAACCATTTAGTAGTATTTAAACCCTTCTCATGCATTTAGAGAAGGGCCCATAAATTTACCAAAAACTTGTCCTCAGAACATGCACTTTTGCACCCTCCGAGGAGGTTTTGGTGAATGAATGGATCAAGATTTGTTGATGTTTGCATTTGATATCTGCTACTGATGTTGCACTTCTGTACTCTTAGTAGATGTTAGAGCAAGGAGAAATAAATTATTATTGCTTGAAGCTTATGAGTAGGACCAGTCATAAATGGTACTTTTATCTCTTGACCATTTCTGCTTATATGTTAAAGTGATATACAATTTTTAGTTGTTTATATGTTATTGCATGAATGTTTGAGTTACCATTTGGCACTTTTGTACGGTGGTAGCTATTTATTTATGTTTAATGTATGAATATCTTATTATGCGATATGCTGTTCATAACTGTTTTGCCTAACTTTTTATGCGAAATAGTTCATCTTAATTGATTTCCTTTCTTATAATTACTGAATGATCTTTATTACCAGTTGTTATATGAGATCTCTTTAGATCGCATAATAGAAGAGTTACATCCCGGGTTAGCATAGATTAGATGTGCTGTTTTTATTAGATTACCATAGCATAGAATTAGATTAAAGTTTGAATTAGAATAGCTTAGATAGTTACTGTTAGATCAACAACTTCGAATTCTACACACAAACACACCCATAGATTGGGAAACTGGTCCCATTATCCCCAGTCGGACCCGCTATACCAAATGGATAAGGAGCTGCCAACCAAGGTCCGGACCGGGCGGGTATCCCCCTTGTTGTCGACCTGATTTTCGGGGCTTCAACATATTTGGCGCTAGAAGGAGGGCCTGAACATGTTGTCTGTTGGAGTTTGTTTGTAATTGTAACATTTGAATTAGGATGGCTTCTCTCAAACTTCCCATTTGGAGTTGTATCCATGTTCGTGCCTCTTCCAACACTCCACCCGAAGTGGTAAGACTCTTGTCTCAGGTAAAATTCAATGGTAAGAGTAATTCTTCTGCTTTTAATCACGCCCTTCAATTTATTCAAAATGTTTCAAATTCAAATTTTCAAGGAATTGATGAAGGCATTTTATGCAGAATTTTTACTCTCACATTCATAGCGGAAGCTAGAAACTGGTGTAGAGCCCTTCCAGTTGCCTCAATTCACAGCTGGGACCAATTTGTCACGGCTTTCATTTGTAAATTTGATTGCTATGATTACGACCAGGTATATGACGAAATTGAATATCTACGCAAGGAAGATGAGTCTGTTAGAGATTTTAATATTCGATTTCATCTTAATTGTTTGAAATATGATGTTGAGAATGAATTCATAAACGAAGAATCATTAGATTGTGTTGAGCATAACTATTCCCTACCTCCTATCCCTGATCCAATAGAAATTAGTCCCAGGTTTGTTCCATTTTCTTCTAATGTGAATGATAATTCCAATTTGGACATGCGAATAAGTCATAATGAAGAGAATTCCCAAAGCTTAGGGGACATGCCTGATCCAATACAAGAAGACGAAAGCGAGAATGCTAGAAGAAAGCCTGCCTTGGAACCAGAAAGAAATTTTGAGACAAAGTCAGATAATATGATTTGCAAATCAACAAATGCAGATATCAAGGTTAGAACAACAAAGTAATCCTCTTTCAAAAAACATAAGCACACCAAGGTATGATCTAAATCCTGAAATCTACGATGAATGTGATGAACAAGGGTTTTTCTACGATGATACTTTCAAATGTATTATGTGAGAATCTCATTTTTCCCTTTATCTTGATGTTTTTAATGATGATAATTTCCCCCCCTTCAGTATTAATAATATCACAAAAAGTACCGAGGATTATCCAAATGAATCACCATTAGGTCTTCAAGATAAAGAGGCAGCTATAGAACACCCTGTTGTCATTCACAAACATGAGCAACTTGACCCCCCTTGTTTGAATATGCTGGATAAAAAAGAGAGATCTAGGGAATCTTGTAAAGTCATTTATGATAATTACTTTGATGATGAAGATGCTAATTTATCTCAAGTAAATCAACAAAAATCTGAGAATGAGGGATATTCTAATTTAAGAATTATTTCAGTCAATCCTCATTCGAGAATGGTAGATCATTTACATGATTTCACTACCTAAGAGAATATTACAATCTATGATTTATATCATGAACAAACCTTCACACCTGTTCCCAATCATAATTTGTTTTCTAATTCACAAGATGGAATTCGAAATTACTCGAATCCCATGATTCTGGCCAATTTTTGTGAAAAAGAAGATATTTCAAACCGATCCCAGTTGTGCTATAACACTAGCTGTACAAATAGTCATCGCATTCTTTGTCGCTTGCACTCATCTTGTATAAAACCAGATTTTGCTTTAAATTTCAACTTTCAGACTCTTGATAGATTACTATGGGATACTAAGCACCTTACTGACAAGCACTGGAATGATGTTTTACCATTTTGGAAAATCCAATTGTGTCAAGGAAATCTAGAATTTTTCCAATTTCAAGTCTAATCAATATCAACTTTTCTTGAAAAACTTCTATCCTATCCAGAACAACATCAACAAAAGAAGGTATTTCTCAAGAATTGCCGACAATTTGGGTTAATTGCTAATTGTCTTTTGAAGATTTTCCATCCATTCTTCATTGACTCATTCAATGAGATATATTTGGAAACTTTCCTTTCATTAGAAAAAGTTGAAGGCCTAATTTTCACACATAATAAAATACCGGCTATTAAAACCAAAAACTCATATTTACAGCCCAGCCTGTCATCTTTCCTGATTTTTATGATCCAATAGATATCAAATTGGAAAGAAGATTTCACGAAAAAGAGATTTCAGACAGAATTCTGGCCACAATTATACCTTCTAATTCCACACCCAACATTTTCAGTCCAGGAAAAAATTTGGTCTTAATACTGATGTTTGAAAGGGATACACATCTAGGAATAAAAATGGAAAGATGGTTACACTGGAAGTATCATTATACCTAGTTGATTTTTGTGTATAGTTAAAATAGGAGTAGGATTAATTTAGTTAGGTTGTTAGGTGGATAGTTTATTTTTAACGGTTGATAGGAAAAATAAGAGAAGTAATTATCCCTATCGTGTACATAATCCAAGGGAATAGTCACCTCTCATTTCCTTTAACATGTTTTTCCCTAATAAAATTTGCTATCGTTGGCAGCATTTGACATTCACTAAAAGACACCAATTCTCTTTCAGATTTTGAGCTTTTCGCTTGTATAAATAGCAAATCTTTTGGAAAATTGATCTTTATTATTGAAAGATACAGTTAAAAACTTTAGCCTAGATATGATACGAGTTTCAACTTCAAAGAATTTGATGAAAGCAACCTTTAGTGAAGAAATTGTTTTATATCAGCACAATGAAAGGTATTAATAACAAAATGAAGATTCTCTGTAGAACAACTGTTTCCAAAAAACTCTATTATTGTCATCCATAACTATCTTAAGGAAATAATGACTTCCTCCCTGCTAAGGAAAATCGCAGCCCTCAGAGGGATAATCCAAGAATACACTATATCTTGAAGAATAAGAGGTCTCATCACGAGCCGGCTTATCATGATCACAGATATCATAACTTGCTAACTTTGCCAACACTGTCTACCACAACACGACAATGACTCAAGATTGTTGCAATCAAAAGACAAGGGGTCTCATCACGAGCCAGCTTGTTCAACAAAGTTATGAATCAAGTGAGTGACTGTGTCATAATTTGGCTATCAAACCAAGACATTGTTCTTTAAGAATAAAAAAAAAATCAAAGCAATAAGTGTAAATATGGATTTTTCTTTGAAAGTTGTAGATCACCTTAAGTAGGATACAGGATCATTGCTAGGTAATAGGTAACCCTGTCGAGGCTATAAACGCCTGCTGGCAGCAGAGGCTCTACCTATGACAAATGAGCATATTTAAAAACTGGTTTACAGAGGAGACTTTATTTTATCTTTACAAAACCAAGCAATTGCTGATATAAATACAAGGACTAGCTTAAGAAAGCCAATAGTTGAAGTAGAGGAAGCTTGAAACAAAATATCATTGACAGGTTAGAGCATAATATGCTTTATCTTTCCATAATTAAGTTTAGATTTTATGAAAATTTCCCATTTTGGAAGTTTGAAAAATTCAACAGCAAAACAGAGATAACTGGTTCTCCCAAGTGAATCGCCAATTGTTGTGACCAGCAACAACCCCCCCTACTCATTTAAGTGTTATCCAAAATACTAAATGTGTGGGGACCCTTAGTTAAAATTTAGGAAAAGAAAGAGTAGGGCTTAGCTTTCTTTTCCTCAAAATAAAGTTGCCATCTTAAGCTTAGGAAACTTCTTCGAATACTTAAAACCTAAAGTTTATGATGAGGGAAAAATCTTTAAAAAGCATCGTATAAATGGTAGTAGAACCCCACCATACAAGTACAATCCCGGCATATGCAAAATTATGGTATTAAAGCAATTATCGCGTCGCAATAAGCAAAGTTTATAAGAAAAAACTTCAAGATTCATCGATCCGCGATGACGCCGATCGCAAGATCGCATATCGCAGGAAAACCGGTTAAATAATTTGTCACACATAAACTTCTACGATCTGTGATATTGCGATATCACGATATAGTGCTGGTTGCGATGTCAAGCCACATCAGCGTTGCGATATTACATTTGTGAGATGTTGCGATATTGCGATTTGCGATGTTGAGATCTGCGATGTTGTGAAGCAAATCTCAAGATCGCTCCATCGCAGATCGTTCGGGCACAATATTCAAAGAAAAGCCACTTGCCGTAAGATGACACATAATTATGCGCTTTAAATGCTAATACAGGAGTTAGTTGCTAGTTATTAATAAAATATGGACGCGTGCTTCTCAAAGAATCATTTCACGTAAGGTGGTGTATTTGGTATGTCTGCGGCATTAAGAACTCTCCCATCACCTGTCCGAGTCATTCATTTCCATTTTAATTGTGAATTGTAGGAGCGAAGAACGAAGGACGATCCAAGGAAATACGCAGATTGAAATGGGGAAGAAAAACAAGGCTCAGAGCTCCGAGGTGAAGGAAATGGAACCTTTATATACAGACACAACCTGTAATAGAGATGTAGGAATCTCAACGTGGGAAGGCATGTACAGACTGCTCGAAGAAGAAAATCCCAGAATAATGAAGGTTACTGCTGTCGCAGGCTCACAAGGCTCTTCTGAAACATCCCTAGAAGAGCTAGCATGCTCATTCCTACATCAGATAGCAGCGAGGCCCAAAATTCTCCTATATACAGACATGAACAAGTGGATACTTGATAGCGCAGAAACGAGAAATAGACAATTCAAGATTCAAGGTCAAGGGCTCATCGGATCATTCGCTGCGCAAGATTTAAAGCTTATCATCTGCCTGAGCCACAGGAAACTTATAATACGCAATTCATAGAAATATTTGTGGAGGAGAACCCGAACTTGTCAGAGACTACCAAAGATTGGTCCAAGAAAGATGAACCGCTCAAGAAAGATAAACACGGTATGTATAGTACTGGTTCCCTTACTTCCCCATATTGTTTTGCTGCTGCCATGCTCTGTAGATTATTTGGAATGCCAGATATCAACAAATTTTCATCCGAATGGTTACCATTAATAGATGCTGCCACAAACGCCACTATTGTAGATTGGGCCAAGATTTTATCGGATAACCTAATCACGACTATTGTCAGTTACCGGTCCAAAAGATCTACGTCTCAAAGGATTTTATCCTCCTTTTTACCTAGATCATTTTTAGATTTTCCGAGAGTGCCGTGTGTAGACTGGGAAGGGTTTATTATCTCCATTTCAGTATCCCCTAGGCCTATATTCTATTATTTTTTCTCTTTGAGGAAGGAAAAAAGCCCCCTAGGGTTTAGAGTACACCTCCACATTGTTAGGAAGAGATTGGCTAGGTGAGGAGTTTAGGGTTTCAATATTTTCAACCACTGATTTTCAGAGTCTAATCCATTAATTTACAACACTTTTGGATAGGTTTATTCCACCTTCTCTCCCTTTAGAGTTTGGGTTTTTCCTTTCCCCCTTAGGATCCCCTTGAGCATCTTAGGTTTTGGAGCTTCATACCTATCCTTTACAATATTTTTCATCTCTAATTTTTGCTGTTTTTCTGCACCATTTACAACAAATTAGTGCCTCTAGATCTCAGTCCCTTTGAAATTAGACCTTTTAGGCGTATTATGTGTCTTGAAGTAGCTTGTTTTCCCTCTCTTGCTTAGCTTCTTGATAGCCTTTTTAGGTGGGTTTTTTGTGCTTGACTGGATGTTTATGTTTCTGCCATTTTCAACATTATTTACAGTATTTTAGCACTTTATTTTCAACAATACATGGCATCATAAAACATGCTCAATTAACTCATCCACTTGACACATTATTTTTACACACTCACACCCTAAGTGAACGTGAGATTTATTAACACTGCCAATCCAAGACTTGAAACACCACACCTTAATAATTCAACCTACATAGATTAATCCCACTTGGGCACCAGGGCCAAACAATATTTGTAGTTTAGGTGTAGGATAGATGGGATAGGCTTCCAATAACACCCATCGATTGCTTACATTGAGACATAGAAGTTGACATATTAGGGAGCTTCAAATCCTTCAACATCCCACAGTCCAAAGCAGAGTGCGTCAACAACTCGATTCAAAGGGGGTTAGGCTAGGTCATCATGCGAGCGATTCTCCTCAGGGCTACCCAACCTGTGGCGGGGAATTGTGTGTGTTTGTTGATCACTAATAAGGTCAAGATTTGGCCACCCCCATGGGACGTGTTACCCACCATTTTATGGGTAATATCCCTAGGAGAAATTTTTTCTCTAAGATAGTCCTCAGTCGGTAGCCAACAACCCCTTGTAGCTATCAACTACCTCATTGTGCCATTTTCTCTGCCACCTAAGCCAACCACTTGGTCCCTCGCCCATATGCCATGATCATATGTTTGAAGGTGGGCCTCCTGAATATAAGGGTATGAATTGTCATTTTGAAATTAAGTATTGTAGTTTTCTCATCATGGACACTTATGGGCATGGATTAATGGGAGAATTCGGCAAAAAGAATGGGCTAGGTCAGTGCTTTTGTCCCTCAGATCCCTTTTGGGAATTAACCTTGGATTCTAGTCCTATGGTATCTCTTTTACTGAACATTCGGTTTCAGGGATGGTATTTCATGGAAAACCCTGATTTTGGTTGCATGGTCCCACTCCCTTATCCAATTATATTACCCTCTTTCCACTCATTACTCTCTCATCCATCATTTTTACTGCTTGGGTCCACATTCCTCCATTAGGTCCACATAGGGTTAGCTTTCCCCTTCCCCTTTCCCCCAACTTGGGTCATGGTCTGGAATGAAGCCTGAAGGTTGATGCAACTGAAAACAAAGTTAAAAGCATATATGGCCATATTCAATAAGAAAAATACCACAAAATGCAAAAGATGGTGAAGACAAAAACATTTAGCATGCGGGCAAAAACAAACACATGATCTCTACCCCATTATCATGACCATCACCCTGGTTCTGTTATGACCAGCAACAACCCCCCCTCCTCATTTAAGTGTTATCCAAAATACTAAATGTGTGGGGACCCTTAGTTAAAATTTAGGAAAAGCAAGAGTAGGGCTTAGCTTTCTTTTCCTCAAAATAAAGTTACCATCTTAAGCTTAGGAAACTTCTTCGAATACTTAAAACCTAAAGTTTATGATGAGGGACAAATCTTTAAAAAGCATCGTATAAATGGTAGTAGAACCCCACCATACAAGTACAATCCCGACATATGCAAAATTATGGTATTAAAGCAACTATCGCATCACAATAAGCAAAGTTTATAAGAAAAAACTTCAAGATTTACCGATCCGTGATGACGCCGATCGCAAGATCGCATATCGCAGGAAAACCGGTTAAATAAATTTGTCACACATAAACTTCTGCGATCTGCGATATTGTGATATCACGATATAGTGATGGTTGCGATGTCAAGCCACATCAGCGTTGCGATATTACATTTGTGCGATGTTGCGATATTGTGATTTGCAATGTTGTGATATTGCGATTTGCGATGTTGTGATTTGCGATGTTGCGAAGCAAATCGCAAAATCGCTCCATCGCAGATCGTTCGGGGACAATATTCAAAGAAAAGCCACTTGCCGTAAGCTGACACATAATTATGCGCTTTAAATGCTAATACAGGAATTAGTTGCCAGTTATTAATAAAATATGGACGCGTGCTTCTCAAAGAATAATTTCACATAAGGTGGTGTATTTGGTATGTCTGCGGCATTAAGAACTCTCCCATCACCCGTTCGAGTCATTCATTTCCATTTTACTTGTGAATTGTAGGAACGAAGAATGAAGGACGATCCAAGGCAATACGCAGATTGAAATGGGGAAGAAAAGCAAGTCTTAGAGCTCCAAGGTGAAGGAAATGGCACCTTTATATACAGACACAGCCTGTAATAGAGATGTAGGAATCTCAACATGGGAAGGCATGTTCAAACTGCTCAAAGAAGAAATTCCCAGAATAATGAAGGTTACTGCTGTCGCAGGCTCACAAGGCTCTTCTGAAGCATCCCTAGAAGAGCTAGCATGCTCATTCCTACATCGGATAGCAGCGAGGCCCAAAATTCTCCCATATACAGACATGATCAAGTGGATACTTGATAGCGCAGAAATGAGAAATAGACAGTTCAAGATTCAAGGTCAAGGGCTCATCGGATCATTTGCTGCGCAAGATTTAAAGCTTATGTATCATTTTCCTGAGCCACAGGAAACTTATAATATGCAATTCATAGAAAAATTTGTGGAGGAGAACTCGAACTTGTCAGAGACTACCAAAGATTGGTCCAAGAAAGATGAACCGCTCAAGAAATATAAACACGGTATGTATAGTACTGGTTCCCTTACTTCCCCATATTGTTTTGCTGCTGCCATGCTCTGTAGATTATTTGGAATGCCAGATATCAACAAATTTTCATCCGAATGGTTACCATTAATAGATGCTGCCACAAACGCCACTATTGTAGATTGTGCCAAGATTTTATCGGATAACCTAATCACAATTATTGTCAGTTACCGGTCCAAAAGATCTACGTCTCAAAGGATTTATCCTCCTTTTTACCTATCCGCATATGTTATGTTCAATATGTTATGTTTCTAAATTCCTTGTTATGGGTTGGAAGTGGACAACTCAAGACCCCTTGCCTATCCATGTCTATCATAAGATATTGTGGGACTCTCAGTTCACTCCATATTTCTACCAGATTTGTCACGGGTTCATGCTGCCCTTGTATAGAATGTTGTATGATAAAGAACCCCCAAGGTGCTCACCTGAGGCATAGATAGATATCATCCCCATTGCAAGATGGTTCAGAGAAGAATTTTTTACTTATGTTAGAGTTTTTGGAAGTACTGTACCTCCTCATGTTCTACCTTTGTATATCCCTGATAAGCTCCTAAGTCGAGAAATTGCATATCAAACCTGTTCAGAAGGCGGCCTAACTAAAGACCTAAAGGAAAAAAAGAAGGCCATATGGCCACAGTTTCCTGTGGCTTGTGGGGCCTTTTCGTTGTTCGATGTAGGTCACGCTGTCATTGAAATACAGAATATGGCGTGTCTACAATTATTTAAATTCTTGGCAAGACCATTTGACCCAAATGATGTTGCCCAGAATTTTACAACTACAGTCAAGATAAAAGTGTTCTTTGGGAAAAAGGATTTATTTGATGATATATTCCAGAGTAAAAGCTCACTTCAAGAAATTTTGCGGGAAGCCCAATTGCAATTGTCTCTAGAATACCTTCAAAAATTCATGGTATACATGGAAAGAAGACCATCCAGTGTTCCTCTAGAAAAGTTGCGATTGTCTACGAGAGAACCGACTCCAAGCGTTAGCCTCAATGGGAATTCATGCACTAATGGATCTAAGTCTAAATCTGTACAAGAAATCCCTGAACATTCTAAAAGATCCGGAAACGACCAAGATAGGAGCGAAGAGTCAGCTAAAGACACCGCTCAGTCAATGGAACTTCCACAACAGCAGGTTATCACCTCCTCGCAAAAAGATCCTCCCCCTCTTGTCATTGAAGCACCACCCGTCACGACAGAATTAGAAAAGGAATGGGAAACCTTCAATGAACTGATCAATCTTGAAGGACAAGCCCGAAAAACTCCTGTAAGCAATATACAGGTAGTACAGGAAGTGGTCCCAACCATAGTCGGCCATGTCTCAGAAACATAACATATTCCTATCACGACGTCTTCTGAGCTTCTAATTAATGTAGAAGAGATTCCCCCTCTGGACATATTTTATAGTCCCCAACATAAAGCAGTGGTAAGAAGACAGAGAAAGAAGAGGAAGTTAGAAAATACACTCTCTCAGGATGCTGAGCAATTAGACGTCTTATGGAAAGATCCCGCCAATAATCCGACTGAAAACCTTACCAAACTATCTCAGATCGTAGGAGCGTATGCCTCTGCGACTATTGACAAAGCATCAGAAGTACAACAATTGTTGAAAGAGCGAGAAGATCAAATACAGGTACTGCAACTTCAATTGCAACAAGCTAATGCTAATAATGAGGCACTCAAACAGCTTGAAAAGTTGCAGGAAGACTTCCAGCAAATGCAGATAAGTTATCAGAGAAGTTTGGAAGAAAAAGGAAAACAGTTGCAGGATGTACAAGAGATGCATAGGGATGACCCTAAGCTCACAGAGTTTATTTTAGAATCTATTTCTTTGAATGAACAACTACTGCAGTAGAAAGAAATGTTGGGGCAAAAGATGTCACAGTTGAATGAATATTGCGAGATGAGTGATAAGATCAATAATCAGGTGGTCGACTTATGAAGTGAATATGATCTGATTGACAAGCGAGTGACTGAATACTTGGCTTGGTAGGATGAGGACGAGGGAAAAAGAGCAGGTGCACCCAGGATAAATGAGAATAATAAAGAATTGCTCTTTAACAAGTGGGATGATCAAATCAGGGAAGCAGAACAAGCGGCGGAAACATCAACCACTACAACAAGCATTCTTACTGACTGTGTAAATGAGAATTTGCACAGAGCTAATCTAATCGCAGAAACCACCTCGGGGTATTTACCAAACAAAATACAACTAGAGGCGGAATGGAAGCAGAGAGCGCAAGAAAAGGGAAAGGCAATTCAAGCACTAAACAGGTTAAATTGCGAATGTTACTGGACATACTTAGTGAAGCCGCATAGTTAGTGGATGACTATGAAATGCATCATAAATGCGGCCTAAAAGGTGGTACCAGTACTCATCGATTCCGTTTTCTCAGCCCACCTCAAAGCAGAAGTCAGCCAACTGACTCTCCTTAAACCAATGCTGAATACATGCAGTTTTAAAGACCAGATACCAAAGTAGTTTAGTTCTGAAGTTAATTTTTGCTTTAGATTTTGCTTAGAAAAAGGGTGGTCATTTGAAAACCGCATCCTGAATTTTTGTAAATAAACTATTATTAGAACCAGTTAGTAGTATTTAAACCCTTCTCATGCATTTAGAGAAGGGTCCAGAAATTTACCAAAAACTTGTCCTCAGAACATGCACTTTTGCACCCTCCGAAGAGGTTTTGGTGAATGAATGGATCAAGATTTGTTGATGTTTGCATTTGATATCTGCTACTGATGTTGCACTTCTGTACTCTTAGTAGATGTTAGAGCAAGGAGAAATAAATTATTATTGCTTGAAGCTTATGAGTAAGACCAGTCATAAATGGTACTTTTATCTCTTGACCATTTCTGCTTATATGTTAAAGTGATATACAGTTTTTAGTTGTTTATATGTTATTGCATGAATGATTGAGTTACCATTTGGCACTTTTGTACGGTGGTAGCTATTTATTTATGTTTAATGTATGAATAGCTTATTATGCGATATGCTGTTCATAACTGTTTTGCCTAACTTTTTATGCGAAATAGTTCATCTTAACTGATTTCCTTTCTTATAATTACTGAATGATCTTTATTACCGGTTGTTATATGAGATCTCTTTAGATCGCATAATAGAAGAGTTACATCCCGGGTTAGCATAGATTAGATGTGCTGTTTTTATTAGATTACCATAGCATAGAATTAGATTAAAGTTTGAACTAGAATAGCTTAGATAGTTACTGTTAGATCAGCAACATCCAATTCTACACACACACACACACCCATAGATTGGGAAACTAGTCCCATTATTCCCAGTCGGACCTGCTATACCAAACGGATAAGGAGCTGCCAACCAAGGTTCGTACCGAGCGGGTATCCCCCTTGTTGTCGACCTGATTTTCGGGGCTTCAACAGGTTCCTACATGTTCTATGAGCCTTCTTAATCATACAGGAACTCATGATTGTCTTAACCCCTAGTGGGCGATGAACCGCCCCACCTTAAAAGGGGGATTCCACTGCTATATCTTACACATCATGCTCTACCCCCTTGAGCCCCAAGCGGTTTATCAAAGAAAATCACAAAAAATTTAAAGGCAAAAATGAAGGGTGAAAAAACAAAGGTAGGGGCACCTCATGCACCCCGATTTCTCCCTCCTACACATTATAAAGCCAAAGTGTGGGATTTCCTCTTATTAGCTACCCTCATACCTTATCATGTGACCTAGGGCTGCCCCTTCTCATCCCCTACTTCATTCACCTATCTGTCACATGCCACCACCTTTGACGAATGTACCTTTAATATATTATCTACTTTAGAAGTAGAAACCACCTAATAGGGTGCTTGGGTAACCCATTTGGAGTTTATGAGACATTGGAACATCCCAAAACCCATTATGGAAGGGGAGGCCATTATGAAGTCCCCACATGTGGTCCATTATTAGGCATTAGGGGAGTTTTGAGGTCTAAAATGGGCCTCCTAAATTATAAAATAATAGTGTAAATATAAGATAAGATTAGATTACATCATCAAATTTTAGAGGGAAAAAAGAAAAAACTATTTTTTTCAACTCGTATTTTCAATTTATCTCCTTATGGGTTTACTCAAATTTCAAGTGGAAACACTCGTTAGACGAAAAAGTTGATTCCTCATCCAAAAAGTAACCATGTTGCATACTTTTGATGGACCCTGCTACATGAAAATTAAGAAATAAATGAAAAACGTGATTGTAATCAATTTTTTTCATGTATTTCTCATTTTTTGTGTAGTGGGGTCCATTGAAAGTATGCAACATGGGTACTCCTTGCATGAGGAATTAAATTTTGCATCCAACGAGTAGTCTAGCTCGAAATTTTAGTAAAAACTTAGGGAGATAAGTTAAAAACATGAGTTGAAAAAGTAGTTTTATTATTTTATTATTTTTTAATCTTTTTACTTTTTTACTCAAAAAATGGTGAATCATCCCCCATGATTGACATCATCATGTTGAATCCTATTGGTTCTTATAAATTTTATTTTGGTTGTACATTTTTCTTAGGAGTCCCATTTTAGACCTCAAAATTCCTCTAATGTAAGCTCATGTACTCGAATTCTCTAATGACTTTTTGTACTGGAAGGCTAGGGGATGCATTGGATCTTATGCAGGATTGCAGATGGTTTCCATTTTGGGTTCAGTCTCCCTATACGAGATCCTAATCCTTTAGAGGGCTACATTGGCACATGTAGGGTGAGCGTTAAGAGCCATGGGCCTCCATAGCAACATATTACACTCCACAGATCCCCAGAATGATTCAGATATTGATAGTGGTTCACCTATTGGATGAAGAGGATGCACTTGATCCATAATGCCTATCTGACCCCAAATCTACACCATACACTTGGAAGATGATTCAGAACTTGCACGATGATATGGCATCACCTACACCATCATCCTAGCCCTTGACGACAACCTACATGCATCTTATATTTGTTTGGAGACCTATGAGGATACTTGTGTGCCCCCATATGTCATTTGGAGTACCACAAGTTATTACAAGGGGCCATTCCATTGTCCGCTTCTTTTTAGGGTCCTTCTCTTTATTATGGAACCCATGGACCTCATTAGGTCTTTTAGAGGGCCCTACGACATGCATAGATTATTATTTGACCTCTTGAGAGACTCATCTTTTCATTCATGAGCTAGTTTGGTGGGCTTGTCGCCAAAAGTTGTATTATTAACACATTATTTTATTTTTGGGGCTTATGTAGGCCAAGGAGGCTAATTCAAACTTCTTAGATGTGTATAAATACAAGTGAGGTGAGATCATTTCTCATCATCACTTTGGATTGGATCTCTCTCTTCTTTAGAGAATTTCACACTTTTTTCTAGAGGATGAATTGGAATATTTATGGATGAATTTTGATGTATGGTTATTGGTCTATCTTCTCTTCGAGCTTCTCTAATGTCATTTATGAATGGTTGGATATACTCGACTCCATGTAAGTAAGGATTTTTGATGTTATTCTTGTTACTTTTTTCATATATGTTGGATGGGATTTTCGTTGTTTTAAGGCTAACTACTGCAAGCAAATTATTGCTTAATATCGTGGGATTGTCTCTATTATTTCTCCATGTGTTGGGCCATGTAGTGTGAGTGAAATCTCCTAGGGGTAAAATTGGACATTGATAAACCATTCCTCTCGTGCATTCGAAGTATAAAAGCCGCAATATTGCTTTCACTTGACCTAGAGTGTTTGTGAAGTAGTTTTGAGGCCTCCTTGGTTGGGAACCATGAAATATTACACATAATCAACATAGATCCATTCTCCCAAGGAATAAGGCACTAATCTACCAAGGGTGGTCACAAAAACACTTATTTATTCACGTTCTCCCAAGTCTAGCCACATTGGGGTACTTAGGGCATTAATTTCCTGACAAGTTCGCCACTGAAAAAGTTTGATCTCCTAGGGCCTCTTGATCTAGGTGGATATTGGTGGCCACCCGCTTATTCCAACTATACCTCCAGTCAGTTTCATTTGTTTCCTTGTTTATTTAAACATTTACTATAGCAATTTTTTAGGTCCTGAAACTATAGAGCAGTTTTGACCCCCTAAACGACGTTTTTTTTGAGGTCCAAAGTAGGGCCCTAGCCATTGTAAAGGACCTATTGCAAATATTGTAGTACTCGAATATACCTTTCCAACAAGGTATTGTATGTGCCAAACAAAGATAATATGACCAAGCTATGACCTCGGGAATTTGGCTTCCCAACTAACCCCAATGTGGCCCATAAACTCTTGGCATTCCATCTCCTGGGGTTAGGGTTTGGTTGTTTAGTATTTACCGTTGTTATTCAATAATAAATAGGCCCTTGAGCCTCATTGTACACTAGTTTAGAGGCATGTAGATGCCACATCTCTTCTTAGATATAAGTTACCATCGCCCAAGCTAGTTTATTTCCATTCTGTTTGTAAGCATATTTTCAGTATTCTGATATTAATTAAATAGTGTTATTTATGTTGCATCTATCTATTTATGGTTATATCTTTAATTTGTTGCGTTCCTTTTTAAGTTTGTATCAATGGTATCAGAGAGGTCTACTCTTTCTCTGTTTTTCTTTGTATGTCCCCAACGAGGTCAGGGTATAATGATTTAGCGCTCGATTTGGTTTAACCTTTTCTAGACTAGCCTTGCAAACTCCAATGAACTCCCATGGTAGAAGAAAAGAAATACAAGGGGGCAAGAGTGTTGGCATTATGACATAGGTTTGGCGCTATGGCATATGTGTTGTCCTTGATGGCAACTCACTCTGGTGACAGATCGCAGTTCAGGCTCTTAGAATGAAGGAAAAAGCTATATACGTAGGATCCCTTTGACAAAGTCGCGTATACACGCGGGTTAGACGAGGCAAAGTCGCGTATACGTATACACGCACTTTCATGCAAGGAAAAGCGCGTACATGTGGGATAAATTATTTTCTGGTCCGTGGTATTTAGTCCTTGGTATTTGAACCTATGGTTTTGGACCGTGGTATTGTGAAAGGCCTAAGACTATAAAAGAGGAAGGAGATCATTAGGCAAGCAATCATCTGAATAATGAAATATCTGAAAAAGTGCTACTGGTGATTTGGTTATGGTGCACAGCTGGATCTGAATGAAGGAGGAACCTAAGCGCAAGGAAAAGGATAAGTTCTAATGATGGGTCAAAATCTTAAGGCTTGAATAATAGTATCTTTGCATGATTTTGATCTGTTATATGTGTCGCACGCTTGATCTATAAATCTGATAATTTGGGTTAACGAATGTCTAAATATTTGAAGGAGTGAATTATCTTTATAGATCTGTACGCAGGTTCAGTGAAGCGAAGGCACGTGTACATGCTATTTCTTTAAGTCAAAAGTGCGTATACGCAGGTTGGTCTTAACACAGAAGCGTATACACGTGGGTTTCTGAATATTGAAGTAGCGTACATCTCTTAAATTATGTTCTAGCTGCTTCTGTTGATTACTGCAGTGATCTGGGTTTAGAATTGGTGTATGGTCACTGTTACTGTGCTCTGGGTACAACTGTCAGAGAAGTGTCTATTTGATTCAGTTTTGATGGGTGAAAAGGAGATTGTTTGATGCAGAAATTCTTGATGTTTGATTGATGTTATTCATGGATCCAGTCTGAAAATTTATGAAACGTGGCCCCTGGAAGAAAGAGAAGGTTGTAGCCTTCTGTAGGTCAGCACCTACGTAATAGTACCTGAACTAGTACAAGATCTAAGGGGGTTGTAGCTCCCTTCAAGGAGAGGTTGGAGAAGGAGAGAAGGTTGTATCCTTCTGTAGGTAGAAGCCTGCGTACTGGTATAAGTCTGCACCAGTACAGAAACATTGTAAAAAGAAGTTTCTAATTAAAAGAAGATAGAGACGAATTACAGCAGGTGGTTTTCACCCACATTGGGTTTCCACCTTATATCTTGTGTTCTTGTGAGTGATTGTCTTCTGATCTGTTTTACTATTCCTAGTTACTGTTTATATGATTATGATGCACAGATTAATGATCAACATCTGTAGAATAAATTAAATTATAAGTCTGCATGGTATACACTGGTTTCCTTATCTGTAGTTGCATATATACACGGTTTTCACTAACTAAAGTAGCGTATATGATATGGGTGTGAAAGGAAAAATAATTGACTTGATAATACTGATTCATCCCCCCTCTCAGTATTATTTCCAACAATTGGATCAGAGCAGGTCCTTCAGAAGAAGCTTGATTGCTTGAAGGAAGATCTATCATCATGAGCAACTACAAGAGAGAAGCATCGATCAGGCCACCAATTTTTGATGGGACCAACTTCGTCTATTGGAAGGTAAGAATCATAGCCTATATTCAATCTCTTGGTACAGATGTCTAGGATATCATAGATACAGGGTACACATTTCCATTAGCAACTCCTACAGATCCGGCTGGTAAGAATCAGTATGAAACAAATGCAAAGGATGTCAATACTCAATTAGGGAGTTTATCTCAAATAGAATTCATCAAGGTTATGCAGCTCAAAACCGCAAAATAAATATGGGACAAGATCGTTCTGAGCTATGAAGGAGATGAACAGGTAAAACGAGCAAAACTTCAAACCCTCAGAATTCAGTATGAAAATCTCAGAATGCACAATGATGAAAGTGTGGCTAACTATTTCCTACGTATAGATGAGATTGTTAATTGTATGAAAAACTTGGGTGAAGAAATAAAAGAGGTTGTTTTGGTTGAAAAGGTTCTAAGATCTTTGTCTTCTAAGTTTGAATCAAAAGTTTCTGCAATAGAAGAAAAACAGAATCTACAGAGCATTACCATGTTGCAGCTACACGGAATTCTAACCGCTTATGAAATGAGGAAAGGACCATCAGACAAAAGAGACGCTGCATTCAAGGCCTTAGGAAAAGGAGATTCCTATGACTCAGGACATATGTCAGAAGAAGAGGAAGAATCAAATTTTGTCAAAAACCTTCAATGGGGTGCTGGAAGATTTAGAGGTAAGTTACCTTTCAAATGTTTTGCTTGTGGAAGAGTCAGTCACTATGCTGCCAAGTGTCCTCATAAAGATAAGCTTGACAAAGGTAAGGAACCAGTTAGATGGAACATAAAACAGAATGTAAATAAGAAAGCTATTACACCCATGAAGACAGTGATGGACTTTCAAATAGTGATGAAGATGAACAAGGTAATAATTATAGACTTTTAATGGCTTTTGAAGATGATGATTCCTTGGATGCTATAGATGAAGAAGGTCTTTATGAAGAGATTTCTAAACTCAAAATTTGTTTAGAAGAGAAAAATATGATTATTGATACTCTGCAATTCCAACTGGCTAAAAGGGAAAAACATCATGAAAAGTTAGAATGTGAAATTGTGGGACTTAGAAAAGAGATTGAGAAAACAAAAGCTCTTAATATTAGATTTGTTAAAGGATCTGAAACTTTAGACGAGATTATCAAAGTGCAGCGTTCTCCACTAATCAGGACAGGTCTGGGATATAATGAAGAAGCATCTCAAGTGCAGAAACCATCCACCTCCAAAAGTTATCTTGATGTATCAAGGAGGAGTGAACAAATTGACAATCGACAGCAAAGGCACAATGCTGCTCACCAGGTAAATCAGGGACATTTTACTTCAAGAATGAATAGAGATCACCAAGAAAATCGGGGGCAATCTACTTCAAGGAAAAATAGAAGCTACAACAAACCACAGGTCAATGATTCTCAATTTTCCTCAAGAATGGATGTCAATGAAAACTACAATCATGTGGTCTGTAGGGTTGATAATCGCAGGAATTTCTTCAATGGCCAATGTTTCTCTTGTCATAACTTTGGACACAAAGCAGCTCAATGTGTTGCCTACAAAACTATCATGACTAGAGAAGCTCAAAAACAGAGGAGTATGATTGGGATCATGTAAAGGACCTACAATAACTTTTCTGCTCTTGAAAATGAAATAGAATGTTCTATTTGTAACAACTTCAGTCATGAATATTCTGAATGTAGGAGCAGGTTTCGACAAACAACTCAAAAGGAGCAAGCCTCAAATGCCAAAACATGGAGAATGAAAGAACCACAACCAGAAAGATGTGGTATAGCCTTATATGTGGAAGGGCAGGAAAATCAATGGTACATCAACAGTGGATGTTTGAAACATATGACAGGTGATAAAGAAAAACTTTAGTCATATAGTGCCTTAGAAAAGGAGAAGAAGGCCTCATTCAAAAATGACACCCCTGCACTCATAAAAGGTAAAGGTTCTGTTCTTTTAAAAGAATATGTCAAAGCGGGAAATGTTATGTATGTTGATGGCTTAAAGCATAATCTATTGAGTGTCAGTCAAATGTGTGATCAAGGAAATGAAGTGATATTTCGATCAAATGGATGTATTGTCCGTGAGCTTGATACAGGAGAAACAGTGATCAAAGGCATAAGGACTCCAAATAATCTATACATTCTCAAGGGAGGACAACAACAATGCTATCTGAACAAGAATGATGAACACTGGCTATGGCACAAAAGGTTGGGGCATCTAAGCTTCTCTTAGATAAGGAAAGCATGCAAATATCAGGCAGTTCGTGGACTTCCAGACAATACAATATGAAAATCATGTTAGTTTGGTAAGCAAACCAGGACTAACTTCCCTGAGAAGGAAGGATCAGCTAGCAAGCCACTTGAACTTGTCCATACTGATGTATGTGGTCCATCTAGGAAAAGGTCACCTCGAGGAGAAGAATATTATATATTATTCATTAACGATTTTTCAAGGATGTGTTGGATAGGACTTATGAAGCACACAGACGAAGCCTTTGAAAAGTTCAAATCATTCAAAGCCTTGGTGGAGAACAAATCAGATCGCAGAATCAAATGCCTCAGGTTTGATCGAGGAGGAGAATTTACCTCGAATGAATTTTTCGATTTTTGTGAAGAACATGGAATAAGAAGGGAATTCTCTACAGCTAGGACTCCTCAACAAAATGGAGTAGTGGAAAGGATGAACAGAACGGTTCAACAAATGGCTTGTGCTATGCTTCATGAGTCTGGAAATCCCGTAACCTTTTAGGGTGAAGCTGCATTTGCAGCAGTTACTATTATCAACAAGACAAACGTCCAGGTAAACATCACTCAGACTCCTCACGAACTATGGTATGGTAAGAATCTCGCGGTAAAATACTTCAACATTTTTGGAAGCAAATGCTACATCAAAAATACTGATGAAAATCTTGGCAAGTTTGAACCTAGAGCAGATGAAGGCATTCTCCTTGGTTACTCTCCCAATAGCAAAGCATACAAGTGTTACAATAAAAGACTTGGAAGAATTGTTGACAACATTGATGTAGTGGTTGATGAAGAAGGAAACATTCCTAGGAAAGTAAGTTTTGAAAATTTTGAAGATGATGAGGACTATCCTTCAACATCAAATCAGACTTATGATGAAGAAGAAGCTCAAGAGGCACCAGAAGAACATATATGGATAGAAGATAAGAATCCATCCAGATACGTTCAAAAGAATCATCTAGAAACTCAAATTCTTGGGCAGAAAGAGGCAGGTATACAAACAAGAAGAACAATTGCAGAAGCTTCAAGCTATTTGGCATTTCTCTCCTCCACTGAACCACAAAATGTAAGAGAGGCATGCAAAGATGAATGCTGGGTCAAGGCAATGGATGAAGAACTTGAGAAGATTGAAAATAATAACACTTGGGAGTTGGTTCCTAGACCTAAAGATAAGAATGTCATAGGGACAAAATGGATATTCAAAAACAAGTTGAATGAAAATGGGGAAGTTATTAGAAACAAAGCTAGACTTGTTTGTAAAGGGTATGCTCAACAAGAAGGAATCGACTTTGAAGAAAATTTTGCTCCCGTTGTTAGACTAGAGGCCATCAAAATGTTCCTTGCTCTCTCTATTTTTCAGAAGTTCAAAGTATTTCAAATGGACGTGAAATCTGCTTTTCTAAATGGAGACTTGGATGAAGAAGTGTATATTGAGCAACCAGATGGGTTTATCCTTGGAAATGATCCAAAGCTTGTATGCAAACTCAAAAAGGTTCTCTATGGCCTTAAACAAGCTCCAAGGGCTTGGTATTATCACTTGGATAAATACCTCCGTCAACAAGGTTTTATAAAAGGATCAACTGATAGCAATCTTTATATAAAAATTGACAATGATAAGTTGCTAATACTTGTTGTGTATGTTGATGATATCATCTTTGGTAGCAATGAAGAAGAATTGAGTCAAAATTTTGCCTTAGTAATGCAGAAAGAGTTTGAAATGTCTATGCTTGGTGAGCTCACATTTCTTGGTTTACAAGTCCAACAAAACAAATATGGCATCTTTCTATCACAAACCAAGTATCTCAAGCAGATCTTGAAGAAATATGGGATGGAGGATTTGAAACCAGTATGTACCCCTATGGTGATAGGATGCAGCCTCAACACAAATGATGAATCGGCAGCAGTACATCAACCAACCTATAGATCCATGATTGGTAGTCTACTCTATCTAACAGGTACCCGACCAGACATTATTCATGCACTGGGAATAGTTGGAAGGTTTCAAGAAAATCCAAAGGAAACTCATCTTCAGGCAGTTAAGAGAATTTTCAAGTATCTTCAAGGAACTCAAAACTATGGCTTATGGTATCCTAGAGATACAGATCTCACACTTCATGCATATATAGATGCAGATTGGGCAGGAAGCGTGGTTGACAGAAAAAGCACTAGTGGTGGTGCATTCTTCATGGGTCCTAGATTAGTATCTTGGTTCAACAAGAAACAAAGTTCTATTGCTTTATCTACAGATGAAGCAGAATATGTAGCTGCTACATCTTGCTACACACAGCTCCTTTGGATGATGAAAACATTGAAAGATCTTCAAATCACTTGTACTCCACCTATCTCCATTTTTTGTGATAATACAAGTGCTATCAGTATCTCAAAGAATCCTGTCATGCATTCAAAGACTAAGCACATACCGATCAAGTATCTGTTTCTTCGGGAACAAGTGCTGGAACAAAAGGTCAAATTGGAGCATGTTCCCTCTAAGGAACAAGTTGCTGATATTCTCACCAAACCACTGCCCAGGGAAACTTTTGAATACCTCAGGAAGAAGCTGGGAGTAGTTGATGCATCATCTTGCTGTTGAAACCTGTCTGTTTTAGAGAAAAGTGGTTGTACGCAAGTTGCATGAGGAAGATCCGCGTACATATGTCGGTTTATGTAGATATAGTCACGTATATGTTGGTTTGAAGGAAATCAGTGGGGACAGACTCTGGTTGAAAAGAGTCTGATATGGGTCTGACAGAGACCATCTGGCATAAGTTCAGGGGGAGCAGATAAACTTCTAATAATGCATTGGTGTTGGCATTATCTTAGAAGCTCTTGGTTTAAGTTCACAGTTGTTGTTGGGTTCAAGAGGAACAAGTGTAGAGGAAGAACAGAAGGAGAACATGGTTGCTGATCTGAATAGTGATTGGCAGATGCTGCTGATATTAGTTTCTGGTGACTTTTATAGTCTTACTCTAGATATTTCGTCTCTATGTCATGTATGTCTTTTATTATTATCAAGGTCATGTAACGACCTATTTTTGGTTTCCCCACTATGCCTGGGATGAATGATGTAATGTACTTGGTTTTCATATGTATATTTCTGACGTATTCCCACTTGGTTGGGTGATGGATGTATGTATAGAGTCTTTTGGTGATAGGAAGGTCATTTATGATGTATAAGTCATGGTTCTTCTTGAAGAACATCTTTTTGTAGATCTTGCCTACAGTCAGGGGGAGCATGGTCAGCACAACAGAATAGAGATTTCAACATGCTCTCAGGGGGAGCATAACCCTTTGCCCTTGATGACAAAGGAGGAGAATGACCTTGAGGATGTTGGGGTTGCCATCAAGTCCAAAGGGGGAGATTGTTGGCATTATGACACAGGTTTGGCGCTATGGCACAGGTGTTGTCCTTGATGGCAATTCACTCTGGTGATAGATCACAGTTCAAGCTCTCAGAATGAAGGAAAAAGCTATATACACAAGATCCCTTTGAAAAATTCACGTATACATGCAGGCTAAACAAGGCAAAGTCGCGTATACGTATACACACACTTTCATGCAAGGAAAAGCACGTACATGTGGGAGAACTTATTTTTTGGTCCGTGGTATTTAGTCCTTGGTATTTGAACCTATGGTTTTGGACCATGGTGTCAGATCCGAAGTATTGATCCCAAGTATTGGGTCCTTGGTATTGATTTGTTATGGTTTTGGACCGTGGTATTGTGAAAGGCCTAAGACTATAAAAGAGGAAGGAGATCATTAGGCAAGCAATCATTTGAATAATGAAATATATGAAAAAGTGCTACTGGTGATTTGGTTATGGTTCACAGCTAGATCTGAATGAAGGAGGAACCTAAGCGCAAGGAAAAGTATAAGTTCTAATGATGGGTCAAAATCTTAAGGCTTGAATAATAGTATCTTTGCATGATTTTGATTTGTTATATGTGGCGCACACTTGATCTATAAATATGATAATCTGGGTTAACGAATGTCTGAATATTTGAAGGAGTGAATTATCTTTATAGATCTGTACGCGGTTCAGTGAAGTGAAGGCACGTGTACATGCTGTTTCTTTAAGTCAAAAGTGCGTATAGGTAGGTTGGCCTTAACACAAAAGCGTATGCACGTAGGTTTCTGAATATGGAAGTAGCGTACGTCTCTTAAATTATGTTCTAGCTGCTTCTATTGATTACTGCAGTGATCTGGGTTCAGAATTGGTGTATGGTTACTATTACTGTGCTCTGGGTACAACTTTCAGAGAAGTGTCTATTTGATTCAGTTTTGATGGGTGAAAAGGAGATTGTTTGATGTGGAAATTCTTGATGTTATTCATGGATCCAGTCTAAAAATATGAAACATGGTCCTGGAAGAAAGAGAAGGTTGTATCCTTCTGTAGGTTAGCACCTACGTACTAGTACCTGAACTAGTACAAGAGCTAAGGGGGTTGTAGCTCCCTTCCAGGAGAGGTTGGAGAACGAGAGAAGGTTGTAGCCTTTTGCAGGTAGAAGCCTGCGTACTGGTATAAGTCTGCACCAGTACAGAAACATTGTAAAAAGAATTTTCTAATTAAAAGAAGATAGAGATGAATTGCAGTAGGTGGTTTTCACCCACATTGGGTTTCCACCTTATATCTTGTGTTCTTGTGTGTGATTGTCTTCTGATCTATTTTACTGTTCCTGGTTACTGTTTATATGATTCTGATGCATAGATTAATGATCAACATCTGTAGAATAGATTAAATTATAAATCTGCATGGTATACGCTAGTTTCCTTATCTGTAGTTTCGTATATACGCGGTTTTCACTAACTGAAGTAGAGTATATGATCTGGGTGTGAAAGGAAAAATAATTGACTTGATAATACTGATTCACCCCCCCTCTCAGTATTATTTCCAACAAGGAGATCCTTTCAAAATATTGCTCGAGGAAGCCCTTGAGCGAAAAAGGAACGAGATGATGGATAACTTTGCCCAGATCCTTCGATGGCTACCCACATGCGATGCATCTTCATCTAGCAACCAATCTGGAGGCACCACTCCTTTTAAGGTACAATTTAACTTTGATATTCCCATATTTGAGGGCCATATAGATGGATATGTCATAGATGAATGGTTGAATATGTTGGAAGGATATTTTTTAGTTCATGAATTTTCCAATCAGGAAAAGATTAACTTTTCACTTCTCAAAGTTTCCCCACACATCAAGGACTAGTGGGAAACCTACTATGAACAAAAGGATGAGAGGGAATCCTAACTGTTTTCAGCCACACCCACTTGGGATTCTTTCCAAGACGCTATCAAGGAACAATATTACCATGTTGGGAGCTATAAAGATAAATACATAAAGGGGACCATGCTACGATAGGGAAGGGACCAAGATGTGCCAGAGTTCACAAATGTTTCCATACCCTCCACATGAAGTTGGGTATCAAGGATTTTGAGCGACATTTGGTACTCAAGTACCACTACTATCTACACAATTACATCCAGGATGAGATGGGGTTCCTGGACATATCCTTGTTCGACATGAAATACTGATACACTGTCAAGATCGAGCATAAGTTTAAACAAAAGAAGCAAGACATTGGATTTGCGAATATGAAGCAAGGAAAAGGTGCCTCGAAATCACAGAGCAAAGGCCAAAGCGAAGACGGGGTGACCTAGGGCAACCCTCCGAAGCCGCAAGAAAAGAAAAACACCACGAATACAAAGAAGGACACGGGAAGATGGTGTGAGTTCCATAAGAGTTCCACTCACAACATAAGTGAGAGTTGGGACAAGAAGTTAATGATGGCTGAGCTGAAGGCTTCCGAATCAGATGCATGTTCAAACTCTGAGTCAGAACTCAAAAATGGGAATGAAAAAGGGAAGCAGAACATTGACGCAGATCCCAGTGCCACCATGGCCACCACTAAGATCCAAAAGAATGAACCTGAAGATCCAGAGGAGGGGGAATGCCTCTTCCACTCACATATGTGGGTGAAGGGTTCTCTGCTACAGTTCATTATCAACAATGAGAGAAAAAAGAACCTAATTTCAGAAAGGTCGTGAAGCGATTAATCCTACCAATGACAACATATTTGCATCCGTACACCATCGGGTGGCTTTACCAAGGACAGGATCCCTGCATCAGCCAACAATGTCGCCTTCCCTACAACATCAAGCCCTTCACAGATGAGGTACTGTGTGATGTTCCTCCTCTTGAAATTTGTGATGTATTATTAGGAAAAACATACTTGTGGAAGTGTCATGTTTTATATGAGTCTAGACCTCACTCTTTGATTATTAATTTGGGCAATAAGTTTTACAGGATATCGGAGGTAGCCCTGCCTATCGCCATATCTTTGATCACTACAAAGAAATGCACTAAGATCATTTCCCATACCATGATTTTTTTTTCCTTATTATTCGCCCTCAGGGAAAGAAGAAGGTCGTGGCCATGGCTTCCAGAAAGGGGTCCTCCGCATAACTGCAACAGATGGACAAGGTTGTAGAGGCGTAAAGGGAAATTTTCGCCTCACATAAAGGGGTACCTCTGTACTGTCAGGTCAAGCAATCCATCGATATGACCCCATGCACACTGCTACCCAATGGACTGATCTATTGATGCTCTGTTCTAGAGAATGATGAGATCAAGAGGAAAATTTAGGAGTTATTGCAGAAAGGGCACATTAGTCCAAACTCATCACCCTGTGGGAGACTAATTGTATTGGTATAGAAGAAGGTCAGGACCTGGAGACTCTGTATTGACTATCGAGTGTTGAAAAAAATCATTGTCCAGAATAGGTACCTAATCCCACAGATTAATGACCTTATGGACCAACTCAAGGGGGCCAAATATTTCAGCAAGATTGACTTGAAGTACAATTATCACCAAGTACCTATCAAACCCTCTGGTGTGAGGAAGATTGCCTTCAAATCCAAGGGGGACCTTTTCAAATAGTTTGTCATGCCTTTTGAGTTGATGAATGCCCTCGAAACCTTCATGGGATTGATGGATGACATATTGAAACCCTTCACCAATTCATTCGTGGTTGTGTATTTAGATGACATCTTGATATTTAGCTAGAGTTGGGAAGAGCACCTCCACCATATTCGACAGGTCCTTCAAACTGGCATGTGACAACACAAGTTGTGTGCCAATTTGGAGAAATTAACTTTTGGCATGAGCCAGGTTCAATATCTGGGTTACATCATTGATGAGCAGGGTGTGCATGTGGACCTAGCCAAGATACACATCATTTAGGATTGGCCATCCCCAACAACTTTAACAGAGCTCTGCAACTTTCTGGGTCTTGCCAACTTCTATCACGTGTTCGTGTTGGGGTTCTCTCATATCACTTGGCCTTTAAGTCAAGTCAGCAAGGGTGAAGCGAAAAAAAATTAGTTTTGGTATGAAACCCAACAGAAGGCATTTTTCAAGTTAAAGCATCGCCTCTGCTTTGCACTAGTGCCCACATTACCAGACCTACAACAACCATTTGAGATTGAGACAGATGCCTCTGACTATGTTATTAGTGAATTTCTTACTCAAGAGGGGCATCCCATGGCTTTCCATAGTGAGACACTTTCAGAAATAGTCCGAAAGTATCCCACTTATGATAAAGAAATGTATTCCATTGTGTAGGCCTGCCATCAATGGAAGCATTACATTATGGGGAAGGAAATGGTCATCCACACAGACCATCGAACCCTGTAGTTCATACAGATACAAGGGAAGTTGCAGAACGATCGCTATCACAAATGGTCCACATACCTCTAAAAGTTCCATTTGAAAATTAAGTACAAAAAGGGAAACACCAATAATGTTGTAGATTGGCTTAGTCGACCACCAGTCATGGCACTGATCACTGTGATTGACTCCTGTGGGCATGAGACTTCACGGTGGCCACATCTTTACAAGAGAAATCCAAAATTTGGTAGCACATACCAGACACTCCTAGAAGGGAAGAAAGTTCCAAATTTCACCTTCGGGATGCATTGCCACTTGGGACACATCTGTGTTCCTTCAAGTGAGTGTGCCAAGATTATTTGGGAGGCACACTACAGTTGGGTCACTGGACATTTAATAGTAGAGAAAACAGTGGATGTACTGCAGAAGTATTTTTATTGGCTGAAACTTCGCCGGGATTTTGGAAGTACATTAGATCCTGCACTGCTTGCGCCATTTCCAAACCAACCATCAAGAATCAAGGCCTATATACTCCTCTATATACTCCACTTCTACCTTCGGAATCCATATCCATGGATTACATGTCGGGCCTTCCTTATATGTCTAAGCATGACAATGGCTACGTTTTCATGGTCGTCGATAGATTCTCTAAGATGGCCATCATGGTGGCCTGCAAGAAGAGTATCACGAGAGAGTCCACTGCCAAGCTCTTCTTTGAGTGAGTGTGGGTACACTTTGGGATTCCACAGTACATTATCTTAGATCAGGAAAACATATTCCTAAGTTCATCTTGGTCAAGTCTCTGGTTGATGTTGGATACCAAACTCACTAAGTCCATGATGTTCCACCCCCAAACTAATGGAAAAAAAAGGGTCGTCAATAGGATGATCGTACACATTCTATGCATGTAAAACTCAAAGCATCCATGCACATGGGATGAAATCCTCCCCCATGTCTAGCAAAACTGCAACATATATCTCCATAGTTGAACGAGCCATATCTTCTTTCAGGTAGGGCTAGGATTTCAGCCATTATGTCCCATTGATGTGGCCATACCATTTATAGCTACTCAGGAAGATTTGGCTCACGTCCAGCCTGAAGTCGACAAGGATAACAAATTTATTGAGCACATTTGACACATCTTCCAATAGGTCCATCATATATTGGACAAAGGCAATGCTAAGTACAAGCAACACCATGATCAACATCGAGTTCCACACAAATTCCAGGTGGGCGAAAAGTTTTGGCTACATTTGAAGAAGGAGTGCCTCGCTGTACCCCACCAAAGCTTTACCCACTTTGATATGGGAAATATACCATCACCAAGGCTGTAGGGGACAATTACTTCAAGCTCAACATCCCACCGTTCCTTAGTCTGCACCTAGTGTTCAATGTAGATTTCCTTCGGCCATAATTTCCACCATGGTTGGACACATCCGACATTGCAAAACAACTCACATCAACAGAGCTAAACCCAGACTACATGGAACAATCCAAAACTTATAAGATCATGGACATGCATATCAAGAACACTCGCCAAAAAAGGATCTAGCTATTTCGTGTTGTAAAATAAGGCCAACTCCTTCACCAAGGAATAGGTTCAACAAAAATTTCCTCACCTCATGGTGGCTTTGAATGCAATGGGGACATTTCTCCCTAAGGAGGGAGGACTGATCCAGGTGGATATTGGTGGCCACTCACCTATTCCAACTAGACCTCCAATTAGTTTCATCTGTTTCCTTGTTTATCTCAACATTTATTATTTTTAGCAGTTTTTCGGATCCTGAACTTTCGGAGCAGTTTTGACCCCTTAAATGACATTTTTTTAAGGTCCACAACAAGCCCATATTCATAGGTAAGGGCCTACCATAAATCTTATAGTACTTAGAGAGACCTTTCCAATAAGGTATCGTACGTGCCAAATGGATATTATTTGACCAAGTTACGACCCTGGGAAGTTGGCTGCACAACTAACGCAAACGAGGCCCACAAACTCTTGGCGTTCCATCTCCTAAGGTTAGGGTTTTGGTTGTTTAGGGTTTTACCTTGTTATTAAATAATAAATAGGCACTTGAGCCTCATTGTAACACAGTTCAGAGGCATGTAGCTGCTACATCTCTTCTCAAATATAAGCTACCATTACCCAAGCTAGTTTATTTCCATTCTGTTTGTAAGCATATTTCAGTATTATGATATTATTTAAATGAAGTGTTGTTTCTGCTGCATATATGTATTTATGATTATATCTTTAATTTATTGCGTTCCTGTTTAAGTTCATGTCATCTCCTGCACTGGATTTTCTTCTAGCCCTCCAAATTTGAAGACATTTCGACAGTGAAGTTGGGAGAAAAGCCAAGTGCTAATTCCGGGACCAAAACTTGCCCTGCCATCCCCAAGGCTAGAAATTCCTAGAGTCAAAGAAACATCATTGAGTGAAATAATTTCTTTTATCCTTCCCCCTTGTCTAGTGTAAGAATATCATTGATTGTTTCATACCTTCCTCATATCCTAGACCGGGTCCACTTGGCCCCATGTGGTCCTGCTCCTTCAAAGGACCATTTTTCAAGAAGAATCTGGGATACCAATTCTAACAAGGATTTTAGGGTGTGAGGAATCCCTTTTAAAGCTTATTCCCATACACCTAACCCCCAAAATCCTCTTCCTTTCCCTCTAAAGTACATAGTACATTGCTTAAAAAGAAAGCAAGCTCCAGCCTTTAAAACCTTCTAGGAAAGGGTCTAGGTCACTCATATCCATTAAATTATAATCCCTTAGTGACTCCATACATATCGGGTCTCCTCCCATCGGTGAAAGCCCATAAATAGAAGGAAGCCTTAGTTGAGGTGAAAATGGGCTCAGACTCCATTTGTTGCTCTTGGCTTAACATTTTCCCTCTAGGGATCTTGTTAAAATTGGAAACCAGGGAAAAACTTCATGTGGGTCATCTTATTCATGGCTAATAATATTTTTATTAGATTCCTCTCGTCGAGAGGTGTAGGATTGATATAAAGATCATCCAATTCCGATAAGTATTCATGGAGATATGAATTTATTTTGATTATGGAATTATTATCAAGCCGACCTACAACTCATGTAGGCTCAGAAGCCCAACAGTCGCATCTATTCACCCACCAACGTTGTGTATAAATATAAGAGGACTTTTCCTCATTTGGACTCACTCATCTCATCACATCTCTCTCTCTCTACTGCGCAGATATGAGTCTCTTCTCTACTACGCTGAAATGGGTCTCTCTCTCTCACACATGTGAAGCCGGAAGCTGTTGAATTTGAAGCTGCAACTGCAGAAGTAAAGATTGACTTGCGTGGCCTAGAAGATCTCCTCTTTGGAACTGTGTTTTAGGTTCATCTGAACCTCCTCTGAAAGCCACAACTTTTGGTGGTGGAATGAAGTCAATCCGATGAATGGTTTGCAAGATATCGACTGCCCTAGTTTGAAGCCGGAAGCTGTTGAATTTGAAGCTACAACTGCAGAAGCAAATATTAACTTGCGTGGCCTAGAATATCTCCTCTTTGGAACTATGCTGTAGGTTCATCTGAACCTCCTCTAAAAGCCACAACTTTTGGTGGTGGAATGAAGTCAATCCGATGAACAGTTTGCAAGATATCGACTGCCCTAGTTTGAAGCCGGAAACTGCTGAAACTGAAGCTACAACTGCAGAAGCAAAGATTGACTTGCGTGGCCTAGAAGATCTCCTCTTTGGAACTGTGCTATAGGTTCATCTGAACCTCCTCTAAAAGCCGCAACTTTTGGTGGTGGAATGAAGTCAATCCGATGAACGGTTCGCAAGATATCGACTGCCCTAGTTTGAAGCCGGAAACTGCTGAAACTGAAGCTACAACTGCAGAAGCAAAGATTGACTTGCGTGGCCTAGAAGATCTCCTCTTTGGAACTGCACTATAGGTTCATATGAACCTCCTCTGAAAGCCACAACTTTTGGTGGTGGAATGAAGTCAATCCGATGAACGGTTTGCAAGATATCGACTGCCCTAGTTTGAAGTCGGAAACTGCTGAAACTGAAGCTGCAACTGCAGAAGTCAAGATTGACTTGCGTGGCCTAGAAGATATCCTCATCTGAACTGCGTTGTAGGTTCATCTGAACCTCCTCTGGAAGCCGAAACTTTTAGTGGTGGAATGAAGTCAATCCGACTGTCGGTTTGTGAGATATGGTCTGCGCTAGTTTGATAATGAAGCCGCTAATGCTAATGCTACTGATCTAGGGTTTGCTACTGCTGATATGAATCAGATTTATTGTACTATTTCTCTCTGCTGAATTATTGAAGATAAAAGAAGATTTGATCAAAGGGTTTCCCCACACATTGTGGGGTTTGTCCCTGGCTAGCCGCCACATCTTGTGTCTCTTGTCTTGGCTTGTTTTCTGTCGATCGTTTAATGTTCTATCTGCACTTTACTTTATGTACATGTGATTGCTAATCGGTGGAATATAATAAGAAAAAGAAGTAAATTGTTATAAGCATAGAACCTACCATAACTTAAAATGGTATCAGAGCTGAGGTGAAGACAAAGCCCAAGCAAGAGCAAGAGCAATCATTGAAGAGAAGATTGGCAAGGCTATCCTAAAAGAACTATGGGGTCCTCAACACTCTTTCCTGCCGAAGACAAGCTCCGTGAGAAAGCTGACTATCACGGATGGAAGATGTCTATTGATCTAACCCTTGAAGATCAAGGAGTGTTGGACCATGTAAGAGGCAATATTGTTGGGCCTTCATCAAATGCATCTGCTGCTGCCTGGAACAAATGGAAAAATGGAGAAGTCAAAACAAAGAAGATCATCTGGGACTCTAGCGACAAGCGCTTAGTGGCCTACATCTATGATCTAGACACCTCCAAGGAAATCTACGACAGACTGGTGAGTTTATTTAAAGTTAATGATGCAAATCAAGTTTTGTTTCTTAGAAATAAGCTGATGGAAATCAAGAAGGGTAAAGATGAAAGTATGCAAGCATACTTCTTAAGAATCACCGAGATCAAGAACGATCTCCTATCTATTGGGGAAAAAAATGGCACTCACAACTCTTGGAGGATTACCATTTGAATGGTATGTGTTCAGGACTATTCTTTTGAACTATAATGTAATTCCTGGTTTCAAGGAATTAATGGCTAGATGCATTCAAGAAGAAACAAGGGAAGAAGTGCAAGAAATGCCCATGCCTAAAGGTCCTCCTGCTACCTTTTCTTCTCATGCAAAGAAAAGAAATAATTCCGGGACTAAATCGAAACGAAAGGCTGGATTTAAGGGTGGAAGAAAAGGACAATGTTTCTCTTAAACTGAATCAAGGTAATACGATTCACTTACAAGATGTATTATATGTACCTGATCTCAAAAAGAACCTGGTATCCATCTCGACAATGGAAGAAAAAGGCTATAAGGTAACCTTTAGCGATGATAGGGTACGCATATGGAAAAATAACGTTAAAGATGCTTTCACTCTTGGGTTTCGAGTTGATTCTTTATATCAAGTTGGTGGAAGTCCGCTAGGTGTCATGTCTTGTGACACAACGCTTCAGTCCGAACTTTGGCATCAGAGGTTTTCCCACCTTCATTACAAAGCTCTACCCGATGTAAGACAGATGGTAACAAGGATGCCTGAATTCCAAGTAGAGAAAGAAGGTGTATGACCGGGATGTGCCGAAGGAAAGCTCAAAAGGGGACCATTCCCTTCAAGTCAAAGCAAGACCTCCGATATATTACAACTAGTTCACTCAGACATATCAGGTATGATGCCTGTGAACTCCTTGGGAGGATACTCATATTATCTCACTTTTATAGATGACCATTCTCGAAAGACCTGGATATACTTCTTGAAAAAGAAGGATGAAGTGTTCCCTTGGTTCCGACACTTCAAAGCCCTAATCGATAATCAAACCGAAAAGAAGATCAAGATCTTAAGAACTGACAATGGGACTGAATATGAATCTAATGAGTTCATGATTTTTGTAAAGAGGTTGGCATCAAGAGGGAGACTACTACACCACATACTCCTGAGCAGAATGGTGTGGTGGGAAGGAAGAACCACACAATTGTGGAAGCTGTCCAGGCCATGATCAAAGACTTCTGAAGTTTCTATGGGATGAAACTACAAACACTGTCGTATATGTACATAATCGATGCCCTCATTGAGCATTGGATTCCAAGACTCCTGAAGACAATTTCACCGCAAGGTGAACAATCTTCCGACTTTGAGGAGCTCTCAAGAAGCCGACACCATGGAACCGAAAGAAAAGGATGGTGAATCAATGCCTGATGTAGAAGAACGCATGGATCCGATTGATCCTCCTCCAAGTGAGCCTTCCTCTTCTAGGAAGAGGCCTTCATGGCTTAAGGGGTTACTTGATGATGCTGAAGGACATGCTGCACCCTAAGGAACCTTCCATCAAAGTAAGAAACTTAATAGGTATCAAGGATACTTGACCATCATGAGCACGATCATACAAAATGAGCTTCATCATTCTCAGATGCTGTCAAGCATCAAGTATGGAAGGATGCTATGACCGAAGAATATGAGTCTATCATAAAGAATGATGTTTGGGAAGTAGTTCCCAGACCCCAGGACAAGACTGTTGTTACTTCAAAATGGCTTTACAAGATAAAGCATGCAGCATATGGAAGTACGGAAAAGCACAAGGCTCGTTTTGTTGCTCGTGGTTTCTCCCAGAAGGAAGGTTTAGACTATGATATTTGCACCTGTTGCCAGATATTCGACCATCTGCCTGATCATAGCCCTTGTGGCTTCACAAGGATGGAACCTACATCAAATGGATGTCAAGACCGCGTTCTTGCATGGTTATATCAAAGAAGAGGTCTATGTGGAGCAACCTGAAGGATTTGAGATTTATGATTGAAAATCTCATGTATGCAGGTTGAAGAAGGCTCTCTATGGGCTGAAGCAAGCACCTCGAGCATGGTATGAGAGGATCGATAGCTACTTGACGAAGCTGGGATTCACTAGGAGTGAAGCTGATCCTAACCTTTACTTTAAGGTTGAAGATGACAAGCCTCTCATACTGGTGTTGTATGTGGATGACCTCTTTCTAACAGGTGCAGACCCTCTCATTCACAAATGTAAGAGGGAGATGGCTTCTGAATTTGAAATGAAGGACCAAGGACTTGAAGTGTGGCAGAAGCCAAGGGAAATTTTCCTATCTCAAGGAAAATATGTGGTAAATATATTGGAAAGATTCGGTATGATGGACTGCAAGCCTGTGACTACCTCGAGGATCTTAACTTTTAGAAGTTATATGGTAGTGATGTCGAATCAGACTTGGGAAATGCCTCTGAGTTTCAAAAACTCATTCGTATTGATGTTCTTGGTGAACCTCCATCCGAACATATGTTTTGAAGTTAGCATTGTGAGCTCATATTTGGTTGAGCCTCACTGGATTGATGCCGGGAATCTTTTGAGATGTCTTCAGGACACAATCTCTCATGGATTAAGATACACTGCCAGAGATTTGAGACTACTTGGATATACTGATGTTGATTGGGCAGGCAGTGTGGTGGACCGTAAGAGCACTTCCGGGTACTGTTTCACCTTGGGATCTGCTTCGATATCCTGGATGACCAGGAAGCAGAAGTTGGTGGCTTTGAGCACCGCCGAAGCAGGATATATTGTTGCTAGCATAACCTCGTGTGAGGCAGTCTGGTTGCGAAAGCTCTTCAGTGAGCTATTTGGATTTACATTGGATACCACTGTGATTCTCTGTAACAACCAGAGGTGGGATTCGATTATTGAGGAATCCTGTATTCGTCAATTTCTCCAGCAGATAGACATCATCTAGGATATGGTAAGTTGATGAGCATGGAAGCTCCATCACATTAAGATGATGTACAGGTTGATACACCTTGTCAAAGCCCCGAGGAAATATCTAATCTGTGATTTTCCCAAACGACTTGGAGTCGGCAAGAAACCCTTGTACAAGGGTCCTACATGTTGCATACATTGAGCTCTGGGAGCTTTGAGGGCTTGCGGTTCCTACTGGAGCAACATATGACCACAGGGTGACTCACCCTCCCCTGGTGATGCACACTGGAACAAGATGATTCGCTCTCTTGTGGGACAAGATGATTCGCTCTCTTGTGGAACAGGATGATTCGCTCTCCTGTGTAGCAGGATGATTAGTTCTCCTGTGAGGCCTGGATTGATGTGTTCTCCATGGTAGCCTGGATTGATGTGTTCTCCATGGAAATTGTAGCAGGATTGATGTGTTCTTTTGTGAGGCCTGGATTGATGTGTTCTCCATGGCAATTGTAGCAGGATTGATGTGTTCTCCTGTGAGGACAGGATTGATTAGTTCTCCTGTCGAGGCATCCTACCCATGCAGTCTGGGACTCATGGGAAGTACTTCTCATCTGATCAATGAGCAGGGAAATGAAGTTAGGGACCATAGTAGTATCGATGGACGCATCGTTGTAACTACCGTACTCCCTACGCTAGGATGACCTCCATTGATCTAGGATCAATGATACTGGTCTGGGACCAGTGGTAGGAGTTGTACCATACTATGACGCTGACTTCGGGTCGGTTGAGACTGGTCTGGGATCAGTGGTACATACTCTGAGACTGAATTTGAGTCAGTGGAGGATGATATTGGTCTGGGACCATTGGAGTTGTACTCACTATGACGCTGACTTTGGGTTGGTTGAGACTGGTCTGGGACCAGTGGTACATACTCTGAGACTGACTTTGAGTCAGTATGATACATCGTC
Source organism: Pinus tabuliformis (assembly GCA_031772625.1). Lineage (NCBI taxonomy): Eukaryota > Viridiplantae > Streptophyta > Pinopsida > Pinales > Pinaceae > Pinus > Pinus tabuliformis. The sequence continues at coordinate 480,425,643 of CM062811.1, read as the reverse complement.
GATCATTTCTTCTTCTTCATAATTCAGACAAAAGCAGAGCAGAACAGAAAAATGCAAGAGCAGAGCAGAACAGAACAAAACAGTACAAATCAGTGCAGGGCAGAACAAGTCAAAGTAGAACAGGCAAAATAGAGCAGAGCAGGGCAAGGGTCAGGCTGTACAAGGTAGTGCATTTGATGGATGAACAGTAACGATCGATAGATAGATTGCAGATGAAGTTCTCCATGGTTGAGAGGGAGTGTTAAAATTGGCAACCAGGGAAAAACTTCATGTGGGTCATCTTATTCATGGCTAATAATATTTTTATTAGATTCCTCTCGTCGAGAGGTGTAGGATTGATATAAAGATCATCCAATTCCGATAAGTATTCATGGAGATATGAATTTATTTTGATTATGGAATTATTATCAAACCGACCTACAACTCATGTAGGCTCAGAAGCCCAACAGTCGCATCTATTCACCCACCAACGTTGTGTATAAATATAAGAGGACTTTTCCTCATTTGGACTCACTCATCTCATCACATCTATCTCTCTCTACTGTGCAGATATGAGTCTCTTCTCTACTGCGCTGAAATGGGTCTCTCTCTCTCGCACATGTGAAGCCGGAAGCTGTTGAATTTGAAGTTGCAACTGCAGAAGTAAAGATTGACATGCGTGGCCTAGAAGATCTCCTCTTTGGAACTGCACTGTAGGTTCATCTGAACCTCCTCTGAAAGCCACAACTTTTGGTGGTGGAATGAAGTCAATCCAACGAACGGTTTGCAAGATATCGACTGCCCTAGTTTGAAGTCGAAAGTTGTTGAATTTGAAGCTACAACTGCAGAAGAAAAGATTGACTTGCGTGGCCTAGAAGATCTCCTCTTTGGAACTGCACTGTAGGTTCATCTGAACCTCCTCTGAAAGCCGCAAATTTTGGTGGTGGAATGAAGTCAATCCGATGAACGGTTTGCAATATATCGACTGCCCTAGTTTGAAGTCGGAAACTGCTGAAACTGAAGCTGCAACTGCATAAGTCAAGATTGACTTGCGTGGCCTAGAATATCTCCTCATCTGAACTGCGCTGTAGGTTCATCTGAACCTCCTCTGGAAGCCAAAAATTTTGGTGGTGGAATGAAGTCAATCCGACTATCGGTTTGTGAGATATGGTCTGCCCTAGTTTGATAATGAAGCCGCTAATGCTGATGCTACTGATCTAGGGTTTGCTACTGCTGATATGAATCAGATTTATTGTACTATTTCTCTCTGCTGAATTATTGAAGATAAAAGAAGATTTGATCAAAGGGTTTCCCCACACATTGTGGGGTTTGTCCTTGGCTAGCCACCACATCTTGTGTCTCTTGTCTTGGCTTGTTTTCTGTCGATCATATAATGTTCTATCTGCACTTTACTTTATGTACATGTGATTGCTAATCGGTGGAATATAATAAGAAAAAGAAGTAAACCGTTAACCAATCTTAGTAAAACACCCTATAGGAATAGCTTTGGGAAGCAATTGGTTCTCTACCCTACCTTTCTTTGGAAAACTCTTCTTGTGGGGATGAGATTCCATCAAGTAATAAGTTCTTTGGAAGGCCATCTAAAACAATATATTTAGGATTGTTTGAGGATTTAGACCACCTATAGGCTAGAGTTATTTTTATTTTATAGGACGTGTTTTCTTGTATTAGAGTAGCATCATTAATATAGTTAGTTTACACTTGGCACCGCTTCAGTAGGTGTTTTCTTGTTGATTCTTTTTCTTTTACTCCTATCATCACCCTTTAGTCCTTAGATTCAATATTTCCATGACATCATTGCACCCCCTAGGCATTTGTCATGGAAAATTAGAGGCCTTTGCCCTTAGTTTCCGTTAGGACATATTACTCCTCATCGAGTTAGAGTACATCCTCCCAATCCTTCATCGAGTCATCATTCTGATTTTGGTTGTACTATTTCTTCTAGTTCTTCCTTTGATTCTGTGTCTTCTCAACCCCGTACCATCACCATGTCATGCACCAACGTGGGTGTGGGAAACCAAGGTGGTAACACAGGTACCAACTAGGGAAACCCCACAAGTGGAACCTCCACTGGTATGGTAACTCCTCCTCCATTGCTTCCTTTTATGGATGGTTTAAGTCTCCCCGATTTCATCTAGCTCATCAATGATCCTCTTCTCTGTGATCCAAATTAGCCAACTATGCCTAATAAACTCCCTTCCAAAATCCCTAGGTTTGAAGGTAATCCTGGGGAAGATCCCACAAATCATGATTTCTCATTTCATATGTGGTGTTCATCCAATTCTATCATCGAGGACTCCATCCGTTTTCGTCTGTTCCAACACACTCTTACTGGAGTTGTTGCTAAGTGGTATGCTAATCAACCCAGAGCCAATCATTCCACTTTCATGACTCTTACAAAATATTTTCTTAACTATTTATAGTTACCTCTTTGTTATGGAACTAGTACCAAATTGTTGACTTCCTTATGTCAAACTTCTACCACTCACCTATCCAACCATGTCCAAGAATGGCGTAGAAGGAGGAACGTATGTAGAGATCATGAATTCAAAGACCACGTCTATATGGATTGGTTCCTTAGATTTATTTTGGCCCCCATTTCTAAATATGACGCTTCTCACTTCCCCCAGTCTAAGGAAGATGCACTCCAAGTAGCCTTCAAATTTGACCTGATCTATGCCCAGTCAGGTTGTGTTTATACTATCATCCCCGATCTTCGTCAGCTCGGTGCTGCTAATTCACTGTGGGAATATCATGTTGCAGATGGTATCGTTGGAACCATTTCACTCCCTCAACCATATGCTCCACCCCCGATGAGTTATGGTCAACCTCAGGGAGGGGCTAATTCCTCTTACATCTATCCCTCCCCAAATACTCCACATGGTAACTCTCAGCACGTCATATGCATATCACCATCCACATCAATAGATTCTAAGACCAAATGTTGCTCCACCTATTTACCCCAATGTTCCCCCCTATTCTTATTATCCGTATGCACCGCCTAGTGCTCCAACCCCTCCAACACCAGCACCCTATCCCCCCATGCCTACTCCACCTCTACCACAACAACAACCTCCTCCACAAATTCAAGTGTATGCTCAACATAGCGCACCTAATCCACCTAATCCCAAGAAAAGGAAAAAGGGGAAAGGGAACTAGAACCAAAAATATAAAGGTAATCAAGGTAGTAAGGGTCCACCATCCATGCACCTTAGGGACCCCAGCCTAATCCCACAACCCAACAATAGGGCAAAAAACCAATAAAAATAAGGGTCTTTGTACAAACAAACCTTGTGCCTGTTGCGGCGTATACGACTATTATAATCATGAGTGTCCCCTTTTAGCTCAGATGCGTCAAGTATGGGAAGCTCAAGCAACTACTTCTGGAGGACCGCAACCCATAGCTCCTCCTCCCCCTCCTGCTTCATCTCAACCGAATGTGCTTACCAATTCTTTTCCTCACCAATGATATCTTGCTACTCAACCTACACAAGGTTAGGAAACTCCACCAACTCCACCATCTAGTCACCATGATTATTAGATTCTTATGATGAATTATGATGAGGTAAATACCTCACAAGTCAACCTCCAAACTTGATCGCACCAATATGAAAAGCCACCCTCCAAGTTAGTGAGGAAGTCCCAACCCCAAGTTTCCACTGGGACTCTGTTGTCATCCAATGGTACCTTACATATTCCTGAGCATAAGGTAGAGTTTATCCCCAATATCCCCAAAGGTCCATTACATCAAAACACTGCTTTTTATAAATCTGCCCATACCTATAGCATAGTAGATGACTTGGTGTAATCTCTCGTTGCCATGTAAATGTTGGAAGTCCTCTAGATGTGCCCATCCTAATGGAAAGATCTACACTCTTCTTTGGGTTTTGTGGATCCCCAAGACGATCATATGATTTTCTTTCATATTGACAAGTCGAAAAACAATCCCCTACCTTCATCCATTACATTTCAAATACCAGTCTCCATATGAAATGCCACTATACAGCGGTGTATCATAGATGAAGGCGCCTCTACCTCTGTGAAGGCTTCCAGTGTTTGGAAGCAAATTGGTTCACCTAACCTGTCGCCTTCCACCATCACTCTCCACGCTTGGGACAGTCATCCCTCACAACCCCTTGGCTTATATCACAACTGTCCTATCACTTTTTTCGGCAAGACTATATCTATTGACATTGAAGTCATCGATGCCCCATTAGATTACAACATCCTTTTGGGTCATAGTTATACCTATGTTATGTCATCTGTTGCATATGTGGTTCACTGTAAGATGTGATTTCGCCATAGTGGAAAGATCATCACCATCGATCAACTGACGTACTATGATCCCAAATCTTAGACTTCACCACAGTCTAATATCTCATCTTGGACTAAAAATAAGACTGTCTCGTCCCTCACTAATGTCTCTCCTAGAGTTGTTGTGGGGAAAAATGCCTATGCAGGACGATCCTATCCACCTAAGGCGTGATAGTGCCTTAGCAACAAACGAATGCAGCTACTTCGGTTTCTTCCTTTATGAAATATGAAAGAGAGGAGATTGGTAGACTTACCGTTATCTTTCGGTTGTCCCTCGATCTAAATCCTCTCCTCTTTGGGTGTCCACAGCTACTTGCCTCCTTGCTTTTGCTCCCACGAGATCACAAGAGAACAACTACCTGTGACAAGAGAACAGCTACATGCAACAAGAGAAGGACACAACACAAAGGCAAATATACATATTCATAAATGATTCAGGATTAGAAGTAAATCAAATACACTAATGCAAATCATACAATAAACACCAGCATATAGGAAAGAACCAATAAGCTTTATTGATTGATAAACAAGGTTCAGGAAGAGATACAACCCATAGGGTTCCAATCCAACATATCCTTCCCAGCAAAATGGAATTCCTTCTTCAGCCCCTTTCAAAGCATAAACACCCAATGATCCAACCACAAACCAACAACAATTCTTTGCAATTACAATCCAGCCTCCCTAGACCTCATGGGAGAGATCTATATATAGGAGTTTTGGAGAAAGGATGAGTCAGCTTGAGGCTGGCATGAAGCTGACTAGTGTCCTCTCCCACTTCAGTTCTTGAGTCCACTTGGAGGTTCTTGCTTCCACTTGGAGATTTGGAACCTCTTACTCATCACCAGTCGAATTCCCTGATCCAAGTGTCATTTTGGAAGCTTCCTGGGCATTGACACCTTGAGAAATGAGTCTGCCACTTGTCCAGTTACGCTCAGCGCAGGTAGCCTTCTTTGCAGTTGACATTCAATGCAGGTAGACAATGGAGCAGTTGACATTCAGCGCAGATGCTCAGTGGAGCAGTTGACATGATCCAGAAATGGCCTGTTTTTGAGTGTTTTCAGGTGGAGAACTTTTGTAAACTGCTGTGGTTTGCTGACCTTGTTCCTCTAGGGGTAGGAACAACATGTTTAGGGACTTTGGATCCCTTAATTATTGACATTTCATGCTCAGTGATGCAAGGCACAAAAATGTCTATAACAGTTGCCCCCTAAAGTATGAGGCCGTTTATCGGGTGAAATGCTTTATCCAGGGGAGTCCGAAGTTCATCCATTTGCTGGGAGGAGACCTGTAATAAGATACAATACAATACATTATGATTCATTCTGCTTTCATGATCTAGCTGAGGCGGGCATTCCCATGCTCAGCTTTATAAATACATTTTGGTACATAGAACAGACGATCGTCTGATGGTAGACTGATAATTCTGGCGAAACTATCATCCTTTGAGTAGGATGATCATCTGCTGCAATGATGTACATGTCAAATGTCTTTATTTTCCTGAATATATCTCGCAGCCTGGATGGATGAAACTAGATCCGGTGTCTTCAAACTCGTTCGATCTTCACTCTAAGTACAAGTCGATCCATGTGAGAATTGCGCTGAAGTCGAACATGGAAAGACATCGCTTGATTACCGGTCAATGATGTAAACCATTAACAAGCGCGAGAGGAATCACCGATAATGATAATGACCCTCAAGGTACTGCAGTACAATTCACGTGGTGTGAATAAAGGACTTGGCGTCGAACACCACGCAAAATCTTCTGGTCGAAGGTCATTGATGTATACCTGTCGCCGGAAGTGAGAAACTTGCCATTGAGGCATGCAAGCTTCAAAGTACTGAAGGGGTTGTTCCTAGATCAACTTCTTGGATAATGAGCTGATGTCGACAAGAAGCGATCCGTCAAAGGAGGGCCTTAATGAATCCCACATCAGTGACACGGAACGGAGCTAATGATTTTAGTGGAGGTGAAAACAATCTGTGACATATGATTCAGGGAGGCGGTCATGAATGGATGAAGGATAATGTATGGCAGTGGATGGGGCCTGGTTGACTCTTTCTGAATGACTTCTCTTGAACATATGGCGACACTGATGCGATAGATCGGTAGCATTACCCCAAGTATGGATGGTGTGGCAAAGACCATGGTGATGTGACCGGTGAATGAAACAACCCAACCCGATGTGGTACGGAGGAAAAGTGTCATGTTCAAGAGCGACCTGCTACCATCAAAGACTTCTTGATTTTTCCCAATTTTTCCCCAGTCATTGCTGACCAGTACCTCTTTATTTTTGTCAAGCTTGAGAAGGATAACATATGCTTGTTCTATAACCTGCCCTTCGGGCAAGCCCATCGCTATGTTTTAACGAGCCTAGCGATAGTGAAACTCGTTCTCGTCTAAAGACAAGTTTGTCGCTATTTAGTGATTTTAACGAGTCTAACGACAAGGAAAACTCGGCCCTTTTCATTTTTAGAGAGTCTGAAAAGGTACATAAAGTTAACTCCAAAATTCCTTTTTCGTCATCTAATCCCTTAAGTCCGAAAAAGTATAAAACAATACAGAAGGGATGAGTTTTCGGTACTTTTAATGAGCCGAACAAAACAAGCACTCGATCTTTTTGTGCAATAATCCCTCAGGTCCAAAAAGATTAAAATCTAGAGGAGGGATAGCTCTTCCGGTCGTTTAACGAGCTGGAAGGCCAAAACTCGGCTATCTTTTCATATTTTACGAGTCAGTTGAAAAGAGCTTAAAGAAGACTCGTCTTCTGAGGAACGAGTGATGAACAGGGATAGCAGCTGATTCCAGGTACAGGTTGGAATTTTCCAATCACGGCAGTGTCACAAGGATGGCTAGGTGAAATCACTCTTCGCAGCTGTTCCTCAAAATGGGTAAACAATCATATGGAGGTAAACGATCGGCCAAATGAAAAGTGGAGGTGACGGTACACAAACACGACCAAGGCTTTTATGGTTGATCAGGTTACATACTTCAATGGTTATTTACCGGGATGGGTTTATTTTTTAACGAGCTTGAATGCGCCGCTAAAACTGCTCAAGCTTATGTTTATTTTTTAACGAGCATGAACTATGCTGCTAAAACTGCTCGGAGGATGGGTTTATTTTTTAACGAGCTTGAATGCGCCGCTAAAACTGCTCGAAGATAAGTTTGCATGCCCCCAGCATAACAATGCAAATCGAGGTGCATGCCCCCAAGCCTCATTGCATTCAACTTGGTGGTTGGAATGAAGGTTTACCTCTGAGACTCGGAAAGGTGATTTGTTTCATTTTTTAATGAGGTTGACACAGTAAAAGAACTATCCTCATGACTCCTTGTTTCATTTTTTAACGAGGTTGACACGAGATAAGAACCATCCTCGGCGTCCAAATCCATTAGACATAGAAGGTTTCATATTCCACCGTGGCCACTTCCGCCAGATTACTCAGAGGTGGTAGGGCAAAAGTACCCATTAAGGCAGGGTCTTTTAGGAGACCTACTCCGATATCTTGAATTGAATGGTCACTCCCATGGATCATGGGAATGCTTCCTGTAACTTGTGAACCATTAGGGAGGAAGTTCTGTTGGTCGACGACCGTAATCCCTCCTTCAAACGGGAATGCGATCTTCCTAAAATAAGTCGACACTACAGCTGCCATGGCATATATCCATGGTCTTCCCAGTATGATGTTATAGTCAAGATTGCCATCGATGACTTCAACATCAATTTCCACTGTTTTTCCTCCTAGTTCAACCTTCAAGTTATTTAGGATGCCGTACAGGGTGTACGTCCTTCTGTCGAATGCTTTTAGTGTCGTCGAAGATCGCGACAAGGTTGGAGATCCGAGAGTTTTCCAGCAACTCATCGACATGATACATGTAGATGCCCCCTCATCAATAATTGTTCGGTGAACAGTTTTGTTGAGGGCTTTCACTTGAATAAGGAAAGCTAGTTGAGCTAGTAACTGAGGATCATATCCTTTGTGATCAAAGGATACAAGATTGGAATCCTTAGGATCCACTCCACCAATCGCCGATAACAACGCCTGCCTTTGGGATGGGCAATTTTGTAGTACCTCAAGAGTCGACATAGCAGATGGCGATTGAGCCAAATCTTCCACTATGTTGTAATGCTGCGCTACCCTGGCGTGAGGATTAAATGTCGACTTGTGTACTACTCCCTTTGGCGTTTTTATTGTTAACTCATGAGTGATGGGGGGTACAACTTCTGCCGAAGTTGTTGTCGAACCACTAGGTTGATCTTTGCCTTTGTCGTTCGACACCTGTGGATTCCCGTAATCTTTGTTCCTTGTCGAAATCAAAGCATCATTTTGTTGCTTAGAGATCGATAACATTAGCACTTGCGACGGGGAAGCATTTGCACTATCAACCATATTTTGACCTGGATTTGGAAATGGATCAGTCAACACAGCTGAGGTTCTAGAACTCTTAAAGAATTTCCTTAGCTCAGCTCTTAACAGACAATCTGTTGTCCGATGATCCTCCTCATCGCATATTTGACAAGGAAATTTCCTATTTCCAGGAGGGTTTGAAGAAGTTTTTTGAGGGGATGACTCACCCTGTTTCTTCTTCTTCCCTTTGTTTTGCTTCTTCTTGCTTCCTGGTTGATTGAAATTTTTGCCTTTATCTGCTGATACGGCATTTATTTCCGAAGCAAGAATTTCTTGATTTGCCTTTTGATTCGAAGTCTTACGAGCTTTCTTATTCGAATCCCTTGTCGACTTTGCATTTGTAGTGCCAATCACACCATCGCCGGCATGAGAGTCACTATTTGATCCAGGAGGAGGAGGAATTGAAAATTCCGGTCTAGGGGCGTCAGGTATCTTGTCATAGAGCGTGCCAGACTGAGTATATACTAAGTCTAAATACTGGGCACGAGCAATAACCTGCTCCTCTGTTACGACTCCCCCCTTGGCCACATCTTTTGTTATAGCAGGAAGAAGCGACTTTATAAACCACTCAGCTAATAGCTGATCTGGAACATAAGTCTTCACCATTCTGCGACGACGACGCCACTCATGTATATGATCGGATATATGTGTGGCTGTCGTCTGCTTGAAATTGGTTAAGATTTCTGTTCCAGTTTCATACCTTATCGGTAACTGAAAGTGGGTTAAGAAAGTCGTGGCTAGGGAACTGAAATTGTCGAAAGAGGCTCTAGGTAATTCAATATACCATTTAGCCGCTAGACCTGTCAATGTCCTCTGAAAAAGGCGAAGCCTTATCGAATCATCATTTAAGGTGTTCGACGAACACCACAGATGAAAAGTCATCACATGATTCGACGGGTCTTCGCCAGGATTTCCATTGAATTTAGGAATGTCCGATGGAAGCTTGTGAGGAATCGCTGGCCACCAATGGGCATAAGCAATTGGATCGTTCGTCAATCGGTGTAAATCTGGTAATTCTAAAGTTGCCACGAATGGTAACTGTTGATTCAGGTTTGGCGAGGCGTACCCAGGATACGATGGAATCGCCTGAGCAGTAGGCCTTTGCATACCAGCATAATGCAATTGATGTTGGTATGACTGATATGACTGGTGGACTTGACCACTGTAAAGCGGTTGATTTAACCCGTTTTGAATATACGGTTGTCCACTATTCGCAAAGATCTGTTGCTCAGATCCTTGGTACACCTGCTGGAATTGTGGTTGTTGGTATTGCACCATCCATGGCTGTGAAGCCATGTTCTGCTGTGCTATACTAACCGACGGACCAAGATGTGGGGTAATTGTACCCGTTTGGACCTGTGTCGTCCCGACAGTTGGTGATTGTGGTTGTGTCACATGGTCAAGGGGCTGTTGCATTACAACCTGAGGTTGACACACAACAGGCATCGTTTGAACTTGCGACACTGTTACAATAGCTGGCGTCGTCGGGATGCTGGACATAGGTACACATTGTTGCATAGAATACACAACTCTTGGCTGTTGGGGTAACATAGGTACCCAACCACTTGTCGTAACTCCAGTAAAACCTGAATACGGTTGAGAACTGCCGTATGGGTATCCTCCCGGAGGGGGTAATGAAAGGGCATATTGCCCCCCATACGGTAGCAATCCGGAACTCAAGGGTATGGTTGGCCCTTGGGTACTGGATGGCCCAAATTGACCTCCATAGGGATCAATTTGTCTAGTTTCAACATAAGAATTACCGGATATTATTCCGGAAGAACAAACTGGAACAGACCACACTGTCGAAATAGTCCCTGGGTGGACTCCTTCTAGCTGTTGAGAGCTAGTTGGGACAGATGGTACGCCGGCAAACATCGTCGGAGTGGCGACAGGGAGCTCTGCCGTCGCTGTGTCGTTTGACACAGTCCTAGATGTCGACGGTTTCTCAGACATTTTAAGTCTATCCAATAAACTGCCTAGCGATTCTATAGGAACTTCCACTGGTGATGGACAAACTTCTGATATAGAAGGAAAAAGAGTGACACCTACTCCAAAATGAGTTGGAGTACTTGCTTGCGGGTCCTCTACAATTTCCTCTATCGCAATCAAACCAGGTGGAAGAGGGAGACCGTCAGGTCCATAAAAGATTTCTGGTGCCGAAGAAGGGGTTGTTTCGACAGCGACAGTTGTTTGAGGAACAATACTCTCTAGACCGGTTACAGATGGAACTGGTTCAGTAATGCAAGTACTTGTTCTCAGACCAGGATCAGTGCTACCGTCCCTCTGTGGCTGTTGAACTTCTTCAATAGAGGCAGGGGTTCCAGAAATGCTGGGAGTAACCGGGATCTCAGATGTTGTTGGAACAGTTGTTCTAACTTTGATGGGAGATTTTGACCCGGTTAAGCGAGTTCGCTTTGTCCGTACTACTTTCGATTCTGGAGACAAAGACGGTTGACTCGCAAGCCTCCGCGAACGACGGGGTTTCAATTGACTTTCTTCCACGGTTGCGGATTACTTGATCAACTAAAATACAAAAGGGGGAATTATGTTTCCGAATTGAATGAATTTTATTAGACGCTTTTAGACACAACTTGCTTTTTCAGTTTTAAAGAGTCGAGAAAAAGCTAAAGATGACTCTAGTCTCCTTCGATGTTTTAACGAGCCCGAAGTGACAAATGCTCGGTTGGACTTTTTCTGTTATAGAGTCTGAAAAAGGCCAAAAGAAACTGCTCTGGAGATCTAGGCAGAGGGTGTGCCAAACTTTTCGCAAAACCACAGAATACGTTTTACGGTACGGGTGGTCGATCTTCGTGAATGCTGTGTTCACTGCATTGCGATCAGTAGGGCGGCCGACACGGCTTCCTAAGGATAAAGGATATATGCCTATAGGGGTCTCCCAATATATACACGACGGTACGTGGGAGCACAAGTCCGTATTAGTGCTATCGTCCCTCAGGAGGAATCACCCACCTTCTTAGATATCGACAGTCACTACGTTTAACGACGCCGGAACACGTCTCTACCTAGACCTCTACGATGAGCGTTATGTTGCAAAGCATTGTTAGGTTCATTCAATATATTTTAAGTTGATCTTTTTAAAGTTTGTCTTTCAGGATCACCACGAGATGTATTGGTACAAATTCCTAAATGCAGTCTAAGATGATAAGCAAGCTTTATAATCTTTCAACTTTGAAAATCCTAGCTACTAAGGGAAAAGAGAGCGACTATCTTTTCTCAAAGAGCAATCAGCACACTCTAATGCACTCTTCCTAAATCCAACATGCAAACTTATCAAAATGCAAATGCACAATGCAGGTGTTTGTTTTCACTTTCTTAGTATAAATGCCTACAAAGAAAGCTTTTTGCACAACTTCAAATTTGCTTTTAAATGACTGAAAATAAACAAGTTTACTTTTTCCCAAATCAGCAAGGGTAGAAGAGATTACAATCACTTTGCGATTTTTCGAAAGAAATACTTGTTTCGACACTTAAAAGTGACAAATTCAAACCAATAAGCAAAAGCAAATGATAATCAAACTGCAAACAACCAATGAACTCTCTCCTAAGATCACAATCAATCACTCAATCAGATCTGAATCAAGGCTACAGGATGACTACTTCGCTCATGCAAAGGAAAACTGTAAATGACGCCACAAACACATAAAAACACTTACAGTCTTTTTGTACAAAAATGAGGTGGAATACTAGCAAAGAAAAGGGGTTATCAGAGGTTGTACCTATGCTGGTTAAAGGCTACAAAAACAGAGATCAAAACAGGGCAAAAGACAGCAAGGAACCCCAGCTGCACAAGGCCACACTGGTTCAGCGCAGGTGTAACACTGTCAGTTTGACATTCAGCGCAGGTAGCCTTCACGGGACCTGCGTTGAAATGCAGACTACCTTCACAGTGCCTGCGCTGAAAGGAGAAACTCTCGTTTCTCTTGGTTTCCGGGTCATAAAATGCTCAAAAATCAACTGTTTCAGGCCAAATCAGAAACACAAGCAAGGTATAAACAGAGGGATGCTTTGAGAGGGTACTAAAGACTATCACAAAGGATCATCAAGTCATTTGTGAGTCCATTGTTGAGATCATAGACAAAAACCCAGTGAAGGATCAAAGCAGCAACATTCTACTTTCCAAAGCAGTTCGATTGTTGCTGTTGAGTTTATGAAGTAAACAATGATGCAAACACAAACAAAATGACTAAAGCAAAGTTCTTCCCCAGCGGAGTCGCCAATTTTTTGTGGGGAAAAATGCCTATGCAGGACGATCCTATCCACCTAAGGCGTGATAGTGCCTTAGCAACAAACGAATGCAGCTACTTCGGTTTCTTCCTTTATGAAATATGAAAGAGAGGAGATTGGTAGACTTACCGTTATCTTTCGGTTGTCCCTCGATCTAAATCCTCTCCTCTTTGGGTGTCCACAGCTACTTGCCTCCTTGCTTTTGCTCCCACGAGATCATAAGAGAACAGCTACCTGTGACAAGAGAACAGCTACATGCAACAAGAGAAGGACACAACACAAAGGCAAATATACATATTCATAAATGATTCAGGATTAGAAGTAAATCAAATACACTAATGCAAATCATACAATAAACACCAGCATATAGGAAAGAACCAAGAAGCTTTATTGATTGATAAACAAGGTTCAGGAAGAGATACAACCCATAGGGTTCCAACCCAGCATCTCCTTCCCAGCAGAATGGAATTCCTTCTTCAACCCCTTTCAAAGCATAAACACCCAATGATCCAACCACAAACCAACAACAATTCTTTGCAATTACAATCCAGCCTCCCTAGACCTCATGGGAGAGATCTATATATAGGAGTTTTGGAGAAAGGATGAGTCAGCTTGAGGCTGGCATGAAGCTGACTAGTTTCCTCTCCCACTTCAGTTCTTGAGTCCACTTGGAGGTTCTTGCTTCCACTTGGAGATTTGGAACCTCTTACTCATCACCAGTCGAATTCCCTGATCCAAGTGTCATTTTGGAAGCTTCCTGGGCATTGACACCTTGAGAAATGAGTCTGCCACTTGTCCAGTTACGCTCAGTGCAGGTAGCCTTCTTTGCAGTTGACATTCAGCGCAGGTAGACAGTGGATCAGTTGACATTCAGCGCAGATGCTCAGTGGAGCAGTTGACATGATCCAGAAATGGCCTGTTTTTGAGTGTTTTCAGGTGGAGAACTTTTTTAAACTGCTGTGGTTTGCTGGCCTTGTTCCTCTAGGGGTAGGAACAACATGTTTAGGGACTTTGGATCCCTTAATTATTGACATTTCATGCTCAGTGATGCAAGGCACAAAAATGTCTATAACAAGAGTCTACAAAGATTCCACTTTGCTTGGTGCTTGTTATGGTCCACCACCTACTCCTTCTAAGCTTAGCTCATTTAGTGTTTTCATGCTCCAAGCATCATGGGCTGCCCACAAATTGTCTGGTATGCCTTCACACAACCAACACCTCCGCAACCCATTGTTCCCAACTCAACCCAACCATTTGATACTACTCCTCAAGGACCATTTCCTTATGCTAGTATCTCTCCTAATCCCTTTCCGTCGGGAACTGTTCCTTCGGGTCTTAACCATCTCAGAGAAATTCCCCCAAGCCATTACCCATATGGTAAGATACCATTCCTATTTCCACCCTTGGGATTTTATTCTACACCTTTCATGGATATGTTGATTTTACCTAACATTACATTGGGGATCCCAGTCTCGTAAATTGGTTCTCCCGCAAACACTCCCCTCAATGAACTCAAACCTTACACTGCTTTGATCATGGTCCAACTTGTTGTTCCTACCCCCACCTTTTCTTTAGTTCCACCACAACCTCAACAAGAACCTTCCCTGTTGATAAATGATCTAGAAAGAGGGGAAAAGCCCTAAAAAAAGGAACCAAAGACAAGGCTCCCCCAATAACTGCTCCTCCTAAGCCACCAAAGCCTATTCCTCCATGTTCTTTGTGTGATGTTGTTGTTCGTGCCACCAATAACTATCCTGAACTCCCTCATATCAAGAATGTGGTCTCTGATACCTTCCCTTATTCTAACATTATTGAGGTCCATGTCACCTTACCTGAGTCATCTAAGAAGAACATATCATTACGTATGAATCACCCCTATGCTTTATGTGATAATTATGGCGAATATTCTCATCAATGTTTCTGTCTTGAATATTTTTGTGATACACATCAAGTGCTTTGCGAATCAGAGATCGCTCGTAGTGATTCCACCTCTCCTCTACCTGCAGGTTTTGGTCCCACTCCTATACCAGAGCAGAAGGTGTCTCAACCACCCATCGTGATCCCCCCTGATGTTGAGATGATGGATAGAACCGCTACCATTCTCTACCTGTCATCATCCATGAGATCGATTCATTTTAACTCCCTTAATGTCTCCTATTATGATTCTGTTGAACCTTATTTGATGAAAAATTTGGTCTCAACATCGGTAGATCTTCCATCTACAAGCCATATGGCTCCCAACCATGACAATGTGCATGTAAAACTTGTCTCTCATGAAGATGCCTCAAGTAAATCATCCTCATCATGTAGTCGCTCTTCCTCCAGTCCCCCCTGTGCTTTGTGTGATAATCATGGCCAATATTCTCATCAATGTCTCCGTTTCAAATATTTTCGTGATACACTTCAAGTGCTTTGTGAATCAGATACCACTCTTAGTGATTCCACCTCTCGTCTACCTGTAGGTTCTAGTCCCACTCCTATACCAGAGCATGAGGTCTCTCAACCACCCATCGTGATCCCCCCTGATTTCAAGATGATGGATTCCATTCTCTACCTGTCATCATCCATGAGATCGATGCATACTCCCTTAATGTCTCCTATTGTGATTCTGTTGAACCTTCTTCGATGAACACTTCGGTCTCAACATCGATAGATCTTCCATCTACTAGCCATATGGCTCCCAACTATGACAATGTGTATGTGAAACTTGTCTCTCATGAAGATGCCTCAAGTAGATCTTCCTCATCATGTGGTCTCTCTTCCTCCAGTCTCCCCATATTCAATTATGATGAAGACATCATGGAAGCCATGACCACCCCTGATTATCCTTGGGATGATATGCACCATCATGCATACTTCCTTCTGCAGCAAACCCATGACCAATATGTTGTGGAGTCAAAAGACTTCATTCATGGTGAAGTCGATTGGTTTAAAAATCCCATTCCTACACCAGATGATTTTGAAGAAGGAAATATGGCTAACATTTCCCCTACCATCAAAATTAACATTTCAAATAAACCAGGGATCAAAGAAAATATCATCTTGGGGGCACAATGCACCCCAGAAGAAATTGATGCTTACACCAAGTTATTCAAAGAATTCCGTGATGTTTTCGCGTGGTCTTATTCTGAAATTCCTGGATTTGATCCCGCTATTTTTGAACATCACATCAACATATGGCCCAATTCCATCCTCATCCACCAAAGTCAAAGGCCTATCCATCCTTCCAAACGTGAAGCTATCAAAGCTGAAATCAATAAGCTCAAGCAAGATGGTTTCATCTATCCCATTGAATACACAACATGGGTGTCCAATCCTGTTCCCATTCTTAAGAAACAAGGCACCATTCGTATTTGCACAGACTTTCTCGATCTGAACAAATCTTGTCCCAAAATCCAATTTCCCACACCCTTCATAGAATAGGTCATTGATGAGTGTGTCGGGCATGAGGTTCTCTCCTTTATGGGTGGATTCTCCGGATATAACCAGATACATATCTGTTATGTCGATTATATTAAAACTGCCTTCAATAGTACATGGGGAACTTTTTATTATAAGGTCATGCCTTTCAGTTTAAAGAATGTTGGGGCCACTCTTAACCCTCTCAAAGTTAAAGCCATTCTCAAAATTCCTCCTCCTCGTACCCTTCACCAGTTACAAAGTCTCCAAGGAAAAGCCTAATTTCTTCATAAGTCCCTGACTATGCCACTATGGCGCATGGGTTTCTTAGACTCCTTCGATGTAAAATTACATTTTTTTGGGATGACCAAGCTCAATAGTATTTCTATGCCCTCAAACGTGCTCTCACTTCTTCTCCCTTGATTAGTCCACCTAAATTTAAGAGGGATTTCATCTTGTATATCTCTGTGTCCACCTATTCGGTTGCCAGGGTCCTAATATAATAATATTCTATTGGAAATGAGAATGTCATATATTATGTCAGTAAGAACCTTAATGGTCCCCCTATGTCCTATTCACATGAAGAAAAGTTGGCGTTGGATGTTGTGTTCTTTGTTCAAAAGCTTCGTCATTATATCCTTATGCATACCACCAAAGTCGTGACCAATTCCAACCCCATGGCCTTCCTGTTGAGTCGACAGATAATTAGTGGGAAGTACGCCCATTGGATCGTTATCTTTCAAGAATTCAATCTAGAATTTGTCACACCCAAGAGTAAGAAAGGTTTAACCCTTACCAAACTCATTTATGAATTTCCCATTGGTGCGCTTGAACCGCTAATAAATGATGATCTTCCAGATGAAAACTTGTTCGCCATTACTACCAATGATCCTTGGTATGGCGACATCCTTACCTACCTGTGAAATCCGAAATTCAACCCCCACCTCACTCGTGATGATTGACGATGTATTCGACATCAATCCCCTCTCTACCTTGTCATTGGTAACGATCTAAATCGTCGCAGTGATGACACTGTCCTCTGTCATTGTCTCACCCATGCTGAAGTTGACAAAGTGCTCAATGCCTGCCACAGTGTTTCTTGGGGTGGTTACCTCTCCGGGATGGCCACTTCCCAGAAAATCACGCACATCAGTTACTTCTGGCCTTCTATTTTTAGCGACTGTATTAAAGAAGTCAAACATTGCCCCAATTTCTAGTTATATGCCCCAAAGGCACGAGCTCCACCGGCTCCCCTCCACCCTCTCATCGCAGCAAGTCCTTTCTGTAAATGGTCTATTGACTTTATGGAGTCTCGACCCACATTTTCTAATAACCACAATGATATTATCATGGCAGTCGACTATTTCACCAAATGGGTTTAAGCCATGCCAACGTTCAATAACACCACGACTACTGTAGCCCTCTTTTTCTTTAACCATGTTATTGCTCGATTTGGGGTTGTGAAAAAATTAGTCTCCGACCATGGTTGACACTTTAAAGATGAGATATGGCATGATATATCCTCTTAGTTGGGCTTCAAACACCAATATTCATCGTCTTATTACCCCTAAGGTAATGGCCAAGTTGAAGTTGTCAAAAAAATCCTTAATACTATGCTTCAACAGACGATGAATAAACACAAGACCAACTAGCATCGAATGCTCTTCCCTGCTTTGTGGGCCTATAGAACTTCTATAAAAAATGCCACTAGGTTCACTCCTTTCCACCTCATTTTCAGAGAGGAGGTAGTCTTACCGATTGAGTGTGAAATCCCCTCCCTCCACCTTGCCATTAAACTCCTCCCAGACACCCAACCTATAGAACAATGATTTATCATGCTTGAGTGCACCGATGAAGACCACCATGTTGCATTGCAAACCATTGAAGCAACTAAAAAGTGCACCAAATCTCCGTATGACTGAAAATTCCACCCTCCTTCCTTCCACGAAGGTGACCTTGTTCTTTTTTATGACCAATCTCATGATGTCTTGGGGCACAAAAAGTTTGAACCATTATGGCTAGGACCTTACATCATCCATAATTGTTTGGAAAAAGGGGCTTACCTTTTAGAAGGTACATAAGGAGAAATCCTTCCCAACCCTTGCAATGCACTCTACCTCAAGAAATTTTACCCCTATCATTTCCCATTGAAATGCATGTATCTTTTTATTTTTCTTGCATTTAGGTAGCTTGCATGCCCCACCATATTATACATTTCCTTCTTGCATCTTTGAGATGGATCCATCATCCACACCTTATATTGGTTATGCTGATGGTGTGAGTCGCTTCACCAAGAACATAGCCTCGACAACTTGGGCCATTTTTACCCCCTTTCATTCGTTAGTCCACTCCAACAATGCTTGAATTGGATCTTCCACCGATAACTAGGATGAATATGATGTTGTGATATTGGGTTTGTTATCTAATTCCCTTGATAATTGCATCCTTCACCTTCATGTTTGTCTTTCTTCCTTGCTACTTGTCATGCAATTGAATGGCGTTTATCATGTGCATAATTGTGTCCTATTTAGAAAATATCTACGAGTTAAGCTTTTGGCACATGAATTTGAATCCATTACATTCAGTCATGTTCCTAGAGCCAAAAATCACTATGTATATACCATTGTAAGTCATATTCTATATTGGCATTTATGAAATTCATATACAAGAAGACATCCATAGCATAAAAAAATTCCGAACCATAATCGTCACAAAAAGATGCATAACCATAATTATGTGTCATAATACATTGTTTTGAGTTCACTACTCTAAACACATCCGACATGCTCATTCACATGTTATCACAAAACAAAAATGGGGACCCACATGTCCCTATGCCTAATCACTATCATTTGGAGGCTCCCGAGCCAATGGCTCCATCCCACTAGCTCATACGTCTCGTACTACCTGACGACCATAGCATTGCTTCGTGTGATTCCTCGCCACTCTGAGGGAAGACCAACGCACTGATTTGTATACCGATATTCTAACTCATGCCACCTGCGCTTTGTCTCCTTGGTCAGTAGCACGTCAAATCTATGTCAGAGATCCTCTAATAGAGCATCACTACCTGATCTTTGTTGTGATGTGGCCCCACCTTGATCTGTAGCCCCAGGTGCTACAACTGAACCTGTGTATCCTTACGGCTTCACCGATGCTATATCTACATGCCACAAAGTTTAAAAATCATTAACACATACACATATTTATTAAACTATAAATGCATCAAATATATGGCTACTTTCACTTACCATCTGGACACCATGCTCGTCCCAACGAAAGTGGTAAGTCAGGATCCCCTTGATAGTTCATTCCACTATATGGATAATCATCTATGTATAGTGGCATATGGTCCTTGTTACTGCTCAAACTAGCAGGGGACCTAAATGAGATGCCTAAAGGGTCAAATGCTAGACCAAGGGCAACAAATGGTGACTTAGCCCAATGTCACCTCAGCGAACGCTCCCTAATATTTACAGAATTTCATTGATGGGAGGAGACCCGGTATATGTAGAGTCACAAATGAAGGATAAATCAACAAATGGATATAAGATGACCCAAAAAATCCCTTTCCAGAAGAGAGTCAAGAATGGAGCTTGCTTTCTTTCTAAGCAAGTTAATATATCTTCTAAGAGAAGGATGGGAGGATAGAATGGAGCTTGCTTGCTTTCTAAGCAAGGTACTATATCTTCTAGGAGAAGGATGGGAGGATGGGAGGATTTGAGGGTTAGATTTAGGAAATATGACTTGTGAAAGAGTTTCCCACTCCGTAAAATACTTATTGAAATTGGTATTCCAGATGGTTCTTGAAGAATTATATTTTCAAAGGAATGGGACCACATGAGACAAAGTGGACCCAGCCTAGGTTATGAGGTAAGATTTTAGAAACCAATGATATCCTTAACCCAAAAAAGGAGGGGTAAAGGATTAAAGAAATATTTTTCTCCTAAAGGTGTTGAATTGATCCTATGCGGCACTAGCCTTAGGGATACTAGGGCAAAGTTTGCTCTTGGAGCTAGGGCTTGGATTTTCTCATAACTCCATCATCAAAATGGCTTCAAAATTGAAGGAGGCCTTGAGGAGACACCAAAGTAGGGGAGGCTAGGAGATCAATTTTTTTGGAGGGATATTTTGTGGGGAAAATGATGCCCTAGGTGACCCAAATTGGCTAGACCTAGGAAAAGGTGAAAAAGAATTGATTTTAGGTGACCACCTCTTGGTAGATCAGTGCCTTAGTATTAGGAGAATGGATTCTATGATAACTATGAATGAGGACCTTTTTTCTTATTGAAATAGGATTTAAGACTACCTCGCTAGCCTTCTAGGGCAAATGGAAGAAACCGTGCAAATTTTATACTTTGAGTTGAAAAAGGTGATGGCTTATCAAGATGAATTCATTGATAGAATTATCCCTAGGAAATTTCATTCAAATTACATGGACCATATATTGAGAGATTATATATAGAGAAAAAATTCCACAATTTAAGCAATAAATGTATGCAACAATTAGCCCTAAAAATAACGAAAATCCCAATCCAATGTATATGACAAAGTAAAACAAGAATATCTTTAAAATAATTTAATTACATGTAATAAAACATATCCAACCATCCACAATTTTACAATAGAGAAACTCCAAGATAAGATAAAACAAATCCAAACATCAAAATTCATCCATAAAGCTCCAATTCATCCTCTAAGAAAAAGTGTGAAATTCTCAAGAGAGAGAAGAGATCTAATCCAAAGTGATGATGAGAAAATGAACTCATATCATTTGTATTTGTACACTAACGAGGAGTTCAAATTAGTATCCTAGGCCTACATAAGCCCCAAAAATAAAATAATATGTTAATTTTTGGTGGCAAGCCCAAAAAAATAGCTCACAAATGAAATAATAAGCCTCTTAAGAGGTGACATGATGGATAATACATGTAATAGGGCCCTCCAAGTGACCCAATGAGGCTCATAGGTTCCATAATGAGGAACATGACCCTCAAAAGTGATGGAAAATGGGTTGGTCCCTTATTCTCCAAACAATAAACCTGTGGTGCTCCCAGTGGGTGTGGGGGCACAATAATAACCTCATGGATCTTCAAATGAGTTGAAGATGCATGTAGATCATATGAAAGGGCTTTGATGATGGTGTAGGTGATGCCACATCATCCTAAAAGTCCTGGGTTAGCTTCCAAGTGTATGATACATCTGTGGGGTCGATTGGGAAAAGGTGAATGTGGCGCATCTTCCTTGTCCAATAAGTGATTCAAGATCAATATTTGAACATCCTTGAGGATACATGGAGTAATCTCTACTATTGTGGATGCCTATGGCTCTCAATGCACACCGTACATGTGCCAATGTATCCCTTTGGTAGATTAGGACCCCGTATAGGGAGACCAAACCCAAGATGGAGACCATCTGCAATCCTGCATACGGTCCAATGTGTCCCCTAGCCTTCCAGTACAAAAAGTCATTAGAGAAATTGAATAAATGAGCTTATCAACCATGGTCCACAAGTGGGGACTTCATAATGCACTTCCCTTCCATAATGGACTTTGGGATGTGCCAGTGTCTCCTAAACTCCGAATGGTGTTAAACAAGTATCCGATTAAGTGGTTTCTACTTCTAAAGGCGATAATATGTTCAAAGTACATCCTTTAAAAGATGGTGGTATGTGATAGATAGGTGAATGAAGTAGGGGATGAGAAGAGGCAACCTGTTGGAAATACTGAGAGGGGGGGTGGGTGAATTAGTATTCCTTTCAATTAGTATTATTATTAATCTTTCAGAGCATTAGTTAATTTTCAATTATTATCAATGTTTGTACAATGATAGTAGTAAACAAAAGGAACACAAATGCACACAATTTTTAAGGTGGAAACCCCTCCGGGACAAAAACCGCTTGAACACTTTTCTAATAATTCTTTAATCTTCAACTACAATTGAAAAGAAAGCTCCAACTTCCTAGAATATAGAAAATCATTCTTCTCCAGCTCCCACTGGATGGACTCTCCAACGCCCGAGATTCTTTAGTAGCCAACTGAACGGATGCCCCAACACCAAATGAGATACAATTCACCCTAGCACCACACTACCACCCTGGAGTTTTCACATGCTTGAACCTGTTGGTGACTTCATGCACCAGCCTAGCACCACCCTACCACCTTGTAGAAGAATAAATTAAGAATGGACTCCCATACCAGGGAAAATGGTCCACTTTACAATGATATAGAATGATGTAGAAGAAGAAGACATACTAGAACATAACCCCAACAATGACACAACCACCTAATGATGATCCTAGACCTCCCGACACTGCCTCTTCAACTCTTGGCAGATAGACACTTGTACAACTTTTACAATGACTATATGCAGTGCGGCCCACTTGAAGACTTCATGTGGTGAACTTCTTACTACTGTTCTGCACCTTGATTGCTGCTCTTGTCATGCTATCCTTTCTCAATCTTTAGAACATTAGATTATGCATTGAGTCTTCTCTTGATGAATATATAATACTTGCAAAAATTCTTCAAGAAAATACCCATGACATGATAATAGCAAAACTTACCTCATCCTCTAGAGCATATGTCAGTGCTAAACAAAAACAACAAATTAAAAATACAAAGAAACTAATGCAATTAAGAGATGAACATGCATATACCGAATATGCTTACCTAAAGCTTACCTCTCCTGCATCATTTTGCTGCACCTTGCTCTTTGCTGCCCTAGAAAGTCTAGTCCTTCACAACCCTTGACAACATTTGATCTAGTTTTTTTTCTTGCCTTCTAGGAGCACGATATTGAATCTGATGTATCTCTATGATTTTAGATCCCCAATATGTTATCTTTGGTCCTGTAGTAGCCTTCTGAGTCTTCTTTCCAATGCCACAGGTCTGACCCAATTTGGATTCTTCAAGACAAAGTTATGCCCAATCTCTCAAATGACCTAATTATGGACTAGTTTAGTAGATCGGACTTGTACGACATGCCACATGTCACTGTTTCCTCCTTCGGCTCTGAAATTGATACAAATAAAAATACAGTCTGTGCACTATCCACCAATTTTTACATAATTCCAATCCGCTTCTCAGAGAGAGAGTTATGACAATTTTCGCAAGGTCACCTCTTTGAGATGAAATTCGGGAGCCTACAAAAACCCTAACTTCCACAGATCATATCTCCAAAACTATAGCGAAACAAGATATGAAATTCGGTCACGACATTCATCAGGATTTTAGCTCAAATGGGGTTTAATTGTATCATCTAATACTTCACAGAAATAAATCTATACCAAAAATTTCACGATCACTACTTTTGGAGGATATATTAGATTTCTTTTTATAGAGTTGAGAGGGGCTTCTATAGAGAATGTTGGAGGGAATTTTAGGAGCTTAAAAAATGATCAATTATTGACTATTGAATGACCAAAATCAATGATAGATTCCATGCCACAACCCCATGGGGTTTTAGCCCACTAATTGGGGTTACTAACTTCAATCTTGAATAACTTACAAACTGTGAGGAATTACGAGGAGAGCTATATACTGATAGAAATATATTTTTGAGTAGAGTATTCCTATAATGGTTATGAGATGAGAAATCGTGAATGATGATGCCCAATGTGCCATGGAAGTTTAGGGTCATCCTTGGTGTTGCTTGGGTTGACATCAATGACAACCTCAGATCATCTTTAGATCAACAAGCCTACCCTGGGCCACATGCTGGAGTGCAAGGGTAGCTAATAAAAAGGAAGCCTACACTTGGATTTATAATGTATAGGAGGTAGAAATCATGGTACATGAGGTTCCCTGACCTTGATACTTCCACCCTTCATTATATGCCTTTTTCCTTTTTATTATTTTTCTTTGATTAAGTGCTCGGGTTTCAAGGGGTAAGAGCATGATGTGTGAGATATAGCAGCGAATACCCCCTTTTAAGGTAGGGAAGTTCATTGACCACTAGGGGTTGGGAAAATCATGGGTTCCTATATGATGAAGGTGGCTCATACCTGAGGGAACAAGGGTGATGGCCATGATGATGAGGTAGAGCTCATGTATTGGTTTTTACCTACATGTTGAATGTGTCTTTCCCAACCATGTTTTGCATTTTGTGGTACATTTTCCTATTGAATGTGGCCAAATATGCTTTTATTGTTCTTTTTAGTTGCATCAGCCTCTGGGGCATCATTCTAGGCCTGACCCAAGGTGTGGGAAAGGGGAAGGGGTGAGCTAGCCCTATGTGGACCCAATGGGGAAATGTGGATCCAGGTGGGAGAAATGATGAATGAGGAAGTAATGAATGGAAAGGGGGTAATATATGTGGATAAGGGAGCGATACCACACAACCAAAATCAGTGTTTCTTGTGAAATACCATCCCTAAAGACAAATGGTCAGTAAAAGAGATCCCATGAGACTAGAATCCAAGGTTAATATCCAAATGGGGTATAGGGGACAAGAGCAAAAACCTAGCACATTATTTTTGCTGAATCCCCCCATTAATCCATGCCCAGAAGTGTCAATGATAATCAAGCTAAAATAATCAATTATTAAATGACAAGGCATAACTTTAGGTTCGGGAGGCCCACCTTCAAACATACTATCATGGCAGATGGGTGAGGTACCACATTGCTGGATCAGGTGGCAGAGAAATGGCACAATGAGCTAGTTAGTGGCTATAAGGGGTTGCTCACTATTGACTTAGGACCATCTTGGAGAAAAAAAATTCCCTAGGGATATAACCCACAAAATAGTGGGTAACATGTGGCTCCAACTGGGATGTGATCTCTTCAAGAAGTGGACAAAGCTAATCAAATAGGAGGTCATGAGAACTCCAACAATCTCTTGGTTACCGTAGACCTATCACCTGCACATATAATAGGTGAAGAACACGAGGCAACATGCTTTTGTTGCGTCTCATGATTGTACATCCTAAATGTTAGGCCATAAATAAAAAAAAAAAAAATATGCCTTTTTAAACAATTTTTATTTTTATTTATTTATTTTAAAAGCAGCTAATCTATCATGAGAAATATCATATGACACTAGTTCTAATGCGAAAAGTAGCATGCAATGAATCCTACCCTAACATGCATATGACAAAGTTATTATTAAGTGTAATCATAAAGCCAATGCAACTAACATATCATCAAGTCAATATATATGCTTCCCTATATGATTACTCATGCAAAAACCCCCAAAGCGAATGCAAACCCAAACACATGGAGGATTCTGTGGGAGGGAGGTGGGAAAATATGATACCCACACATGGATGATTATGTGAGAAGATGTAAGAAAAGGATGTAATCTAGTTCATGAGATCTTCTTTTGCAACCAAAATATAGAGATGTAAACAACCAAGCTCATAAACTTTTGATGGATGGAAACCTCTGGCATATCACTTCCACCATTGTCCTTATTATTTACGTCATGGCTTATGGCCTTCATCAAGTTATGATTAGTAGGAAGGGAGGCTGACGATATAGAGAAACACAAGTAGGTTTCACATGATGATTATATTGGATAGGGGAGACCATGGAGTGACCAAAACCCTGAGGGTGCGTCCAAGGAGAAAAAGTATAATCAATGAAGGGATTTTCCTTGACACTATACTAGGAAGGGGGGGAAGGGCTAATAGTTACTTGAGATCATATGACCGGGGGTGAAGGAATAACTTGATGAGGACTCAATATAATGACCAATAAGAAAAAGGGAGGAAGAAATATTGTATTCAACGAGTTTTTCTTTCCCAAAATCATAATCTAAAGTCTCAAGTGATTTGATCATAGAATCATACTCAGGAGAAGTGGGAGTCTTATCAATTTCCTTAGTATCAAAGGTTGGGTCTCTCCTAAAAGGGAAACTGATCACTTCCAACTGCCCCTCTTTATGCAAAGGAAAATGAAGACTCTCCTTCCCAAGGGTATCAATGGGTATGTCATCATAAATAGTGCTTGAGGGGAAGGGAAGACCAATATCATCCTCATCCTCCTTGCTGGTGTCGTAAATGTGAGCATAATCAAATTGAGGACCAACAATTTCCCATTTCTTCTTTTCAATGTGGAAATAATATTCAATTTCATATTTCAAGGGGTTAATGGGGTCAACTTCCTCAAGGTTCTCAAAAGGAGAATCATTAGAAGTAATATCCTTGAGAAAGGTAAGGTTAGTCTCAACTTCACCTTCCATAGACTCATTCTTCCCAACACGTGTTCTCAAAATCATCCTTCTCATCATGCGGACCCAATGATGACTTGTCTTCCTACTCATTACTTAGATTCTCAATGTCTTGATGATGCTCGATGAAGGCTTCCTCTTGGATTCTTAATGTAGGGTATACTTGAAAGTGACTAAGAAAGCCATCAACGAACTCATAAATATATGAGATTCTCTTGGGTTCATGATCACGCAGCCATGAGTTATGACCACCGAGAGATCCCATGAACAATAACATAAAGACATCTTGGTGAACCACTTTCTCCTTTCAAGTGTGTGCGTTGAATCGTTCTACATGGTCAATTGCGGAGAGTGGACCACCATCAAACATGGGCACCCCACGTACCATCCTTGCGGCGACATGATTAGGGTGCCCAAGGATGCTGGTAATGTCCAAAGTGGGAAATTTATCAAATAAAGGCAACCTATTTGAGATTAAAAATATGTAGGAGTCACCAGGGTGAATTTAAAGATGCCTAGAAAAATGCTTGCTTCACCCTAAAAGCATCGATCCTAAAGTTGAATGAAGAACTAGGTCTTCGATATTCCAATGGAGTCGCCAATAAAAATATGTCAATATGTTGTATGGGGAAAAACACATGTTTAGTGTCCTCGACAACGCACCAAAGTGTTACCGCTCAAACTAGAAAGGGACCTAAAGGGGATGCCTAAAGGGTCAAATGCTAGACCAAGGGAAATAAATGGAGACTTAGCCCATTGTCACCTCAGCTAAGGCTCCTTACTATTTATGGAATTTCACCAATGGGAGGAGAACAGGTATATCTAGAGTCACAAATGAAGTATAAATCAACAAATGGATATAAGCTGACCCAAACAATCCCTTTCTAGAAGAGAGTCAAGAATGAAGCTTGCTTTCTTTCTAAGCAAGGTACTATATCTTCTAGGAGAAGGATGGGAGGTTTGAGGGTTTGGTTTAGGAAATATGACTTGTGAAAGAGTTTCTCAATCCCTAAAATCCTTATTGAAATTGGTATCCTGGATGGTTCTTGAAGAATTGTCTTTTCAAAGGAATGGGACCACACGGGACCAAGTGGACCCAACCTAGGTTATGAGGTAAGAGTTTAGATACCAATGATATTATGAACCTAGAAAGGTAGGGGGAAAGGATCAAAGAAAGTATTTTCTCTTAAAGGTGTTGAATTGATTCTATGAGGCACTAGCCTTGGGGATACAAGGGAAAACTTTAATCTCAGAGCTAGGGCTTGGCTTTTCTCACAAATCCATTATCATAATGGCTTCAAAATTGGAGGGGGCCTTGAGGAGACACCAACGCAGGGGAGGCTAGGAGATCAAACTTTTTGTAGGGCTATTTTGTGGGGAAAATGATGCCCTAGGTGACCCAACCTTGTTAGACCTAGGAAAAGGTGAAACAGAATTGATTTTAGGTGACCATCTCTTGGTATATCAATGCCTTAGTCTTGGGAGAATGGAGTCTATGATAAATATGAATGAGGACTTCATTTCTTATTCAATTAGGCCTTAAGACTACCTTGCTAGCCTTCTAGGGAAAAGGGAAACAACCTTTTAGTTTTTATACTTTGACTTGCAAAATGGGATGGCTTATCAAGATGAATTCATTGATAGAATTATCCCTGGGAAATCTCAGTCAAACTACATGGCCCATACATTGGGAGATGCTATATAGAGACAAAATTCAGTAATTTAAGAAGTAAATGCATGCAACAATTAGCCCTAAAAATAGTGAAAATCCCAATCCAATGTATATGACAAAATAAGACAAGAATAAAATTAAAATCATGTTCTTACATGTAATAGAACATATCCAACCATCCACAATTTGAGAATAGAGAAGCTCCAAGATAAGATAAACCGAATCCAAACATCAAAATTCATCCATAAAGCTCCAATTCATCCTCTAAGAAAAAGTGTGAAATTCTCAAGAGAGAGAAGAGATCTAATCCAAAGTGATGATGAGAAAATGAACTCATCTCACTTGTATTTATACACTAATGAGGAGTTCGAATTAGTATCCTAGGCCTATATAAGCCCCGAAAATAAATTAATGTGCAAATTTTTTGTGACAAGCCCACCAAACTAGCTCATAGATGAAATAATAAGCCTCTTAAGAGGTGAGATGATGAATAATACATGTCATAGGGCCCTCCAAGTGGCTTGATTAGGTCCATAGGTGCCATAATGAGGAATACAAACCTAAAAAGTGATGGACAAAGGGTTGGCCCCTTGTTCTCCAAACAATAAACCTGTGGTGCTCTCAGTGGGTGTGGGAGCACAATAATAACCTCATGGTTCTCCAAATGAGTCGAAGATGCCTATAGATCATATGAAAGGGATCTGATGATGGTGTAGGTGATTCCAAATCATCCTAAAAGTCTTGGGTCAACTACCAAGAATATGGTACATCTGTGGGGCCATCTGGTCAAAGGTGAACCAAGTGCATCTTCCTCGTCTAATCGGTGATTCACAAGAAATATCTGAACATCCTTGGGGGTCCATGGAGTACTTTCTACTACTATGGAGGCCCATGGATCTCAACACACACCCTACATGTGCCAATGTATCCCTTTGGAGGATTAGGACCCCGTATAGGGAGACCAAACCCAAGATGGAGACCATATGCGATCTTGCATGAGATCCAATGTGTCCCCTACCCTTCCACTACAACAAGTCATTAGAGAAATCAACAAAATGAGCTTACCAACCATGGACCACAGGTGGGGACTTCATAATTCCCTTCACTTCCATAATGGGCTCTGGGATGCGCCAATTTCTCCTAAACTCCAAATGGGGTTCATCAAGTATCCTATTAAGTGGTTTCTACTTCTAAAGTGGATAATATGTTCAAGGTACATCCTTTAAAAGGTGGTGGTATGTGATAGATAAGTGAATGAAGTAGTGGATGAGAAGGGACAACCCTGGGCCACATGATGGGGTGCAAGGGTAGCTAATAAAACAAAAGCCCACACTTGGGTTTATAATGTATAGGAGGGAGAAATCGTGGTACATGGGGTTCCTCAACCTTGATTTTTCCACCCTTCATTATATCCCTTTTGACTTTTTATGAGTTTTCTTTGATTAACTGCTTGGGGCTCAAGGGGTAAGAGAATGATGTGAGAGATATAGTAGTGAATACCCCCTTTTAAGGTAGGGCGGTTCATTTCCCACCAGGGGTTGGGACAATCATGGGTTTGTATATGATGAAGGAGGCTCATAGAACCTAAAGGAACCATGGTGATGGCCATGATGATGGGGTGGACCTCATCTATTGGATTTTTCCCATGTGCTAAATGTGTTTGTCCCGACCATTTTTTGAATTTTCTGGTACATTTTCCTGTTGGATGTGGCCAAATATGCTTTTATCTTTCCTTTTAGCTTCATCAACCTACGGGGCATCATTCTAGGCCTGACCCAAGGTGTGGGCAAGGGGAAGGGGTGAGCTATCCCTATGTGGACCCAGTGGGGAAATGTGGACCAGTGTGGGAGAAATAATGAATGGGGAAGTAATGAATGGAAAGGGGGTAATATATGCAAATAAGGTATTGGGACCATGCAACCAAAATCATGGTTTCCCGTGAAATACCATCCCTAAAGCCAAATAGTTAGTAAAAGAGATCCCAAAAGACTATAATCCAAGGTTAATATCCAAATGGGATCTAGGGGACAAGAGCACAGACATAGCCCAATGTTTATGTTGAATCCCCCCATTAATCTATGCCCATAAGTGTCCATGATAAGAAAACTACAATACTCAATTACCAAATGACAAGGCATACCTTTAGGTTCAATAGGCCTACCTTCAAACATACTATCATGGAAGATGGGGGAGGGACCACATGGTTGGCTTAGGTGGTGGAGAAATGGCGCATTGAGCTAGCTAGTGGCTGTTGACTGAGGACCATCTTGGAGAAAACAATTTCTCCTAGGGATATCACCCACAAAATGGTGAGTAATAGTCCCAATGAGCAAAAAAATTAGGTCAGAACACTCATCTGACTCACCCTCCTCCACCTCTTCGTATTAGCTGCTCCTAGTGGTATATCCTAGGCTCCTGCGGGCCCCCATCATGGATCTATACATGAGGATGAATTGTCAGGATATTCTCAAAGAAGAATGAGCATAAAACTATCCCAAAAGAATATTTATCATTGGACCTTCACCTATATAGTGTCAACTGCCATTTCAACAACAACAACATAATTTGGGCACACCCATAGTAGGTCCCTACCAACACACTCCCAACCAACATCATCTTCCCCCCTAGTGATATGGTGGAAGGCATGACTACCCAAGATCGAAAACACTATTGTGACTGTAGCTTGTGTCTCAAACCTCTCTGTGTCACTGATCTGAATGGTCGTGCCCTTTGTACAAACCCCCAGTACATAATGAAAATCAACAAACTCACCTACATGCCTCCCATGAGGCAACATTGGATGTATCTTCCCCACTACATCCAAGGGGGGAAATTCTATCAAAAAATATATGTCCTGGATCGTGATCTCGATCCTATGCCCCTGTACTACAAAGGCCTCATGATATGGGTCCCAGTAACTCACAATCCTTGAAAGAAAGGGCTCACCAACCCTCATCAAAGGGTCTCCAAGAACTTTAGCTCGCCATACCGTGCCAAAATTATTTTCACTGATTGATTCTCCTGAATCTCAACACGAAGGGTCTCCAAATATCGTTCTCACCATGCAACCTTTAGCTCTGCTATACCTACAAAATTCCATTATGTTTTGTCAATTTAGAGTCAAAGGCATGCATGTCTAATTCTTAGCTTCAGCTCACCATAGACCATCAATCCTGCTTTTCCTATCAGCGTAGAATGTAGTTTTGGCCCTCAAAGCTGCGTTGGACACACTTATCAACCAAGTTTCTGCATTCCGGAATGTAGAATAGGCCCCCAAAAGTGCGTTGAAATTGTGAGGATAAGAAGGCCCCCCCACAATGAATTGAAGCCCTAATCTAAAAGTTTAATCCACCAAAAATGATGAGTAAGGTTAGGCCACCTACCTACAACTTGTAGATCCTGATTCTGGTGGTCAGTTTTTTCACTATGATCTCCATAATATTTAGGGCCTTGTCATCCTTTCCAAATTTTCCAACAATTCACTATGAAAGTGAATTGTATTTGGGGGCAAAAATCCCTTTTATAGGAAAAACCCTAGTTTTTTCGTCGCCCATTGTGACTAAACCACACCTCTGTTTGATGAACTGTCAACACTGTTGGAAGCTCTCACCGAGTTTTATAATGGGTCTCCCTTTATTTTTGGTAATTTGACACTTCACCAGGAAGCCAATTTCCCATGAGGTCTCACTTTATTGCCTTGTAAAATAGAATTTCTTCATTTGAGCCACCCATACTATAGTACCAATTTACCTTTGCATTGGTTGACTCACATGTCATTTTTCATCATGAGTAACCATCATTTACTCATGTTTTTATGGTCCCCTCTAGGCCTCCCCCACGTGGCAGCATCATCGAGTCACCCTTGTTTAGAGCATCCGATATGAGTCACCCTTGTATCTATGGAGTTTGTTCAAAGTCCCCATAGTCTAGTTACAATGTTCCATACATTTTTGTGTCACATCCATCCCTTTGTACTCATATTTAGCCTCCAGATATGCTGCTCCATCTTGGCAAAACCCCCATTTGAGTCATTGACCATCACCTACAGAATTGAGTCAGTCGCTTCCAAGTCAAGCATACACATCATGCTCTGAAAAGGGAAGTCATTAGTCCACCACTCATCTTGTTTCCTTCCATCATAATCCCTCAGATCAGTCCATCAGTCACTCTACTATGATACCTCGTGCCTTTGTTAAGGATTCTTTATTGCCTTAACTTTGGTAGGCCCTCTTCTATAGACTTCAACACATTTATTCCAAAAAAGTGGTCTAGAGGGAAGTGTACCTTGGTTCCAGCTTCCATCTTTGTTTGGTGCCTCAGATCAAGAAAAGGGAATCATCATTACCCTTTGACTTTGATGTGCTCGATTCAAGCTCCTTATCATACGATTAATAATCATATACATGATGGTTCAGTGATCCAGACGATTGTCCCAATGATTCCTAGGTGTGTGTGAGATGTTCCATACCTCATGAGGGGGTGGCCCTTTAGGTAGCCCCCCACATGCCCGGATGTCCTCTAATGTTGATCTAGCCTCAGATACAGTTTCGTAGATGTGATGGGTTCGGTTTCAGCCACTTTCAGTGCCCACAACATGCATGTCTCCTTCAAATGATCCATTCAAATATTTAGAGCCCTTTCCTATTCAACAGGGATTCTTTGGTTGTGACCCACCTTCACGATGTCAGCTTGAGGGGCATTATGTCTTACATACTCAGATGTTATTAAATTCAATCCTTTCCTATGTCTTTCTAGGCACATTATGTATATGGGATCCTTTGTATTTTTTTCTGGCCCATTGATGCAAGCATATCATGTACTTTATAGCTTAGTCCTACATTGTTGGGCTCACCTTTATTATTTGTATGTATTTATCTCAACGGGTATGAGTATGCCTCCCCCACCTCATTTGAGATCATGTACTCCAACATAAAAGGAGACTCTATTAGTTTAGTAGGTCTTGCCCCCTCCATTTTTGTTTGTCCTTGCATTGCTTCAGCTATCTCTCTCTCTCTAACTCCCCTTTGGTGTCTAGTGGAAGTGTAACCTACAACGTATTTAGGTAATACGATTTTCTCCTAACACTCATACATTGGGGGGCAATCTGTTATCACCAAAAAATGATCACCTGGCCATTTCTAACTAGGTGGATTGAAATACACCATGTAGGATTAATTTCACCATAGTAAATATTAGGAAAAACACTGGGGGGGAGTTGAATAAGCATTTTAAAACTCATAATAATATTTGTTCTTTCCTGAAATTTGTACGCAACTTGATTGAACCCAACTAGCGTATATACACGACTATTGTAAAAGATACTAGTGTATTCCCAGTAAAAAACTTTGTAAAACAACTAATTCTTTATCTATTGAACTTTGAACCAAAATGTAAGAGATTTATCATGCATTTGATAAGTAATAAAAAGGTGCAGTAAGAACAGAATAAAGTATCACACATAATTAAACACACATGAACACCAGGATTTAAGGTGGAAACTTAATGTGGGAGAAAACCACCCATGTGGTCGCCTTAGTCTTCAAAACTTATTAATATCAAAAATTGCTTGCATTCTTGTACTGGTGCAGACTCATACTAGTACGCAGGCACCCACCTGCTGAAGGCTACAACCTTCACTCGTTCTCCATCTCCTATTGGAAGGGAGCGCCAACCCCCTGATCTGAACACCAACTACTACTGGAAGGAAGCTTCGACTTCCTCATAGAAGGCTCCAATCCTCAGCAACGTCCATGGACCAAGTTTCATCAAATTTTCAGACTGGTTCCAATATCAACACTTATGCTCAATCATCACTGTAAAATAACCATCAATCTCTGACATGCATAATCAACCAATCACTGAAACCTAAACAAATGATACATAATCAAAACTTAACCAATCAACTGGAACGGTCATATCACTATAACCAGTACACAGAACTGAAGTTAGAATGTTGCGTCAACACACAGAATCAACTGCAACCCTGAGCATTCATTTGCCAAAATGTATATGATACTTCACTTAAGGAAACCCGTATGCATACATGATTTTCTGGAGAGAAACCCATGTATAGATCTTAATATACTGAAAACTGAAAATTTGATCACTGAAATTTCTAAAAAGAACATTGAATCACACTCAGATCTACTGCAACACTCTAAACTAATCATATGACTGTCTCTGATCTTCAATTACAATAAAAAATTAATCTTAACATTCATTAATCAATTAATACCCAAATTCAACTTCATCACTCAATCAAATCTACTTCAGACATTATCACTCAACCCAAATCAACATGAGGACATCATTGACAGACAACAGAGAAAAACAGAACTGATCAGGTTGATTAGTCATTTATGAACATAAAATCCTTACTTTATATACGCGACTTTGCAGAAGTGAACCCGTGTGTATAATATCTTTTCCCAAGACCAACCAGCGTATAGATATGCAAATTTTGACCTAAAATTGCACAGATCTTAGAACTTCAGAAAGACCCAGTTCATAATAATCAAAGATAAAAACATGTGTCAGTACTTAGATTGAGTCAATCCTTGAACATATCATACAATGAACAATAATTTCAGGTCTCATGATCATGATCCATCATTGTATTTATCGGTGCATAATTATTTCATATCAACGTGATAATTATGGCCCTTACAATGCAAATATACTTCAGATTAAAGTATTCATAAAAAAAATCTCTCTTGCACACTTAGCCCTTTGATATTCACTTCTTTATATAGTTTATCCCTCATCCAATACCACGGGTGAAAACAACATTAGTGTCGCTGGTAGTCTTTGACAGGATCAATATTCATTGTCACGCTTATTACTATGAGCCAATACCATGGTAAGGACCCTTGGTATTTAGAATACCATGGTACAAAAACCATACACTACTTTTCTTCACTGAACTTGCGTGCATACGTGACTTGGCTTAACAAAACCCGCATATAGTTCTTGAACTTCCAAATTTATCATTCCTCTGAATCGTGAAGCATTTTGTATTCATTCTGGTATTCTATTGAATTCACTCTGAACTGACCTATGAATTCTGTTATAAGTGAGTTGCCATCAAGGACAACACATGCATCATAATTCCAACAATCTTCCCCTTTGGTCTTGATGGAAACCATTAGGTGTTTGGTCACCACAACCTGTAAATAACTACAAGTCAAACACCAAGCTTTTAAAAACATCAAACTACTCTCCAAACACCAAGATACTCTCCCCCTTTGACATTAAGGGAAAAGGGCTGACAATGTTAAATGAAGACTTCCATATCTGAACTGCTGAATATGCTAAACTACTGAACTACTCCCCCTGAGCACATGTTGATTTCTCTAATAATTCCCCCCCTGAGCACCTGGATGGAGCCTTTTCTTTGTCTGATGTATATTCTTTTGTTGCTTCATTAGTTTCTTCCTCTATATCATTGTGAGTTGATGTGGGAAAGCATTCATCATCATCATCCTCTTTTGTTGATGTTACCTGTTTGGGCCCTGTGCGTGCTTCATCAATCACAACATCAATGCATTCAAAAATTTTCTGAAGTCCCTTATTGTAACATTTGTATCCTTTACTTCTAGATGAGTAACCAAGAAGTATTCCTTCATCTGCTCTAGCTTCAAACTTACCAAGTTTTTCATGATTATTTTTGATGAAACATTTGCTTCCAAAAACTCTAAAATGCTTTACAGTGGGAGGTTTACCATACCAAAGTTCACATGGAGTTTTGTCACTGTTCACACGAACAAGAGATTTGTTGAGAATATTTACTGCCGTATGTGCAACTTCACCCTAGAAGGTGTTAGGAGTTCTAGACTCATCAAGCATAACACAAACCATTTGTTGAACAATTCTATTCATTATTTTTGCCACACCAATTTGTTGAGGAGTTTTAGCTACATAAAATTGTCTTTTTATGCCATGTTTTTCATAGAAATAAAAGAATTCATCTGATATGTACTCTCCTCCTCGATCAGATCATAGACACTTGATTTTTAGATCTACTTCATTTTCAACTAATGCCTTGAAGACTTTAAATTTATCAAATGCTTCATCTTCGTCTTTCAGAAGACCAATCCAACACATCCTAGAAAAGTCATCAATGAATAATATATAATATTGTTCTCCACAAGGTGACTTTTTCCTTACTGGTCCACACAAGTTAGTATGTATAAGTTCAAGAGGCTTACTTGCTGATCCTTCTTTGGCATTGAATTGAAATCTCGTTTGCTTACCAAATTGGCATGAATTACATATGATACTTTCTGGTATGGTGATGTAGGGTAGATCACGAACAACTTTGAGCCTACTTGATTTGATTATTTGAGAGTAGATTAGATGTCCCGACCTTCTGTGCCATAACAAGTTTTCTTTTTCCTTGCCTAGGTAACATTGTTCTTGGCCACCTTTCAGTATTTACAGATTGCTTCACGTTCTTGTTCCTTTTATTATGGTATTTCCTGTATCAAGTTCACAAACCACACATTATTGTGATCAGAATACCACCTCATTTCCTTGATCACACATTTTGCTAACACTCAACAAGTTATGCTTTAATCCATCAACATACATAACATTAACAACTTTAACTTTTTCTTTTAGAAAAACAAAATCTTTACCCTTAATGACAGTAGGTGAGTCATTTCCAAAAGTGACATTATTTTATTTCTCTAAAGAATTGTATGAAATAATTTTATCTTTATCACCTGTCATGTGTTTTAAGAATCCACTATCAATGTACCATTGATTTTCTTGTCCTTCTACAAATTATGCTATGCCACAACTTTTAGACTGTAACTCCTTCCTTTTCCATACCTTGGAGTTTGTTGATAGTTTCTCCTTTTGAGATGTTGGCTGTAATTTTCTCATGCATATAAATTCTTCATGACAAAAGTTATTGAAAACTGAGCATTCAATTTCATCTATAAGAAGTGAGAAGATATTAAAGGAGTTCTTCTTGACTCTTGTCTCATTCCTTTGTTTTCTTGCTTCTCTAGTCATGATAGTTTTGTATGCAACACATTGAGCAGCCTTATGGCCAAAATTATGACATGAAAAACATTGTCCATTAAAGAATAAATTTTTGTGACCATAGAATCTTCTGGTGTTGTTTACCTTTTGACTGGAGCTTCTGTTGTTGTTCATCCTTGGATTGAGTGAACATGATTTACTTGTGGCATGCCTTTATTCTTTTGCTAAGGACTGTAGTTTTGTTCGTTGGGTTTTGCTGCATTATTGAATCTTTGCTATCTGATTTTTGTTGTATTACTAAACATTTGCTCACTGGTTTTTGCTGCATTTAGATAGCTTCCAGAGGTGGCTGAATACTTTTCTGATTGAGATGTTTCTCTAGTGCATCCAAGACCTATGTTCATAAGAGGAGAGCATTACCTTGATAATTTCTTTTAAGGTTTCAGATCCTTTAGAAAATCTAAGATTCAATGTTTTTATTTTTTCAAGTTCCTTTCTTAGACTTACTACTTCACATTCTAACTTCTCTTTATTCTTGTATTTTTCTATGAGTTGATGCTTCAAGGTATCTATGGATACTTTGTTTTCTTCCAAGAAAATTTTGAGTTGGGTAATTTATTCAAAGAAATCCTTTTATTCTAATGCATCCACAAATTTATCATTAGACAATGCACTATTTTTCTCAAAAGCCATGAGTAATTTAAGATCTTTATCAGATTCGCCTTCTTCACTATTTGACAAGTCATCACTATCTTCTTCTACTGTCAAACCGTCTCCTATTAATTTTTTCAAAATCCTTTCCTTTGTCAT
Organism: Pinus tabuliformis; assembly: GCA_031772625.1. Taxonomy (NCBI): domain Eukaryota; kingdom Viridiplantae; phylum Streptophyta; class Pinopsida; order Pinales; family Pinaceae; genus Pinus; species Pinus tabuliformis. The sequence continues at coordinate 480,387,635 of CM062811.1, read as the reverse complement.
GATTATCTTTATGAGGACATTTATCAACATAATCACCAACTCTACCACAAGCAAAAAATTTGAAGGGAAGCTTACCTCTGAACCATCTGGTCCCAGTTGAAGTTTCTTTACAAATTTCTTCTCATCTTCTTCTGATATGTATCCTGATTTCTTGCGTTCCTCCTTTTCTTTTCCTTTTGCAGATGCTTTAAATGCGACTTCTTTGACTTCTGAGGGACCTCCTTTCCTCATTTAAAAAGTAGTCATGAGCCCATGAAGTTGAACAACAGTAAGAGTCTACAGATCTTGCTGCTCTTCAATGGCAGACACTTTTGACTTGAATTTAGGAGTTAGATATCGTAATATTTTCTCTACTAAAGTAGTGTCATTTATTTCTTCACCCAGATTTTTCATGTGATTTAAAATCTCATCTATACGAAGAAAGAAATTGGAAATACTTTCATCATTATGCATTCTGAGAGTTTCATATTGAATTATGAGAGTTTGGAGTTTAACACATTTTACCTTGGTATCGTCTTCATATATTTGAATGATTTTGTCCCATATTTCGTTTGTTGTGTTTAGCTGCATAAATTTGACAAATTCTGATTCTTTCAGACTTCCCAATGAATGATTGACAACTTTGGCATTGGTTTCATACGCCTTCTTTTCTGCTGCATTTGTGGGAACCATAGCTGGATATTGGTAACCTCCTTCCACAATTACCCAAACATCTTCTCCAAGAGACTGAAGATAGGATTTGGTTCTTGTCTTCCAATATATAAAATTATTTCCCTTGAAAAGTGGTGGTCTGATAGATGCCGATCCGTATTGATTTCTCATCTTATGGGATCTTCCTTCAAGCGATCAAGCTTCTTTTGAAGGACTTTCTCAGATACCAATTGTTTGGAAAAATACTGAGGGGGGCGGGGGACGGGGATGAATCAATATTTTAAAACTCAAAATAATAATTTTTCTTTTCTGAAACGTATACGCGACTTGACTGAACCCAACTAGCATATATACACAATTGTTGTAAAAGAAAATAGTGTGTTCCAAATAAACTTTGTAAAACAACTAATTCTTTATCTGTTAAAGTTTGAATCAGAATTTAAGAGATTTATCACACATTTGATAAGCAGTAAATAGGTGCAGTAAGAACAGAATAAAGTATCACACATAAGTAAACACACATGAACACTAAGATTTAAGGTGGAAACCTAATGTGGGAGAAAACCACCATTTTTGTCGTCTAAGTATTCAAAGCTTATTAATATCAAGAATTTCTTACATTATTATACTAGTGAAGACTCATATTAGTATAAAGGAACCCACCTATTGAAGGCTACAACCTTCACTCGTTCTCCAACTCCTATTGGAAGGGAATTCCAACCCCCTGATTTGATCACCAACTACCACTGGTAGGAAGCTTCGACTTCCTCATTGAAGGCTTCAAGCCTCATCAACATCCGTAGACCACGTTTCATCAAATTTTCAGATTGGATCCAATATCAACACTTATGCTCAATCATCATTGTAAAACAACCATTAATATTTGACACACATAATCAATCAATCACTGAAACCTAAACAACTGATACATAACCAAAACTTAACCAATCAACTGGAACTGTCAAATCACTATAACCAGTACATAGAACTAAACTTAGAATGTTGCATCAACGCACAAAATCAACTGCAACCCTGATAATTCATTTGCCAAAATGTATATGCTACTTCACTTAAGGCAACCCACGTGCATACGTTATTCTTTGGAGAGAAAACAACGTATAGATATTAATATACTGAAAACTGAAAATTTGATCACTGCAATTTCTGAAAATAACACTGAATCACACTCAGATCTACTGCAACACTCTGAACTAATCATAGGACTGTCTCTGATCTTCAATTACAATAAGAAAGTAATCTTAACATTCATCAATCAATTAATACCCAAATTCAACTTCATCATTCAATCAGATCTACTTCAAACATTATCACTCAACCCAAATCAACATGAGGACATCATTGACAGACAACAGAGAAAAAACAAAACTGATTTGGTTGATTAGTCATTTATGAACATAAAATCCTTACTTTATATACACGACTTTGCAGAAGTGAACCCACGTGTATATGCGCTTTTCCTGAGACCAACCAACATATAGATCTGCAAATTTTGACCTAAAATTGTACAGCTCTTCAGAACTTCAGAAAGACCCAGATCATAATAATCAAAGATAAAAACATGCGTCAATACTTAGATCCAATCAATCCTTGAACAGATCATACAATGAACAATCATTTCAGGTCTCATGATCCTGATCCATCATTGTATTCATTGGTGCATAATTATTTTAGATCAACATGATAATTATGGCCCTTACAATGCAAATATACTTCAGATTGAAGTATTCATCAAAAACTCTTTCTCTTGCACACTTAGCCCTTTGATCTTCACTTCTTTATATAGTTTAGCCCTCATCCAATACCACGGGTCAAAACAACATTAGTGCCGGTGGTAATCTTTGACAGGATCAATATTTGTTTTCACGCTCATTACTATGGGCCAATGCCATGGTAAGGTCCTTTGGTATTTAGAATACCATGGTACAAAAATCATACACTACTTTTCTTCATTGAACTCACGTACATATGCGACTTGGCTTAAGAGAACCCGCGTATAGTTCTTGAACTCCCAACTTTATCATTCTTCTGAATTGATTCCCATGAACTGTCATGCATTCTATCACATCTATATTCATTCTAGTATTTTGTTGAATTCACTCTGAACTAACCTGTGAATTCTGTTATATGTGAGTTGCCATGAAGGACAACACATGCATCATAATAACAACAGTAAAATCACTTTCACCATAGGAAATAATTTAGTAAATCATTTTGATTAAATTATTTTCCGATTAAAATAAAAAAAACCTCATGGGAATAATTGAATAAATCATTATATATTTAATTTTATGTAGGAATAATTATTAATCATTGTTTTATAATTATTCCTTATCACATTTGACTAAATCCCCTAGGAATAGTTAAATAAATCATTATTTATTTATTATTTATTATTTATATTATTGGAATAATTGTTAAATCACTATTTAATAATTATTTCATTTTCACACCATTCTTAATTCTCACGAAATAATTAGAAAATATTTTTATTTGTTAATTATTTCTAAATAATGATATTTGATGATTTTCAATATCTTTTCCATCTCTAAAAAATATAATAAAGTATTTTTAATGGTTAGATCTTGATTTGGTCAAATTATTTATTATTCTCCATTTTTGAGATTAACTCAATACTTTGTTATAAATAGGATGGTTTTTCATTCATTCTTCACCATGATCATTATCATCATCACCATTATCGTCTCTTTTCATGTGAGCTCCCACTTGATTTCTACACATTGTTTTGGGTTTTTTTACACATTGAGAAAGATAATCAATTACTGAATCACCAAGGACATCAAAGGACCCATCCCATGGAGGGGGATTTGCAGACCCTTTTCGTAGATCTACTTCACTAGGTGTTATCAATAAAAGATTTATTTATTTTAAAAATACTTCCATTTGGGTTATTACATTGGATATATACCATATTACATATATATATATATATATATATATATATATATATATATATATATATATAGTCGTTTGCTCTTTTGGATTGTATATGTTGTTTTGTTGCAGGTTTTCCAAGTTTTATTACATATATGAAGCGTAAGTAGCCACATATTTTTTGTTAGGGTCACGTGTCACCTAGTGACTTAAGTGAAGTGTTTTTGGTACACCTTCCAAGAAATTTCACACTAACAAGGAGATATGAAATATAAGGCACATTTTGGCAAGTCAATTCAGGGATAAATTTTGTAGGGTGGGGATGAAGCATCACACCTATTTTTGGCCTTAAGGCATTGATGCTTATGTCTATGGTAGTCAGTAACCTATACAAAATTGCAAAGAAAAAAAAAACAGATCCACGATCCTACCGAATGTAAGCTTATGATGAACCTTGGGTTGGACGAGAATAAGTTTAGTAACTCTCCAATATAGTTCTTGCAATTGTGTCAAGGCATAGGTCGTGGAAAAATGATGAAGAGGCAGATCAACCTAGAATAAAAATAAAAGAAGAAAAACCATGGTGGATTTATTGCATTAGGTGTAGTCCACGATTTTCAAGTCTTTCCCAAGTGGTATTGGCCAACATTCCAACTTGCCCAATAAGACACTGCCTGTCCCAATGTGGTATGTGGTTTTCGGTCGTAGTAAAAATTTATTCTTCCCCACTAAAAATGTCCAAAAACCATAAGATCAAACCCTATTGGCTTATTGCTGTCACATCTCATGCATGGTGTGAAGAGGATTTATATGGATGTACATGGTGATGGAGGGAGTATGACGAGGATGTGGGACCAAGGTTACCTTGTGGATTGCTATAGGAATGAGGAGGAGCGTGGGTGGGTGTAAATCATTTGATATGAACAATCTCAAGTCATTTTGCTACTCTAACAACTGTTGTTTAAAAGCCATATAAAAAAACATACTACCAAATGTTGTTCTAAAAGCCATACTTAAAAAACATACTACCAAATGTTGTTCTAAAAGCCATACTTAAAAGACATACTACAAAGTTTTCTCTTTGTGTGTTGATAATCCAATTGTAATGAACAGGACAATACAATAGAATTATACTCTATTTATCTTACCTACGAAGTGTACCACTCATTTCCCACTCTATCCACTGCGTGATAACGATTTTCTTCTTACTACCCAGATACAACGTACTATTATAATTTACCAAGAGAAACAATTAATGAGTGCATATGATGCATTTCAAATGAAGTGATTAAGTGGTTTAAGAAGAAATCATTGTGGTCAATATGAATTTTATGGAATAATTTAGAATATTTTTATAGGAAGTATTTATATGTAACAAATTTGTGTGAGCGCACACTTATGTACTTAAATCTAGTTATAAGATGGAAAGCGGTTGAAAAGTTATTAAAATAAATAAATGAAATTGTTATGAAATATAAATGTTTAAGAAAAAGTTGTATTATGGTTTAAGTAAATTCAAGTTAGTTTGTATCTAAGTTATAAGGGTTAATTTAATTAATTTATTTATTTGTCCAACACATATTGAGGACTAAGAAATTACAAGTTGTAAAAAGTCACAAGTTGGTTGAAGTGTATTGATTTTTTTGTATTATTTAATGGTTTAAAATTATATTATTATTTTAAAGATAAATATTTTGGTAACTTGTTTCATGGTTTAGTTATTCATATAAAAATATTAGGTCTAACCTTTCAATATATTGAGTACTCAATAACTATTTAATAAAATAAATAGCTAATTTGATAAGTTTTATACGAAATCATGATTAAATAATGAACATGTCGCATGCATTTTATATTATTAAATTTGTTTTTGCATCAAGATATTTTTAATTGCAAACATACTTTTCTGGGTAGTTGGAATTTTGTAAATGACATTCATGTAGTGATTATTTATTGCATTTTTTAACAAACAAAACAAATAGGGGTATTTATATTAATAAAAGTCAGGAGAAGGCCCAAAACCCTTACGTTTGATATTTGATACCAAAAACATGTCTTCATCATAGTAAACAAAGAGTTTACTAGATCTTGTGGTGGAAAAATAGTTTAGATAGTAAATACAACCATTATATATTATGCAAAAAGACCTAATGTTAAGTTATGGTATGTTCTATGCTTATAACAATTTACTTCTTTTCCTTATTATATTCCAAATATTAGCAATCACACGTACATAAAGTGTAGATAGAACATTAAACAATCAACAGAAAACAAGCTAAGACAAGAGACACAAGATGTGGCGGCTAGCCAGGGACAAACCCCACAATGTGTGGGGAAACCCTTTGATCAAATCTTCTTTTAACTTCAATAATTCAGCAGAGAGAAATAGTACAATAAATCTGATTCATATCAGCAATAGCAAACCCTAGATCAACAACATCAGCATTAGCGGCTTCATTATCAAACTAGGGCAGACGATATCTTGCAAATCGTTTGTCGGATTGACTTCATTCCACCACCAAAAGTTGCGGCTTTCAGAGGAGGTTCAGATGAACCTACACCGCTGTTCCAAAGAGGAAATCTTCTAGGCCACGCAGGTCAATCTTTACTTCTGCAGTTGCAGCTTCAGTTTCAGCAGTTTCCGGCTTCAAACTAGGGTAGTCGATATCTTGCAAACTGTTCATCGGATTGAGTTCATTCCACCACCAAAAGTTGTGGCTTTCAGAGGAGGTTCAGATGAACCTACAGTGCAGTTCCAAATAGGATATCTTCTAGGCCACGCAAGTCAATCTTTACTTCTGTAGTTGCAGCTTCAGTTTCATCAGTTTTCGGCTTCAAACTAGGGTAGTCGATATCTTGCAAACTGTTCATCGGATTGACTTCATTCCACCACCAAAAGTTGCGGCTTTCAGAGGAGGTTCAGATGAACCTACAATGCAATTCCAAAGAGGAGATCTTCTAGGCCACACAAGTCAATCTTTATTTCTGCAGTTGCAACTTCAAATTCAATAGCTTCTGGCTTCACATGTGTGAGAGAGAGACCCATTTCAGCGTAGTAGAGAAGAGACTCATTTCTGCGTAGTAGAGAGAGAGAGATGTGATGAGATGAGTGAGTCCAAATGAGGAAATGTTCTCTTATATTTATACACAACGTTGGTGGGTGAATAGATGTGACTGTTAGGCTTCTGAGCCTACATGAGTTGTAGGTCGGCTTGATAATAATTCCATAATCAAAATAAATTCATATTTTCATGAATACTTATCGGAATCAGATGATCTTTATATCAATCCTACACCTCTCGACGAGAGGAATATAATAAAAATATTATTAGCCATGAATAAGATGACCCACATGAAGTTTTGCCTTGGTTGCCAATTTTAACACTCTCTCTCAACCATGGAGAACTTCATCTGCAATCTGTCTATCGGTCGTTACTATTCATCCATCAAATGCACTGCCTTGTATAGCCTAACCGTTGCCCTGCTCTACTCTATTATGCCTGTTCTTCTTTGTCTTGTTCTGCCCTGCTCTGATCGGTACTGTTTTGCTCTGTTCTGCTCTACTCTTGCATTGTTCTATTCTGCTCTGCTTTTGTTCGAATTATGAAGAAGAAGAAATGATCGAGGATGTATCATACTGACTCAAAGTCAGTCTCAAAGTATGTACCACTGGTCCCAGACCAGTCTCAACCAACCAGAAGTCAACGTCATAGTGAGTACAACTCCACTGGTCCTAGACCAGGATCATCCTCCACTGACTCAAAGTCAGTCTTAGAGTGCGTACCACTGGTCCCAGACCAGTCTCAGCCGACCCGAAGTCAGCTTCATAGTAAGTACCACTCCTACCACTGGTCCCAGACTAGTATCGCAGTCTCAGAGAGTGTACCACTGGTCCCAGACCAGTCTAAACCGACCCGAAGTCAGCGTCATAGTATGTACCACTCTCATTGGTCCCAGACCAGTACTGCACTGACACAAAGTCAGTCTTAGAGTATGTACCACTGGTCCTAGACGAGTCTCAACCAACCCGAAGTCAGCGTTATAGTATGGTACAACTCCTACCACTGGTCCCAGACCAGTATCATTGATACCAGATCAATGGAGGTCATCCTAGCGTAGGGAGTACGGTAGATACAACGATGCGTCCATCGGTACTACTATGGTCCCTAACTTCATTTCCATGCTCATTGATCAGATGAGAGGTACTTCCCATGAGTCCTAGACTACATGGGTAGGATGCCTCGACAGGAGAACTAATCAATCCTGTCCTCACAGGAGAACACATCAATCCTGCTACAATCGCCGTGGAGAACACATCAATCTAGGCTGCCATGGAGAACACATCAATCTAGGCTGCCATGGAGAACACATCAATCCAGGCCTCACAGGAGAACTAATTATCCTGCTACACAGGAGAGCGAATCATCCTGTTCCACAAGAGAGCGAATCATCTTGTCCCACAAGAGAGCGAATCATCTTGTTCCAGTGTGCACCACCAAGGGAGGGTGAGTCACCCTGTGGTCATATGTTGCTCCAGTAGGAACCGCAAGCCTTCAGAGCTCCTAGAGCTCAATGTACGCAACATACAAGACCCTTGTACAAGGGTTTCTTGCCGACTCCAAGTTGTTTGGGTAAATCACAGATTAGATCTTTCCTCGGGGCTTTGACAAGGTGTATCAACCTGTACATCATCTTAATGTGATGGAGCTTCCTTGCTCATCGACTTAGCATATCCTAGATGATGTCTATCTGTTGGAGCAATTGACGAATACGGATTCCTCAATAATCGAATCCCACCTCTGGTTGTTACAGAGAATCACAGTGGTATCCAATGTAAATCCAAACAGCTCACTCAAGAGCTTTCGCAACCAGACTGCCTCACACGAGGTTATGCTAGCAACAATATATCCTGCTTCGGTGGTGCTCAAAGCCACTGACTTCTGCTTCCTGCTCATCCAGGATATCGAAGCAGATCCCAAGGTGAAACAGTACCCGAAAGTGCTCTTATAGTCCACCACACTGCCTGCCCAATCAACATCAATATATCCAAGTAGTCTCACATCTCCGGTACTGTATCTTAATCCATGAGAGATTGTGTCTTGAAGACATCTCAGAAGATTCCTGGCATCAATCCAGTGAGGCTCAACCAAATATGAGCTCACAATGCTAACTGCAAAACATATGTTCAGACGGAGGTTCACCAAGAACATCAATGCGAATGAGTTTTTGAAACTCAGAGGCATTTCCCAAGTCTGGTCTGACATCACTACCATATAACTTCTAAAAGTTAAGATCCTTGAGGTAGTCACAGGCTTGCAGTCCATCATACCGAATCTTCCAATATATTTACCACATATTTTCCTTGAGATAGGAAAATTTCCCTTGGCTTCTGCCACACTTCAAGTCCTTGGTCCTTCATTTAAAATTCAGAAGCCATCTCCCTCTTACATTTGTGAATGAGAGGGTTTGCACCTGTTAGAAAGAGGTCATCCACATACAACACTAGTATGAGAGGCTTGTCATCTTCAACCTTAAATTAAAGGTTAGGATCAGCTTCACTCCTAGTGAATCCCAGCTTCATCAAGTAGCTATCAATCCTCTCATACCATGCTCAGGGTGCTTGCTTCAGCCCATAGAGAGCCTTCTTCAACCTGCATACATGATATTTTCAATCATAAATCTCAAATCCTTCAGGTTGTCCACATAGACCTCTTCTTTGATAGAACCATGCAAGAACGCGGTCTTAACATCCATCTGATGTAGGTTCCATCGTTGTGAAGCCACAAGGGCTATGATCAAGCGGATGGTCATATATCTGGCAATAGGTGCAAATATCATAGTCTATACCTCCCTTCCGGGATAAACCACGAGCAACAAAATGAACCTTATACTTTTCCATACTTCCATTTGCTGCATGCTTTATCTTGTAAAGCCATTTTGAAGTAACAATTGTCTTGTCCAGGGTCTGGGAACTACTTCCTAGACATCATTCTCCATAATAGACTCATATTCTATGGTCATAGCATCCTTCCATAGTTAATGCTTGATGACATCTGAGAATTATGAAGGTTCATTTTGTATGATCGTGCTCATGATGGTCAGGTATCCCTGATACCTGTTAAGTTTCTTACTTTGATGGAAGGTTCCTCAGGGTGCAGCATGTCCTTCAGCATCATCAAGTATCCACCTAAGCCATGAAGGCCTCTTCCTAGAAGAGGAAGGCTCATGTGGATGAGGATCAATCGGATCCATGGGTTCTTCTACATCAGGCATTGATTCATCATCCTTTTCTTTCGGTTCCCTGGTGTCGGCTTCTTGAGAGCTACTCAAAGTCAGCATATTGTCCACCTTGCTGAGAGCCATATCTTTGTCAAAGGTGACATCATGACTAATCACGACTTCCCTTTGACCTGATATAATGAATCAACACTAAACCCAAGAGTAAAGGCATATTTAACATTATTTTTCCATATACATACCTTGCCATTGCTGAAGGTTACCTTGTAGCCTCTGTCTTCCATTGCCAAGATGGACACTAGGTTCCTTTTGAGGTCAGGTGCATTTAATACATCCTAGAATTTCTAGCCTTCTTGAATGCTTGTCCTCTTCCTTGATTCCTAGCTCTCCTCTTACCTTTGCTGTTAAATTTGTCATTCCTTTGATTGCCATCAGAGGGATTTCGAGTTGCACCACTGCATACTGTACCATGCTTCTCTAATCATGATTATCATCATGCTGCCCATGTCCATGATTTTATCCATCATAATGCTGCTCAAACTAGTGTGCATCATCATCATGCTATCCTATATGTCCATGATCTCATGTTTCCATTTATGTCCATGATCTCATTCATCATGATGCTCATGATCTCATACATAGTGACTTGCTTTATCGCAAATGTAACATCGTCATTTTCTTCTAGCCTTAGGTCCAGCCTTTCCTTTTGATTTAGTCCCGGAATTATTTCTTTTCTTTGCATGAGAAGAAAAGGCAGTAGGAGGACCTTTAGGCATGGACATTTCTTGCACTTCTTCCCTTGTTTCTTCTTGAATGCATCTAGCCATTAATTCCTCGAAACCAAGAATTACATTATAGTTCAAAAGAGTAGTCCTGAACACATACCATTCAAATGGAAATCCTCCAAGAGTTGTGAGTGCCATTTCTCTGTCAGTAATAGTTTCCCCAATAGATAGGAGATCGTTCTTGATCTCGGTGATTCTTAAGAAGTATGCTTGCATACTTTCATATTTACCCTTCTTGATTTCCCTCAGCTCATTTCTAAGAAACAAAACTTGATTTGCATCATTAACTTTAAATAAACTCACCAGTCTATCGGAGATTTCCTTGGAGGTGTCCAGTTCAGAGATGTAGGCCACCAAGTGCTTTTCGATAGAGTCGCGGATGATCTTCTATTGTTTTGACTTCTCCATTTTTCATTTGTTCTAGGTAGCAACGGATGCATTTGATGGAGGCTCAACAATATTTCCTCTCACATGATCCAACACTCCTTGATTCTCAAGGGTTAGATCGATAGACATCTTCCATCCATGATAGTCAGCTTTCTCATGGAGCTTGTGTTTAGCAGGAAAGAGTGTTGAGGACCCCATAGTTCTTTTAGGATAGCCTTGCCAATATTCTCTTCGATGATTGCTCTTGCTCTTGCTCAGGCTTTGTCTTCACCTCAGCTCTGATACCATGTTAAGTTATGGTATGTTCTATGCTTATAACAATTTACTTCTTTTCCTTATTATATTCCAAAGATTAGCAATCACACGTACATAAAGTAAAGTGTAGATATAACATTAAACAATCGACAGAAAACAAGCCAAGACAAGAGACACAAGGTCTGACGGCTAGCCAGGGACAAACCCCACAATGTGTGGGGAAACCCTTTGATCAAATCTTCTTTTATCTTCAATAATTCAACAGAGAGAAATAGTACGATAAATCTGATTCATATCAGCAATAACAAACCCTAGATCAACAACATCAGCATTAGCGGCTTCATTATCAAACTAGGGCAGACGATATCTTGCAAATCGTTCGTCGGATTGACTTCATTCCACCACCAAAAGTTGCGGATTTCAGAGGAGGTTCAGATGAACCTACAACGCTATTCCAAAGAGGACATCTTCTAGGCCACGCAGGTCAATCTTTACTTCTGCAGTTGCAGCTTCAGTTTCAGCAGTTTCCGGCTTCAAACTAGGGCAGTCGATATCTTGCAAACCGTTCATCGGATTGAGTTCATTCCACCACCAAAAGTTGTGGCTTTCAGAGGAGGTTTAGATGAACCTATAGTGCAGTTCCAAAGAGGAGATATTCTAGGCCACGCAAGTCAATCTTTACTTCTGTAGTTGCAGCTTCAGTTTCATCAGTTTCCGGCTTCAAACTAGGGTAGTCGATATCTTGCAAACCGTTCATCGGATTGAATTCATTCCACCACCAAAAGTTGCGGCTTTCAGAGGAGGTTCAAATGAACCTACAACTCAATTCTAAAGAGGATATCTTCTAGGCCACACAAGTCAATCTTTACTTCTGCAGTTGCAACTTCAAATTCAACAGCTTCTGGCTTCACATGTGTGAGAGAGAGACCCATTTCATCGTAGTAGAGAAGAGACTCATTTCTGCGTAGTAGAGAGAGAGAGAGATGTGATGAGATGAGTGAGTCCAAATGAGGAAATGTTCTCTTATATTTATACACAACGTTGGTGGGTGAATAGATGTGATTGTTGGGCTTCTGAGCCTACATGAGTTGTAGGTCGGCTTGATAATAATTCCATAATCAAAATAAATTCATATCTGCATGAATACTTATCGGAATCGGATGATATTTATATCAATCCTACACCTCTCGACGAGAGGAATATAATAAAAATATTATCAGCCATGAACAAGATGACCCACATGAAGTTTTGCCTTGGTTTCCAGTTTTAACACCCAAGCACGAAGATGCATTTATAGAAAAGCATAACAAATAGATAGGGTTAATTACTCAACCAAAAAACCAAAATTGTCCTAGAAGCACAAAGAAAATTTCGCCAAGAACCACAACCACCCTCTTTGGTATTTCTAGGGCATCGATTCCTTTTACGTTCTGTGGGGGCCCCAAAACTGGTGCCTTCATTAGTCGCTCTTATTCCCATGGAAAAGGAGACTTCCAATGCAACCACTTGAGAACTAAGAAAGTGGAGTTCCTCCCTCAGACCATCCAGAGAGTCTTCTATTTCAGCATGATGGGAGAGAAATTTGGCCTCTAAGAAGAGTTGGAAGGAGCACCTTTGCCTCTTTGCCATGTCTTCCAACTTTTGGATAGAGACTATCAAAGCTTGGGCAACATCCAGGAGTCTATAAATTATATACGAAGCATCAATGTTCTCATGAGAGTTAGAATTTACTGCCATTCTAAATTGAAGATCTGTAGATCTATAAACTAAAATATTCACTCAAATGACCTTAGTCCAACAAAACAATTGGTGGGGAGAAGAAATGAAAGAGGCACAAGGAACAAATTTGAAGGCCAAAGTAAACCAATGTCTCAGCTGGAGCCCTGAAAGGATTGATATATAGAGAGAAATCCCAATTTCTCACACGAGCCATCCTACAACAATAAGACCCAAATATCCATAGAAAATTCACCTGCACAGATGAGCGATGTCAAAGGGATTCTACAAAATGGAGGTATTAAATTCATTCCTAGGCAAATTTCATTGAGCACCTCATCTAGATGAATTTGTAATGACTCAAACCCAATGTAAAATAAATATAAAATACCTCCAATAAGGGAGGATTCCAAGGAGGAAGGCACCTGTACATCGTTGTTGGACACCTAGGATGAAATGTGAGAATTCAGGATCGAAGGTGAGGAAAGGCCAACTAGATAAAATAATGGTGCCAGGCCCAATAGTCCACTGTATGATGCACTTGAATGCTCCTCGAGATGTGCAACGTATTCAGAGGGTGGAGAGATGGGTGGAAATCTCTCTCCCATAGGGTCATGTTAAAACTTAGAAAACCAAACATATCAAGGAATTGGATATAAATCCTGCCTCTGGTTTAAAACTATTTCTCCTTGGTGCATGCTAGCACCTTTTTAGCAATCTCATCGACAATCAAGTTTAGTTGTATAAACACATCACACATCTCGAGGAGAATTAAAGTGCATCATATAATGGACTATTGGGCCCGACACCATTATTTTCTCTGGTTGTCCCTTCCTCATCTTCAATCCTAGATTCTCACATTTCATCCTATAAATTCACCTATTCAAAATAAGAGATTGAGGCAATGATCCTTTGACATAAAATTATAGATTCATTGGTACTGGCCTTCTTATCTTTGGTAAAATATTGTATGACCAACATCGAATCCATGACAACATTTATTCTAGTGATTTTACAGCCCTTGGAAATCTCCAATTCCTTCCATAGGGCTAGAAACTTTGCTTGGTTTTTAGTGGCTATTCCAAGTCCCCATGCAAATTGAGAAACCATTTTTTCATCGGGACCAATAATAGCCCCTCTTGCTCTTTCCTCCCCTGGGTTTCCATGAGATGCCCCATTAAAGAATAAAGAAAAGTGTGATTGTTATTATCTCCATTTTCTAAATTCCCACTACTTCAACCTTAAACACATGATCATGTCCAACTCAGGCTGAAGCTAGATTTTACATGGGGTATTAGGGAGTAGGCCTAATATGATACAATAAAATTCCCACTAATTTAATATGTCAACCTCCATGGGGTTAAATACACATACATATATGGTCTCAATCAGAAGCATAGTCAAGGTTTTGGATGCAATTTTTAGAGAAGAGGGATTTTCATATTTTAAATTACCATGTTCTAGGAGACCTAGACCATCCAACATAGGAATTTTGGGAGGTTTTCCCAACATCAAATTAATAAGGAGGAAGCCTTCCTATTCCAGGGGTATTTCATTTTCCAATTTTCAAACATTTCCTCCCACAAGCTAGGGATTGAGACAATGGGATAGACTGGGCTGAAGGAAAATCTCCAAGCCTCAAATGAAAAAGGGAAGATCCAAAAGAGGCGGGGAATGTTTTCCTCATCTCTACAAAATAAAGAACACTTCGATGTCCCAATGATACTTCGCTTCCTAAGATTCTCAACAATTAGGATTTTCCTATGAGCAAGGGACCAACAAAATATGTTAACCTTTGGTATCTTGTCTTTACACCATATCTTGGACCAAAGTCAACTCGATGGGGGGTATGGAAAACACTTTATGAGTAGGGAGTAACCCATATGAACTGAGTAATTTTGAGAGATGGATTTAGTCCAAACTTGACAATCCTTCAAGTGCTTTGAAACAGGAGACCTGCCCTTTAGATGATAGATTAGTTTGTACCATTGGGCTATCAATTGAGGAGAAAAGTTGAGCCTTAATCAAACTTTCCATTGACCTTGAGTATCCCAGTTAGAGATGTCCTTCAACTTTCTATACCCCTTTTCTTACATCCATTGCCTTGAGTTTCAGAGTTCTTCCAAGCTTCTAAGCGGTCCATTTGGGGAGAAATTAACATTCCATATACTAATTTGGACTCCATTCCCAATGCACCAACTTTGTAATATCCCAAGCAGGAAAATTTTGCAGATTCTCAAAATTAAACTCAATAGGTGCTTACATATAAAATTCCATTCATTTAACAGAAGATTACCATGTAAAATATAACAAATATAGTACATGTAATTCAATGATACGATGGGAAGAAATAATCTCAACTTTTGTTATAATAGAAAACTAAGGTTTACATGCTGATACAACAAAATAAATGAGATGGAAAAATGGCCTCAAGAATTTGTTCCAATGTTGTGCTGGCCCTCCAAAATTGAACTAAGATGCCACTGCTAAGCTCTCTTATGAATTTTGGATGAATTCATCAAGTGGAGATGGGTACTCGCCTAATCTCAGTGAATCACCTGAGGGTTTCTGTCTTGGGGTTACAAATGAAGTAGAGAACCAGATTCTCAACCCTCTCATTCAATAAGGAAGATCAAATCCAAGATGTCCCCCAATTTCCTCCTCTTTCTCTTTTTTAAATATGATGGACCCCTCTAAAACCTCTTCGTTTATGACTATTTTAATCATTGAGCACATTTCACTCTTTTTATTTCAATTAAAATATTCTTTTTAATGTGGGAAATTGGTAAATTGACCACCATGCCTCCTCAGGTCACTAAAAATCACTTCTAACCATCCCATCCAGTAGATCTTCTCATTCTAGTTCCAATGAGCTATTACACTAAGGGATTATGTTAAGTATTCCTCTTGGAATACCACATTAAGTGTAATTAATTAAGTTAGGCCAATAATAACCATGTTTCTTAAAAGTTATCAGAATGCAAAAGAACAAAAGGAAAGTTGTGCAAATGGCAAAATATTCCAAGTAGATGCCATTAGATCCCATAGAAACTCCTCAAAACCCCATGAAACGTCTCCAAAAGTCCCTGGGCATTGATGAAGTAAACCTGCACTTGTGACCTGTCTACCTCCAACCCTGAAAGTCCATCCATAAGGAACACCAGAAAAAGGAACATCACAAATCCTCCCACCCCAAGATTTCTTGCCTTCAAGCAATCCAAAACCGTGGACCAGTCTAGTGGCCCAATGCTTAGATCCCAAACCAATATCTGATTGAACCTATCATCAACAAGTCCTCCTAGATCCTAATGCCACCAAGAAGAAGCATCAATGCTCCATGGCTCATGTTGTGCCAATGCTTTGGCTATGAATGTTATACCATCAACTGCATAGCAACTCATTACCTCTCTCTAGTCCAATCCTCAACATAGGCCAAGGTCAGTCCCACTATGTAGATGCATGCCTAAAATGATGGAAAGTTGTTGGCGTACCTCCCATCACCAATTGGAGCATGTAGTACTCCTCATGTCTAGGGGTCCTTGCTGTATTATGCTCCTAACTGGGAATATCGTGCCACCAACAAGATACCAACTCATGATCTCCCACTAATCCATCCTGTGGGAAGGATCAGATGCATGTGCATTGTATTTGTCATGACTCCACTGTGTTTCACATGCTCAACTCATGTAGCTCTTCCCAACCAATCAACCATATATGCCTCGGAATCCCTACCTCTCTCCTTATGAGTGTGAAGCCTATGTTGCATGCCTTGTCTATGTACTCCTATAGAGGGTTGCTGCCTAGAAGTACTGGAGCTTTGATAGCTACTACTACATCTACATGCACCTCATCAATGAATAGACCCAAATATGGATGCACCACTATCTCCAAAAGAGCCTCCCTCATCTAACTAGAAACTCCATGCTCCACTGGTCCACTCGTCACCTGCAAAACTGTTTTGTCATGTCTTAATGACTGATGATGAACAATGTCTACAAATACTACCTCCCTGGTGGTTGTATGTAAATTTTCCTTCTCCTCATCAATGGAAGGCCCCAAGGATGTCTTCTCATCTTTCTCCATCATGGTCTCAACACGAGCCACTAATTGACTCTCCAAAGATGGCCCATCATGTGTAACGTGCTCCACTATGTGTTGCACATGTTGACTCATTGATCATGGATGTATAACTAGGTTGCTGTCAGCATCTCTATAGATCTGCCCAAGCTCCTCTATGTGCTCACCATGCTTGATTGACACTAATAACTCATCGCCCTGATCTCCTCCCTGCATGGGGATAATCTGTCACTCATCAAAGCTATCCACCAGATGCATATCATGACTACTACCATCATCCCCACATGTGTGCTGACGTTCTTTAGAAGAATCCTCATCTAGAAGGTCAGAATAAGTTTCCCCTTGATATACCTTTGTCATCCCATCTGTGTCACTCAAGCATGAGTGGTCAAGTCCCCAAGGTTCCTTGTAGATGAAACACATACCGTTTCTTCTTAATGCGTTCCTGTTGCATGCCCCATTATCTCTCAGTTTCTCATCCCTAGTCAATTAAAACTACAACATTCAACGAAGAAACTAAAACTTGATTTTGAATAGGTTGCTTGTTGACTGGTATTAGGAACTCTTCTGAAATTTTCCCAACAATTTGACTTTCCAATCTCTACCAATGAAATCATTTCCAATCTTACTCCAACAATGATGCTTGGATTCTAGGGAACAATTGGCTACAACATTGATACAAGATTTGAACCTTTGGTAGGGACTAATATGAAAAGAAGGATGCCAACCTAGTGTAAGATATTACACTTCAGGTCCCTAATCAACGCGACCTTGATTCAAGGAATTTTGAGCATAAAAAAATCTGGAACATGCTACTGATACTTAAGAAATACAGGGTAGTAGTGGAACTCGGACTGTCCTCTGAGCATACCCATAATTTTCTGAATATTTAGCACTGAATGTTACAATATATTTCTTCTTATGACAACGAAAATATCAGTTTTTCCAGTCTCATGCGTCTTAGGAATACGTGCCTCTGCATAGCAGTGAAATGCTTCAAGATTTGTTTTTAAAATGACTAGACAAGTCCCTCAACTTGGTCCCTTGGTGTAGCAAGTTTGCCCCAACTTTGAGTAGAAGGAATACGACCCTCTTGTAGCCAAAATCTTGGCCTCTGAAGGTGGAAGCTCGACCAAGAGAAAAAGAGAAGCTCCACCCTTTATTTTTAAAGATAATGCATCCCTTCTTCCCAGAAATCGACCCAGAATTGAGTGGGATAAATTCACTCTTTATCTTTGGCAGTGATACATTATAAATGGAATGGAAAATCAACCAATCTAACCTCCTCTATAATTCACACATTGGTGAAATATAAGTCGACCTTTCCTTCTTATGCTAGCTTGATATGTTGTACAAATTAGCAAGGTGTCCTCCATCATACTGATCAACCTCTAATATGAATTTCAATAGTGACTTTTCTGGATGGACAACAACACTAAGTGAATACCACATTCACAACCATATAACAACTATAATGCATGCTCCACCATGAAATGTGTATGCTCAACTAGCAGCGTAAGGCACTCAGCCTCGTCCAACAAGGAAAATACTACATCTACAAGCCCAAATGGCCTTTAGCAAGCTTAAATTCACATGTAATAATGATGCCCAAAGAGTGATCATGATCTATTTTTTGATCAACGGTGAGCCGTAGGTAATGCAACCCTTCCACAGTAGACAAATTGACCTATAAGAAGCTTGTGGCATTTAAAAAAAATGAAACCATATCCTGTAGCAATGGCCTTCAATGGCCTTTCGGTTTGGCTCCTTTCTATTGGAAAGATAACAATTCTTCAACGTCTACACAAACTGAAATATCGACAACCACTATTTTCCCTAACTTCAGTCAGAAGAAAATTGAATTTTCTCTTTAAAAATAATAGTTCAACTTTGATAAAATTTGCTCACTCCTTCAAAACCTTTGTAGTAGTCTCCTTCAACTCTTTGATGACAATCAAAATGACTTCAAAAATATATACGGAAATCACAATGACTTCAAAAATATATTAGACCCTCAATAATAATTTGCTCAACTTTAGGAATAATTTTTTACGACCCCCACTTAAAATAATGTGCCACAATTTTTTTGAGTAAAAATCACATGCTCTTTTTTTTTTGTTATTTGCTTGGTTCATTTGTCAATTTGTCCAATTTTTATTGTGCTTGCAACAATTTGTGAAAAATTTGTAGGACATTTACTAAGAAAAAATTGTTGAGCCTTTTTCATAAATTTTTATTTTGCTTTATACAATGGGTTTTGGATTTTCTGGCAAAATCCTCTAATAATAATAGCTACAACTGAAATCTGAGAAACTCGTAGGCTAAGCCAAGACCAAGGCTTTGATACCACTATAATATCCCAAGCGGGAAATTTTTACAGATTCTCAAAATTTAACTCAACAAGTGCTTACATATAAAATAACATTCATTTAGCAGACAATTTCCATGTAAAATATAACAAATAGAGCAGAAATAATCACATATTTTACTGTAATAGAAAACTGGGGTTTACATGTTGTTACAAAAAAAATAGTTGAGACAGAAAACTAACCCCAAGAATATACTCTAATGCTATGTCGACCCTCCAAAATTGAACTGAAATGCCACTACTAAGATCTCATATGAATTTTGGATGAATTCACCAAGTGGAGATGGGTACTCGCCCAATCTCACTGAATCACCTGAGGGTTTCAGTCCTCGGGCTACAAATGAAGTAGAGAACCGGGTTCTTAAATGTCTCATACAAGAAGGAATATCAAATCCAAGATGTCCCCCAATGACCTCCTCCTCTTTTTAAAATCTAATGGAACCCTATAGAACCTCCTGTTTTTATGATTATTTTAATCATTGAACACATTCCCCTCTTTTTATTTCAATTAAAATATTATTTTTAATGTGGGAAAATGATAAATTGGCCACCATGCCTCCTTAAGTCACTGAAAATCACTTCAAACCATCACATCCAATAGATATTCTTGTTTTGGTTCCAACGAGCTATTACCCTAAGGGGTTCCGTTAAGTATTCTAATCAAAATGCCACCTTAAGTGTAATTAATTTAGTTAAACCCAAAATAACCCTGTTTCTCGAAAGTTGTAGGAATGCAACAGAACGAAAGGAAAGTTGTGCAGATGACGAAAAATGCTAAGAGGATGCCATCAAATCCCATAGAAAATATTCAAAATCCCATGAAATATCTCCAAATTCCATGGGCCCGTTGATGAAGTAAACTTGCACTTATGACCTATCTGCCTCCAACCTTATGATGCAGTTAAGTTCCCTCTGCGGACAAAGACAACCGCTCTAGCCCTAGAGTGGGTCTAGTCACAACAAGACAAAGACAATAGCTAATTCCTTAAATAGTCATCGTTAAAGAGGCCTACCTTATACCGGTGTTTGATGAAGTTTTTGTCACGTCGCTTTAACTATTGCTTTCTTCTCCTTAATGAATGATTCACCTGAAGCAACATACGAAAACGACAAAACACATAATAGAGCACAATAACGAACTATCTACTTATAGAGTCAAGGAACCATAAGCTATCAACATACATTTCATACATGATATAGGAAATAACTATTGATTGTATTAATATAAACAATAGTAAAGCTTACAAACACATCTTGACATCGAAAGCTTCCTTGAAGGGTCTGATCAGTATGTCTCCATAAGCATTCACTCTCAAAGGTCTCCCAGAAAGGTTGATGACTCTCTCTCACCCAAAAGCACAAGTATGAAACTAAGGCAATCACAACAAGTCTTCCTTCTTACAAAACCATTTCACAATATAAATCCACAACATGAAAGGCTATTCTCATACCTCAGAAGCCTATTGCTATGCTATCAACAATCCAAACTGTAAGCTATCAATCCAACAAACCAAGAACTAACTAACTAAGAACTAGATAAACCCCCCAAAACTAGTTAATCATAGTCATGGAGGATTCTTTTATAAGAGGAGGAGCCTCCATAAATGAGGGGAGAGGAAGCTTATCTTCAAGGGAGGTTACTCAAAAGGCAGAACCGCCATCTCAAATGAGAAGAGGTGAACTTCTTTGACCCAACAACCAGCTCCAGAACCACCTAGAAGTATTCTATTTGAACCAATTCACCATATCTGGGCCGTCGCAGGTCAAACACTAAGACTCGGAGACAACATCACAAAGTGTTAGTTCACTCTAGGCTATCATCATAGGTAGGATACTGATGACCTGAGATGATTTTGAAACATGGGTAAAAGGGGTCAACTTCAAGATTAATGAGCTTAGGCAATCTTCTTGAGTAATATGGAAGATTTGGACACATTTTTTGGTATATGACAAAGAGCAGATGTCATTCAAGGATTGACTCTATCTAGGATCAGGGGGTGCGAGGTTGATGACAAAATACTGTGTAACAGATGCCCCCTAAAGCATGAAGGACAAGAGAGTGGGAGGGGTGAAATGCTTTACGAAACCATAACTGAACCAGAACACCATCATGGAGAACCTTCAAACACAAGTACAACTGATATCTCTGATAGTGAAAGAAGTACATGTAGTCGAGGTATGGGCGCAACCATCCAAAAGACAAATATAACTGGCATGTGGTATGGACGCAACCATCCAGTCGAAAAGACCATATGAAAACATAATTATGGTCGTAGCCATCCAGAAAGACTCAGGTATGGTCGCAACAATCCAATCAAAAGGGTCATGTATAAATAATCCACGCAACCTGGACTTGTGTAATCTGAGCCCAAGGACTTGAATCCCAACCTGTCCATCGTACAATTTCTAATATGCGAATTAATGTTTTTAAGTCGATGATACTAGAAAATCGCTTGATTATCGGCCAATGATGTGAACCGTTAACAAGTGCAAGAGAGACCACTAGTAATGTCAATGGTTCTCAAGGTACTACTAGTACAATCCACAAAGTGTGAAGAATGATCTGGAGGCGAATACTTGTGAAATCACCCGCTCAAAGACCAATGATGCAAGCCTGTCGTCAAGTGCGAAGAACTTGCCATTGAGGCATGCAAGCTCCAAGGTATCGAAAAAGAGTCTCCAGGGTATCGAAAAAGAGTCTCTAGATCAACTTCCTGGATAATGAGTCGATGTCGACAAGAAGTGATCCGTCGCAAGAGGGCTATAATATTTCCCACATCAACGACGTGAGACAAAGGAACAAGATGAAGATGTATGAAACAGAGAATTAGAGGAGGATGTAAGGGTGTAAAGTACAGAAGGATTAAGCTCTTGAACATATCAGCGACACGACTCCGGAATGCGGCAGCATTTTGGTACCAAGGGATCGAAGGTCATGGGGGGATAGTATGGATTGAATGGAATGAGCCAAAATAAAAAAACCCAAATCCCGAAAGTCCAATGACGAAGTGAGGATATCCCAAACCTGGTGAGAAGCAAAAAAGTGTCAATGTTCAAGAGCGACAAGCTGTCATAGGTAATGCAGGTAAGTTCCCTCTGTGGACAGAGACAACCCCTCTAGCCCTAGAGGGGGTATAATCATAGCAAGAAAAAGACAATACCTAATTCCTTAATAGTCATCGTTAAAGAGGCCTACCTTATACCAATGTTTGATGAAGTTTTCATCACGTCGCTTTAACTATGGCTTTCTTCTCCTTAATGAATGATTCACCTAAAGCAACATACGAAAACGAAAAAACACATAATGGAGCACAATAACGAACTATCTACTTATGGAATCAAGGAACCATAAGCTATCAACATACATTTCATACATGATATAGGAAATAACCATTGATTGTATTAATATAAACAACATTAAATCTTACAACCATGCCTTGAAGTTGTAAGCTTCCTTGAAGGATCTAATCAATATGTCTCCATAAGCATTCACTCTCAAAGGTCTCCCAGAAAGGCTGATGACTCTCTCTCACCCAAAAGCACAAGTATGAAACTAAGGCAATCACAACAAGTCTTCCTTCTTACAAAACCATTTCACACTATCAATCCACAACATGAAAGGCTATTCTCATACCTCACAAGCTATTGCTATGCTATCATCAATCCAAACTGTAAGCTATCAATCCAACAAACTAAGAACTATCTAACCCCCCCCCCAAAAAAAACTAGCTGATCATAGTCATGGAGGATGCTTTTATAAGAGGAGGAGCCTCCATAAATGAGGGGAGAGGAAGCTTATCTTCAAGGGAGGTTACTCAAAAGGCAGAACCACCATCCCAAATGAGGAGAGGTGAACTTCTTTGACCCAACAATTAGCTCTAGAACCACCTAGAAGTATTCTGTTTGAACCAATTCGCCATATCTAGGTCATCACAGGTCAAACACTGAGACTCAGAGACGACGTCGCAAGGCGTTAGTTCATTCTAGGCTATTGTCGTAGGCAGGATATTGATGACCTGAGACGATTTTGAAACATGGGTAAAAGGGGGTCAGCTCCAGGATTAATGAGCTTAGGCAATATTCTTGAGTAATATGGAAGATTTGGACACATATTTTGGTATATGACAAAGAGCAGATGTCATTCAGGGACCGACTCTATCTAGGATTAGGGGATGCGGGGTCAGTGAAAAATTACTGTGTAAAAGATGCCCCCTAAAGCATGAAGGCCGAGAGACTGGAAGGGGTGAAATGCTTTACGAAACCATAACTAAACCAAAAAACCATCACGGAGAACCTACAGATGTAAGTACAATTGATATCTATGATAGTGAAATAAGTACATGTAGTCGAGGTATGGGCGCAGCCATCCAAAAGATAAATAGAACTGGTCTGTGGTATGGACGCAACCATCTAGTCGAAAAGACCATATGAAAACACAGGTATGGTCGCAGCCATCCAGAAAGACTCAGGTATGGTCACAACCATCCAATCAAAAGAGTCATGTATAAATAATCCACGCAACCTAGACTTGTGTAATCTGAGCCCAGGGTCTTGAATCCCGACTTGTCCATTGTAAAATTTCTAATATGCGAATAAATGTGTTGAAGTCGAGCATACTAGAAAATCACTTGATTACTGGCCAATGATGTGAACCATTAACAAGCGTGAGAGAGACCACCAGTAATGTCAATGGTTCTCAAGGTACTACTAGTACAATCCACAAAGTGTGAAGAATGATCTGGAGTCGAACACTTGTGAAATCACCCGATCAAAGACCAATGATGCAAGCCTATCGTCGAGTGTGAAGAAATTTCCATTGAGGCATGCAAGCTCTAAGGTACCTAAAAAGAGTCTCTAGATCAAATTCCTGGATAATGAGTCGATGTCGACAGGAAGCGATTCGTCGCAGGAGGGCCATAATATTTCCCACATCAACGACGCGAGACAAAGGAACAATATGAAGATGGATGAAACAGAGAATCAGAGGAGGATATAAGGGTGTAAACTGCAGAAGGATTAAGCTCTTGAACATATCGGCGGCACGACTCTATAATGTGGCAGCATTTTGGTACCAAGGGATCGAAGGTCATGCGGGGATAGCAGGGATTGAATGGAATGAGGTAAAATGAAAAAACGCAAATCCCAGAAGGCCAATGATAAAGTGAGGATATCCCAAACCCAGTGAGAAGAAAAAAAGTGTCGATGTTCAAGAATGACAAGCTGTCGTAGGTAATCAACAAAATATTTCCAAATTTCCCCCCACCATTGCTGGCAAGTACCCCAATTATTTTTGAAACACAAGCTTGAAGGGGATAACATATGCTTGCAATATAAGTTTGTCCTTCGGACAAATCCAACCTAGTGAAATTTTAATGAGCCCTAGGGAGGAGAAGCTCGGGTCTCATCATGGTGACGAGTCCAATGTCGTCAGGGTTTAACGAGTCCGACATAGGTAAAACTCGAAGTCTTTTTCATATTTAGAGAGTTTGAAAAAGACATGGAAAAGAAAACTCCAGATGGGCCCTTTTCGTAAGTTTGTGTCTCTCGAGCTCGAAAAGGTAGAAAATGATACTTGAGAGAACTACTTGACCATTATAGATCAACGTATACCTTTTTCTTAAGTAATCTCTCCCAGTTCGTAAAAGGGGTAAACTTATGCTGGGTGGATGACGCTTTGTAGCCTTTAACGAGTTCAAAGTGACAAGAGCTCGGCAATGTTTTCATTTTTAAAGGGTTGAAAAAGAGCTTGAAAGTGGACCCCCCATTTTATTTACTTTACGAGTCAAAAGGTAAAAATACTTAGCAATCTTTTCAGCTTTTACGAGTCATAAAAGAGCTTAAAGGTGACTCGTCCTAGAGGAATGAGTGGTATAAAGGGTAGCAACTGGTTCCGGAATGGTGGAACTGCTCAAAACATGTAATGGTTAAGAGGCTGGCTAATAAAACCACTCATCGCTGTGGTCCCTCAGGAAAAAACAACCAAGTGAAAGCATATGATTGGCCAAAGAGATGGCGATGATGGAATGAAACAACCAAGGCTCATCTAGCATAAATCAGTTGATTAAAATGACAATCACAAGACGTAAATCAAGTGTGGGTTCATTTTTACACAAGCTTGAACCATGAAGAACTCTGCTTGGATTCAGTTTCATGTTTTATACAAGCTTGAAATGAAAAAAGTGTTAGCGCTAATTCAAATTTCAAAAATAAACATTATGGTAGCATTAACGATGGAGAGTATGATAATAAAGCTGCAATACATTATGGTAATGATATAATTAATAAAGTCAAGAATCCGAGGTGTGAATCTAATAAAGCATTTAATAATAATAGTGGTCATTTTAATAAAGTATTGGGTGATATGGATAGCATTAATCAGAAGGGTGATTCTAAGGGTTTATCGGTAGGTAGTTCGAGTTCCTTCCCTCAGGACAATAAGGTGGTGAATCTGTCGAGCTTTTCTTTTCCGCCCGCGGTTTTTAGTCTCTTAAGAAAGGGTCTTAATTTTGCCTTAGCTCCCAGAAAAATCCCGGTTGAAGACATCATCTGTGATGTGGAATATGGCATTAAGAACCTTTCTGATAAGATTAAAGACACAATTAGGTAGGATTGCGCCGTTGCCCTCAGGAGGGCTAAGCCTCCCCGTAGCAATATTAGCAAGGCTGAGTTTGAGGCTCTGAAGAGCTTGAACGAAAATCGGGACGTTGTGGTCTTAAAAGCGGATAAAGGTGGGGCTGCTGTTATCATGGATAGAAAGGATTACAGAACTAAGATGCTTGACCATCTATGTAATAGTGGGAGTTATAAGAAGCTTTCGAAAAATCCCCTCAAAAAGGTTTCCAGAGCGGTCGCTCTTGCGATCAAGTCGTGCAATTCCATGATTCCTCTAGCCCAGAAACTTATTGAGGGTAACCCCATCACTCCCAGGATTTATGGTCTTCCTAAAATCCATAAGGATGGGGTCCCCCTGAGACCCATTGTCAATACCATTGGTGGTCCGACTTACCTCCTGGCCAAGTTCCTCACTGCAAAGTTGAGACCCTTGGTTGGGCAGACTGAGTCCTTTGTCAAAGACTCAGCTTCTTTTATTGAGGATCTTAAGAGAATTAAGCTTGAGCCCGAGGACATTCTGGTAAGTTTCGACGTGGTCTCTCTTTATACCTGTATTCCTATCAATGAGGCCATGAAGGTAATCAATAAGCTAACTGGCCCTGATACGGCTAAGTTAGTTGAGCTTTGCCTTACCTCCACCTTTTTCAGCTTCGAGGGAGAATTCTATGAGCAGACTTGCGGAGTTGCCATGGGCTCCCCCTTGTCACCTGTTGTCGCCAATCTCTTCATGGAGGAGTTTGAGTCTAAGGCCTTAGCCTCCTCTCGTCTCTTATCGAAGCTTTGGAAAAGATTTGTTGATGACACTGGTGTTGTCTGGTCTCATGGTCCTGACGAGCTGGATCGTTTCTTCAGTCACCTCAATAACCAGTCCGCCGCCATTAAATTCACGATGGAAAAAGAAGATAATGGTTGTCTTCCGTTCTTGGATGTTCTCATCTCTAAGAAGGTGGATGGTTCCTTTTCTCATCAGGTGTTTAGAAAGAAGACGCATACTGAACAATACTTGCATGCGTCTTCGCATCATTTCCCCGCTCAGAAGTTAGGGGTTCTTAGCACGCTTGCCACACGTGCTGTTAGAATTTTGGATGAGGAGAGCCTGGAAGCAGAAAAGGCTCATCTCCTGGATGTCTTTGAGAAGAATGGTTACAATAGGCACCTTGGTCAAAAAGCCTTCTTCAGGGCCAAGAAGGAGCCTTCAATCCGAAGAGTCCCTAAAGACCATATCATGGGTGTGAACCTTCCTTACATCCAAGGGACCACAGATAGGATTGCGAGGGTTCTAAGGAATTTCGATGTGCCCGCAACTTTTAGACCTCTCCGCACTATCCGTAGCTCCCTCAGGTCTGTGAAAGACCCGATTGACCCTAAGGACATGAAGGGCGTCTATGTCATTCCCTGTTCCTGTGGGACCCCTTATATTGGTGAGACTGGTCGCTCTATCAATCAAAGGATTAGTGAGCATTCGGCTGACTTAAGACATGGTAGGACCAAGTCCTCAGCCCTAGCTGAGCATGCAGGGAAGACTATGCATCATGTTTGTATAGAAGATGCTCAAGTCATTGCCAAAGTTGCGCAGTTTCACCATCGCAAATTTAGAGAGGCCCTGGAGATTGAGAAAAGGCCGAACAATCTTAATAGGGATGATGGCTGGAAGATTAGCAGTTGCTGGGTCCCAGCCTTGGCTTCCTAGCCTCCTCATTCCCCTTTTGTTAGGTCTTAGGGTTTCTGTCGTCCCTCGCCTCAAGTTCTGTTTTTGGCGGGTTTGTCATGGGGTGCAGGAGGAGTAATATGATATTAAGTAATTTCAGGCTAATTATGGTATTAACCTTATCCCAGGGGGTAGATTAAAGTTAGATTTTGCATCGATTTTTAATTCTTCTACCCCTTGTTATTTCCTTTAACTGATTTCCTATATATTGAATTAATAAAGATCCCCTTTTTAAAACTTATAAGTAATAACATAGTTAATTTTTAAAAATTTTAATAATAAATATTGATTGTTTAATGAACATAAATTACTAAATTAATTATAAGAGGTGTAAATGATAAACAAGAAATTATTAGAAATATAGGATTAAGTTAATGGATATACTATTTCTTGTTCTTTGATTTACATAATAATGATTTATAATATTAGAATTATAAATATAGATTATTAATAAACTAAACTATTGTATGAACTTAGTATTTTAGTTTCAAATAGGCCATTTAGATAATTAATAAAAATGATTTATTTGACCCTCAATTTTAATAATTATTATTAATAAATACATAGTTACCTATTGTAACTTTATAATAATAGTAATTTAATACTATGTATTGTATTTATATTATTTGGGAATAATAATAAATATAGGTTATATGTAGTTATAATTTTAGTAATGACCATTTTTAGTTTACCATTATTATTAAATAAATACCAAGTTACCTATTGTAACTAAATTCTAAGTATAATAAGTAATTTAATACTATTTGTTTAAATAATTTAGGGTTAATAATAAATATAGGTTATTTAATAAATTCGAAGATATAATGACCATTATATTTAAAACAATAAATTTATTATATTAGTAAATTAACTTCTATTAATAATAAAATCAGTGGTTTGACTTTGATCCTCAGGTCAAATTTAGCCGTTGTAATATAACCGTTGGAGTCTCTGCACACTCTATTTAATCAGCTAAGCCAGATCAGTTCTTCAACTTGTCCTGACGATGAACCACACTGGTTGGTTCGAAACGCGTCGACACTAGATTGGTTATGTGATTTTGCCGAAGATTTTCTAAACATATGCTTGCATAAGTTTGCATGCCCCCAGCATAATGACTCAAATCGAGGTACATGCCCCCCAAGCTTCATTGCATTTAACTAGGTGGATGGAATTAAGGTTCACTTTCGAGATCTTGGAAAGACTCGACTCGGATTTTGCGAGATCTTAATCAACGACTCGATTTGGAAAAGGGAATTATTTCATTTTTTAATGAGGTTGACACAGTAAAAGAATTATCCTCATAACCCTTGTTTTAATTTTTAATGAGGTTGACACAAGATTAAAAACTATCCTCGGGACTCCTTGTTTCATTTTTTAACAAGGTTGACACAGGAACACGAACTATCCTCAAACGCCTGGTCACGACCCATACGAGAACATGGCTCCCAAGAGGTCTTCATAAGATGGAAGAACCATGCTTTGGGAGGAATACATGTCGTTGGGTACCAATGATAGATCGGGTCCCAATGCCCCCAGTACAAGATGTACTAGATCATGTGTGTGATCATCAATGGAGGCGGAACAGGTAGCCACATAATTGACCTGTGGTGGGGAAGGTACTGCTAGAAAACAAGAGCCGATAGGGGATGATGGTTGCAAAGGAGGTACCTGGTGACCAAAGAACGATAATTGATCTATAGTCACAATTCTTTCGTCATGTGGAAAACAAACCACATGGAAAAGAAAAGAAACAAGAGCTCCCATAACATAAATATAGTCGCGGCCAAGGAGAAGATTAAAATCCAACACACCTTTGATGACCATCACGTCTATATAGATGGTTTTACGTCCCAAAGTAATAGGGAACTTTGGAAGGATCCCTAAGGGTTGACTGGTTCCTCTGTCGAAAGCCAACAGATTCTTGGTGACAGGCACAAGCTCCGGGGAACCCAAAGCTTGCCAAGTAGTGGAAGACATGAGGCTAACAGATGCACCTTCATCCAAGAGAGTGCCAGGTCTTGCCACATTATAGGCGTGTATCGTAATCTAGAAAGGCACATAAGGTGGGAGGCGGAAAGCAGTCAAGTGACTCCAATTGAAGGAAACGACATAACTACTAGGTGGGGGTATCACATGATTGCCCTCATGCTATGCAGGAATAGAAGAAGGACTCTCCGAAGTAGCAGGGACATGAGGGTCACTTTTGGATTCGTGAGAATATGAAGAAACCAGAAGAACATGAGCAGTATGATCATTATGCTCTTTCGGAACAGAATGAACAACTGGTGGCGAAACCAAATCTACACTCTCCTCAACCAATGGTTGGTCAGGAATAGACATAACACAGTCAGGCTTAGGAAGAGCATGATGGGCAAGAGATGAATCCAATTCGATCTATTTACCAATCTGGGAGGGTCAGAAGAAAGCCTCTGATAACCAATAGGAAGTTGGGGTTGAGGAATTGCCAGGTTTTCCAAAACTTTGGAAGCTTTATCCATGAGAGGACAAAGGTGAAGAAGATGTTCGCCTTCACATAACCTACAGGGGAATCTAATCTTCCCTTTCTTCTTACCACTACTAGCTGAAGGTACCACATCGACATGATATTTAGAGGTCGATAAGGATGGTCGAATAATATCTCGAGACCATACTTCTAAGATCCTGGGAATACCAGGACAATCTCGAAGGAAATGGTCACCCTTGCACAACTTACAAGGAAATTTGACCTTCCGTGGAGGATCAAAAGGTTTTTCTACTGGAGGTGCACTCAGAGAAATAGTCGCATGGTTGGCCTCTCGCTTATCTAACTTCTTCTTCTTTGTATTCCTCTTCTTCTTCTTAGTCTCTTGGTTATTGGATTTGGAACTTTCACCAGGCAAAGTAAAAGAGGAGGGTGAAGAAACAGGGGAAGAAGGCGAAGGGTCAACCCTGAAGTCATTGTGACGTGATTCAAATGAAGGAGATAGCAGAGCAAGAGTCAGGATGCTTGGGATCACCGAGGTTGAAAACAACCAAACAGGTAGGCTAATGGTCAACCCGGGCAAGGACAACGTTGCCATATAAGGAGCACCAACATTTCCAAAAGAAGGAAAATGACCAGGATTCCCATCTGGGGGGAGACCTTGACTAGTAGACTCTGGAAATGTTGCCACTAGAATTGACTTTGAAAGAAACACTAACTGTAACCAGGAATATTTCGTGGGTAGTTAATTTTACAACATTGAAACAAAACTTGGCCTTTTCATATTTTAAGAGTCGAGAAAAGGACAAAAGGTGACTATATTGCTTTCGAAGTTTAATGAGCTTGAAAGGACAAGTACTCAGATGATCCTTTTACTTTTAAAGAGTCAAAAAGGAATGAAAGTGACTGCTCTAGAATTCTAGGCAAGAGGTTTACCAGACAAATCGTAAAACTGAAATATACACCTTGGTGATAAATGAAAGAGAAATGACCAAGGAATTTTCATATGACAGTCAATCCTCCTGAATGCTGTGTTCAGTGCATTAGGACTCGTAAGGTGGTAGACTCGACTTCCTATGGATAAAAGGATGATAACCTAGTGGGGTCTCCCAATATATACGTGATGGTATGGGGAGCACAAATCCGTACTAGCATCTATTGCATCACAAAGGAGGAACCACCCAACCTTAGCGAGAACAATGTTTAATGATGTCGGAACACGTCTCTAGCCTAGACCTCTAGATATGTGAGTGTTAGGTTCCAACGCGTTTTTAAGTTCATTAAATAGATTTTAACAGTTAATCTTGAATTAAGTATTGACTTCAAGGCCTTATCGAATTTATCTTTAACACTCCTAGAATGCAACTAGATGAAAAAAACCATTCCGTTCGATGAAAGACTACCTAAATGAGGGTAAGGAGTTCATTTCCAAGCGAATGAAGACAATAAAAAGCAAATGCAAGAACAACAATGCAAGCAAGCAATCCAATCAATAGGAAACACAATGCATCGATTTCCGCTTATCTCGCAACTACTATGACGAAAAATGAAAGATTTGAATTTCGCTTTTCAATTCCTAATCATAAAGAATATACTAATGCAAACATGCTTTCATTTTCGTATACTATATGAGTGCAATTGTTTTTTATTTTTGGAATAAATAACAAACAAGCTAATGCACAACCTGACCGATCAAAAGGAAAATGTAATCTATGCTTCAATAACGAATGGAAATCAAATCAACACAACAAGCTAGTTTGATGACCAATCACTATGGATAAACCAGGAATAGTAGCAAGAGAACAACTTCTAACAAATCAATAAGACTGTTGTGGATGTAGTTCAAAAACTTGAAAGGACAAGCAACCCAAAACCAACGAATTCTTGACGGAACCCTAAAAGACCTAGGTCACACAGTCCCAAAAGCCAAATTTCATACAAATGGAACTAAGAAGGACATACCTCAGTAAACAAAATCAAAACAACCTTAACAAGGTGAAAGAAACAACAAAGGACAAGCTACACTGGTCTATTTAGGAGGCAAGGCTGTAAAAATTAACCCTATAGGAATTGTCACAGGAGCAACACTAACAACATGAGACGATTGCTAATCGTCGCAAGCACAACACAATTAACTGAGAGACGTCGTCGTAAGTGTACACCTGTTTTTAGAGGTGGTTTGATTTCAAGAATCGTCGCAGCTATATGACGGGATGTCCGTGACATACAACGAGATTAAAGAGAACAAGAGCGATTCGTCACAGTTGTTAGGAATTAAACAACGACGATCTCAATAAAGAGGGAAAACAAGGAAAAAATAGCAGAAATACACCAGGATTATCACTCAGACAGTGAGGTGGACTACCAGATCTACTCAAGTGATCCAAATCACTGATGGTTCAGTCCCAAAACAAAGAGACACTATGTAATTCAATCGAAAACAACAAGAGCAAAATCAAGAGACAACACACAAATCAGTCCCCAGCGGAGTCGCCAACTTGTGATGCAGGTAAGTTCCCTCTGCGGATAGAGACAACCCCTCTAGCCCTAGTGTGGGTCTACTCACAGCAAGACAAAGACAATACCTAATTCCTTAAATAGTCATCGTTAAAGAGGCCTACCTTATACCGGTGTTTGATGAAGTTTTCATCACGTCGCTTTAATTATCGCTTTCTTCTCCTTAATGAATGATTCACCTGAAGCAACATATAAAAACGACAAAACACATAATAGAGCACAATAACGAACTATCTACTTATAGAGTCAAGGAACCATAAGCTATCAACATACATTTCATACATGGTATAGGAAATAACCATTGATTGTATTAATATAAACAACAATAAAGCTTACAACCACGCCTTGACGCCGCAAGCTTCCTTGAAGGGTTTAATCAGTATGTCTCCATAAGCATTCACTCTCAAAGGTCTCCCAGAAAGGCTGATGACTCTCTCTCACCCGAAAGCACAAGCATGAAACTAAGGCAATCACAACAAGGCTTCCTTCTTACAAAACAATTTCACACTATCAATCCACAACATGAAAGGCTATTCTCATACCTCACAAGCTATTGCTATGCTATCAGCAATCCAAACTGTAAACTATCAATCCAACAAACTAAGAACTAGCTAACCCCCCAAAAACTAGTTGATCATAGTCATGGAGGATGCTTTTATAAGAGGAGGATCCTCCATAAATGAGGAGAGAGGAAGCTTATCTTCAAGGGAGGTTACTCAAAAGGCAGAACCACCATCTCAAATGAGGAGAGGCGAACTTCTTTGACCCAACAACTAGCTCCAGAACCACCTAGAAGTATTCTGTTTGAACCAATTCACCATATCTGGGTCGTTGCAGGTCAAACATTGAGACTTAGAGATGATGTCGCAAGGCATTAGTTCATTCTAGGCTATCATCGCAGGCAGGATATTGATGACTTGAGATGATTTTGAAACATGGGTAAAAGGGGGTCAACTTCAGGATTAATGAGCTTAGGCAATCTTCTTGAGTAATATGGAAGATTTGGACACATATTTTGGTATATGACAAAGAGCATATGTCATTCAGGGACCAACTCTGTCCAGGATCAAGGGATGTAGGGTCGGTGAGAAAACACTATGTAACAAACCTTGAAAGTCCATCCATAAGGAACATGACAAACTTAAGTGGTCAAATATAAGGGGGGAAACCTCCTTGCAAAGAGCCCGAACCAACCCATTAAGAAAATTCCTCCCTTAACAAATGATTCTTGTTGAAATATTTCTGGACAAGAGCCATGTTCCATTCTTTTGTGTTAGTAATTATCCTCCAAACAATTTTAGCACCAAGCACCAGATTCATACATAGGGGATCTCTCACAGCCAAGCCTCCATTGACCCTAGGAATTTGAACAATGTCCCAGTGAACTATATGAAATTTCTTTTCATTTCTTTTGCAACCTTCCCAGAGAAATTTGCGAATTAGAACACTCGTTTGAGTTGGCATAGATTTAGGAGCTAGAAAACCTAAGTAAAGGTAGATTGTGAGAGAGGAGAAAATATATTTAACTAGAGCCACACAACCATCTATTATAATCCATTACACATCCTAACCCTATATTTTCATTTTAAATTTGTTGGGAATTTCAACTAAGAAATCCAAATTTGAAGAGCGAAGAGATATCATAATTCCAAGTATTTAAAGTAATGCCACTCAATCACTAAATATAATTTCAACACCCTTGTAATCTCCTAAAGAGCTTGTGGGGAGCAGTTCCATCCAAACAATTGAATTTTCTTCTTATTAATAAGATCTCTGGAGAGAGTTAGGTACTTTTCCAGGATCTATTTGAATAAGGCTGCAATTTTCTTGGAGGCACCTCCTATTAGAAGAGTGTTGTTCACAAATTGAGAATGGTTTACATCCTTGATATTATCAACAATGCATAATCCTTTCAACTTTCCTTCAATCCTAGTCATTTCCAGGTTCTGACTCAAACTTTTGGCCACTAGGATGTATAAGAGAGGGGAGAGAGGGCATCCTTGATAAAGACCTCTAGATGCATGGAAGGAATGACAAAGGCAACCATTAATAAGGGGAGTGATCCAAGGTCTACCAATGCATGCTTTGATCCACTTAATGAAGTCTCCACAGAATCCAAGCTTTTCCAGAATTGAAAATAGGAAGGAATGGTGGACACGATTGAATGCATTATCCATATCCAACTTTATAACTGTGCCAGGTTCATCATTGTGTTTACCCGACTAGATGGCTTCTTGAACCAAAATTACGTTATCCAGATTTCGTATGTTCTAGAAAGCCCCCTTCATTAGAGAACTTTTGGGGTCTAAAATAGGCCTCTTAAGAAAACTGTACAACCAAAATAAACTTTATAAGAACCAATAGGATTCAAGTTGATGATGTCAACTATGGGGGATGATTCACCATTTTTGGGGTAAAAAAATAAAATTATTATAAAATAATAAAACTACTTTTTCAACTTATCTCCCTAAGGTTTTACTAAAATTTAGAGAGGGAGTACTCGTTGGATGCAAAATTTAATTCCTCATCCAAGAAGTACCTATGTTGCATACTTTCGATAGGCCCTGCTACACGAAAATTGAGAAATACATGAAAAAATGTGATTGCAATCACATTTTTCATGTATTTCTCATTTTTCGTGTAGCAGGGTCCATCAAAAGTATGCAACATGGATAATCCTTAGATGAGGAATAAAATTATCATCTGTTGAGTTCCCTCGCTCGAAATTTGAGTAAACCCATAGGGAGATAAGTTGAAAATACGAGTTGAAATGGTAGTTTTTTCTTTTTCCCCCTAAAATTTGATGATGTAATATAATATTATTTTATTATTTCCACTATTATTTTATAATTTCCTTAGGAGGCCCATTTTAGACCTCAAAATCCCCCTAATGTGTTTTTAGAAATAATTATTGAGAGGAGAATTTTGAGCCTATTAGCTATGATTTTGGTCAAGATATTGTAGGATGAATTACACAGAATGTGGGTCTAAATCTTGAAAACGAGGATGGACTATTTTCTTTTGGGATAAGGGAAAGGAAGGAAGAGTTCATGCTCCCCCCAGCTTCCATTTTATTCTTGAGGAGTTCAACATTCTCATCAGATATTTCTTAATGAGGGACCAATAGGAACGAAAAAAGGAAATAGGGCAACTGTTTGAGTCGAGGGATTTATCTAGGTCAAGAGACCATATGGCCTCAATAGCTTCAACCTCTTCAATCATATTCATTAAATAAAGGTTTTCAGAATCAGAAAAAATGGAAGGAAAACAAGAGATGAATGAATTAACTTCTAGAGGATCATTCTCTTTATATTTGCAATATAAATTTTTGAAGAAAGAGAAATATTCCTACTGGATTTCAGGAAAAGAGGAGATTTTTGGCTTACCTTCCGGTATGATTTCCTTGACTCCAATTCTGATTTTCTATGCCTTTGCTTGTTGATGGAAGAAATATGTATTACGATCTACAGCCTTTAACCAAACACTTTGTAACTTCATGCGCCAATACTCTTCCTCTTGCCTGTTAGGAGTGAGTAAGAAATTGTGTATCTGCTTCTCCTTTTTGAAGTGCTCATCCATGACCAGGCTTGACTCCATTTGTTCTTAATGTATCTCCAACTATTTTAGTAACTCATATTTTTCATGTTCAAGGGGCATCCAATTGTGCTTGGCCCATTAGCAGAGAGCTTGCTTAGTTGATTTCAGTTTTATCTCCCAGACAAAAGCCATAGATCCCATGACCAGGAGGGCCTAGGCTTGCTTAATGATGTTTATAACGACCTTGCTTTAAAGCTCTTCACAATTGAAGTGAATAGGTATAGGACCTAATTATCATGGAGGATCAATTTTTAGCTCAATTAGCTTATGATCTAAGTCTCTTCTAGAAAAAAATGTTGGAGTAACATTCAATACCTTTGACTATCCAATTTCTATGTATAAGGAAATGATCAAGTATGACTGCTACATATCCTAGTCCGCTTCTCCTATTAGACCACATTAATTTTCCTTTTTTCGGGACATTTTCCATTAAATCCCAATCGCTTATGAAGTCTTCCATTTTTTCATGGAAAGGATCTCGAACAATGGAGCCTCCTTACTTCTCCAAAGAGAGAAGAGTGGTGTTGAAGTCCCCTCTAACAATAATATCTTGTCAAAGATTCCCATAACTTTCCCCTTTCACTGTAACTAATATGAACATATACATTGATGAAAGAAAATACTTCTTTTGAGTGAGTGTCCTTATAAATTGATTTCTATCAAAAACTTCATCTTAACGCTATGAGGGTTATTGGACTAGAGTTTCTGCTTCAACCAATTTGGTTTCTTGAATAAATAAAATCTGTTGATTTTGCATTATAATTAATTCTTTTACTGCTTGGAACTTGAGAGGGTTTCCTAGACCTGTAATTTTCCAAGAGATAACTTTCATTTATATTTTGAGGCAGATGACTTACCTCCTCCAACTCTGGTGTTTCCATGATCTATGTTACTCACATTCTTCAGGATCTCGATGATTTTAGACGAGTTCCCAAACTTGATATTTTTCTCTGTTCCAACCTTCCTTGCTTCCTTATTGGAAGGCCTTCCATTGAGTTTGAGATTTTCCACTTCCATACTAGAGGAATCACTAGACCATTTCAACCTTTTCTTTGCACTTCTTATGAGATCCTGGTTGGTTTTATCCTCTATTCCTTTTTTTCGTTTTATTTTTCACTCTTGGATTTTCTTCATTCCATCAATAGAGGTAGGAGTCTCAAGGATTTGGTGAGGATGAGCTTGAATAGGGATATCTAGAGTAGGCATCACGATTTGTGTGACCACTACTTGAACTTATCTCGTTTCCACCTCCATGATATGTTCTTCATTTTCTACTAATGGCTCTGTAGGATCAAGGTCACCCTTGGATAATGTTGAAAAATGCAGCAAGAAATTCTCAATTTGTTTTTACCTTGATTAAATTGAGAAAATTTGAATTTCCACATCAGTAGACAACTTGGATGAAATTAACTTGTGTGACATGGCTTGTGTTACCTAGTTTACTCAATTAATTCGAGTTGGAGGAAATACAGTTCAGTTAAGCATGTATGCTTACTAATTTGTAGCAGTCAAAGGTCAGTTATTTCAAGTTTTTTTTAGTTAAAATAGTTCCAACTATTGGAGGAGCTAGTGCAAGGTTAGTTGTGCAGTAGGACTTTATTCAAACTCAGTTATCATCCAATTAACTGATCAATCAACCCAAAATAGCTAGTGCATGCAGAGAATTCGAGTTCCCTGGCTATGGTGGAGATTCCAGGGCAGTGTAACATCATTAGTAGACTAGTATTGAGTGTATAGGTGTTGTATGCAGTCAGATGATAAACCTTGGGAAGTGTGCAATCCATTTTGGAGAAATTCCTAAATAATAGGGGCCTAATTTCTCAAGGAATTTCACAAGGAAATAGGGGCTCAATCAAAGGTACAAATTGACTAAGTCTAGACCAAAGCTTCTCAATGAGCACAGAGATAGGTTATTCACTTGCAGGTTGTTCTTAGTTGATAAAAGCAATTGTAATACATCTTTATTCATCAGATTAATGCAAGCGTGCATTGGGGTTTTTAGTAGATTGATTTCCCCAAGAAAAGTATTGTGTGCATGTGTGCTATTTCTTATTGCATGTCTGAAATTTTTGTTCTAAATTATGAATTAACTTCCATAGAGCAGTAGAGTAGGATTGTGTGTTGTGATTTTGATTAAAAATTCATGAGAAGTTGAAAATCTACACCATAATTTCTACATGGTATTAGAGAAGGATTTACATTAGAGCAAGAATTTTGAAGTTGTTTCTTAGGAGAATCGAATTTGCAGTTCAGTGTAGCAGGATCTCTTTAGAGTTGAGAACGTGACACTCAATGGGTTGAGGCTATAGTATGCCTTGGAAGGCACCTCTAATTTCATCGCATGGAAGCAATATTGGATGAGAATGGATTGCTAGAATACATCAAGAGAGTTGTTGCAAAACCACCAGAATCTGATGCCCAGAACTATGTTCAGTGGAAGAAGATGTAGCTGAGGTGAGGAGAATAATATTGGATGGATTATGAGACCACATTGTCAACAATATCCATGGGAAAGAAAATCCTTATGTAATGTGGTAGGCATTGATAGATTTGTTCTAGAATAGTAGTTACCACATGAAGCTGGTGCTCAAGGATAAACTTCGAAATATCAAGATGCAGAAGAATGACACTATCCCACAGTATCTGAGAAGGTTCACACAAGTTCGTGATGAGCTTGTAAGAGTTGGTGTTACTATTTCATATGATGATTTGGTAAGCCTATTCCTTCTAGGCCTTCCCAAGAGTTGGCATAACTACCAAGATTTAGTGAACGACGTTGAAAATGAAACAAGAAAATCCTAATTTAATTTTGTCCTTGAATTAAATTAGGAATAAAATTGTAATTCGACATCACATGACAACTTGTATTAGTTAAATAAGTTAATTTGACTTAGTTGTCTCAGTTAATTCGAGTTGAGGGTCTAACTTGAGTCATGAAGAGTGTCTCCTACAATATAGGAGCCTTGGTTTAGTTTATTTTGAGTTGTAATTAATTAATTTAGTTTAACTGATCTAAAGTCAGTTAAACTAGTTGCAACTGATGGAGGAACTAGTATTAGGTCAGACAATGGGGTGCTGCTTCATGTGGTCAACTAATTAACTGATGATTCACTCATAAATAACTCATTCATGCCATATTTGAGAGTTACCCAGTTGAGATTGGAGTTCAGGGACATTATATTATCAATTTTATAATCATCTGAATTATAAGGTGGTGCATGCAGTAAGAGGAAGGCCTATGATGGATTGCGCAATTCCAATTTAGGAATTTCCCTAATTAATAGGGGCTAATTCCCAAGGAAATAGTGCAAGGAAATAGGAATTGGGAAAACAATAAATTGGCTAAGTATTGGCCTAATATTGTCTAGAAAGAAGTGAGATAGATAGAGATAGTGCAAAGGTTGCTCGGGCTTGAGCAAAGAATTGAAATCTTCTCATATTTTATGACTAATGAAATATATAGATATCAAACATTTTTAGTTGTGGCTTTCCCCAGGAAATCATTGTGTAATGTGTTGATTGAATTCTTTCTCTTTTATGCTTTGTGATTTCACAGTTGTTCAATTTTTCCGTTGATGAGTAGAGTAGCTTCAAGTCTATTTTTTTAGTGAATTACAGTTAGAAGTTTGAATCTACAAGGAATTTCTACAAATGGGAGGGATAAATTACCAAATTGGGAACACTTATGGTACGATTTGGTTCAAGAGGAAATAAGGTGGAATACCATATATGGAACTTCATACAAGGGAAAGGATGAAGAAAACTTTTCATTGGTTGGAAAGAGAAAGAAGGGAAAAGGGAAGAAATCTCAAACAAAACCGAAATCCAATCATGGGGGCAAGAAGAAAGATTTGTCAAAAATTAAGTGCTTCCTTTATCATGAATTTAGGCACTATACCACGAAGTGTCCACACAAAAAGGCAAGTAAGAATACCTCAGGAGGAGTAGCAGGTGAAGCCTTGGCTTCATAGTTCAATCTTGAATTTACCCTTATCATATGCATGGCCAACATAGTGATGGGGAGCATGTGGTACTTGGACTCAAGTGCATCATCCATGTGACAGGGTGTAGAGAGTTTTTTAGTGACATGGAGGAGAAATATTTGTAGATACACATCGACATAGGGGATGACATAAGGTACAACACAACAAAGATTGGTACAGTCACCTTTCAGAGAGAGTCGAGCTCACCCCTCCTGCTCAAGGATGTCATGTTCGTTCCAGACCTAAGGAAAAATATCATCTTTGTTGCAGTTTTTGAAGATAGTGGTTATGATGTGATCTTCAGCAAAGGAAATGCATTCCTGAGACACATAGCCATAGGACAGGTGAAGTAGATCGTGGTTCATGTTAAGAACCTATATAAGCTAGATGTGGAAGAATATGCTGCATTAAGCACTAAGGCAGAGAAGGTGCAAAGCTGCGATGTTGATGAACTTTGGCATAGAAGACTTGGCTATTTTCATCATGGTGCCATGAAGATTATGCAACAAATAACCACAAGCATCCACAATGTTGAGAAATCTAGGGCATGTAAGATATGATATTTCTCTTCTAATGATAACTGCTTGTGAATGTTTTTTACTTATTTAACTTAAGATCTTTTCTTTACTTATATTATTATAGTGTTATTCTTCATCAAACAAATACCAATGCATAAAAAATAAAGAGACAAGAGACATAGATTGTAGGTGATCAACCAGGGCCAAAACACCTCCAACTTGAGAGGAAAACCCAAACGAATTCTTCTTCTTATAGAGACTTCAATTGATGAATACCAAGACTAAGACCCTTGACCTATTTACCTCTCTAAGACTAAGTCACAAGAATTTGTTTTTTAGCTTCTTCTTCCTTCAGATAATGATAGTAAAACTTCTTCCTCCTCCCACTTTCCCTTGGTTAACCTTCAGATTTCGCTCCTTGTCTCAGATCTGCACTTTTCGACCCTTCCTAGATTTAGTCCTTGAGAAATTTTGACCTTCAACCTTCTTCGCTTGAGATGGATATTATCGTTCCTCAACTTGACTTGAGGATTTCCTTGATTCATTCCCAAATCCGCTTTCTTATGTTGACTATAGTACCTCAAGCCTTTTCTGCAATAGACAGTTTTGAAATCTCACATGTGTGGAAGATTTTTTCCCTAAAACATATCCAAATGAACTTGATTATCTTCCTCCTTCTTCTCTTGATGATAAGACTTCACTTTTTGTGACCTTCACACCTTTTCTTATTCATATTTCCTTTACCAAAATTGTGTGTTTAGAACAAAGGCCGAGCTCCGTATTTATAGTGGTTTTCCCATCAAAAAGCCGACCTCTCTTAGTGACAAGGCTGACATGCCTTTCTAGAGATATCTTTAGGACAACTTGAAGGAGGTGATTGAGCTTGGTCTTGGAGGGTATTTTAATGACTCATTTACATATGTAACATGCCCAATAAGGGTCTTTCATACATGACATTGAATCAATTGACTTTCATGACATGATGACTAATCCTAAATGCTCACAATGAGAGCCTTAACCATGAATAAAAATCTTTGATCATGAAACCCATGATTCAAGCATTACAAAAATAATTTTATTTTCTTCTTTACATCAATTATAGAAAATCATAATTAAACATGTAATTATGAAGATCGAACCCAATTACACTTTTCAACACTCCCTCTTAAATAGGGAGGCATTCATAATCCATACATGGTACTTGGACATTCTCAATTTGAAGAATTCTCATAAGAAGAGTCAATTTGGTAACCCATCTGTATAGCATCATATCAACCAGCATTGTCACATAGTAAGGCCTTGACTAACAACTCTATCTCTCCAGAATAAAGCTTAATGTTTGCGAGACCAATGATGTATAGACACCCTCATCATTGTCTCTCTCAGAATATACCCCACCCCAGTTCTCTTAGAGTATGTTCCACCTAGACTATTCTTATCTTGGATTCCTAGTCCTCAAAGAATATCGGTCATCTATGAATACTATTATCTTGGATTCCCTCACTCATCCTCAAAGAGCATTGTATGCCAGGTGTTTACCCAATACTCCATTATGTCTTCTCAAGTAAAGGCAAGAATGATGTGTCTATATCTCCCTCTCAACTTAGGGAGGAAATACCCATTCCACTGAAGGAATGTACCCATTCCTATAAAAGGAATGTACCCACGCTCCCTCTTAAATAGGGACATGACCAAGCTCCCTCTTGACTAGGGACTTGCTTCTAGTAGCTCTTCAGGTGGAGACCATGGGATAACCAACTTCTTGTAGAACTTCTTCCTTTGATGTCACAATTTTTTCTCTTTTTCAAGGAGTCTACATTTTTCAGGATTTCTTTGTAGGGCACAACCCATCCATCACTTTCACCCATGAGTTATGTCATCATTCCTTCCATCAAAAAGTGATCCATTAGTCCTTATATGGCCCTCCTCCATGACATGTTGCCTTATTCATGACATGTTGCCTTATTCATGCCATGTTTCCTTAAGGATCTTTCATCCTACTACATGGGCATCAGTTGTGGAAGACATCCACAGTTCTTCCCTTGGCAACCTTGCATAAGCCCATCTAGATATCATTAAAAAATAAGAAATGAACATTAAATCAAAATTACCTTTGTGATGGTATTTCACCATGAAATATTATAATTTGCATCACCATCTTGCATACACATTGACACATATCCAAAAGACATATATTATCAAGGGTCTCTTTCCTTTTCAGACTTCATCAGAGTCTTCATATCTTTCATGGAGATATCCTAGTCAAATGTTTCATTCCTCGGATGTTGATTTCCTTATTTATGGTTGCATATTCCACGATCTCTTTCCTTTTTTCTTCACACATTTTTATTCTAAAGAAACTTTAATCATGGTGGAACCACCTCATATTTCATATGAGGAATATTATGTTGATTTAATCTAGTTAATGTGTGACCCATGCCTTGCTGCATATTTTAAGGAGGATATCCTTTCCTTTGATCATGCTCTCGAGATAGAGCATTTATCCATGTTACTTGCAACCATATGATATGACTCTACAATATAGAATACAAGCATACATACCTCACTTTCCTTTAGGTCATCTAGACTTTATTCAACATCTTCCTTGATTGAAGGAACTTCAATCCCTTGATCTGCTTCACCTCTTTTGTCATCATCCCTTCATCCCATGAATTCCCACAAGATGTAATTCTTGATGAAACCTTTGCTTCCTTTTTGATTGGTGAACCTTCTGATGAACATTCCAATAGAGGATCTTGAGTATCCTCATCCAGAAAATGTTCCCTTTTTTACTGATGTATGATGAGCTTTATGCTAGACAGCTTTTTTTTTATTTTTCCCATAAGTTCCACTTATGCTTATAATGAGGTTACCAAGATCTATATCATTTCATAGACTTCTATTTCAATTATTTTTCTCTATGATTATGAGCTATTGCTTTTAATGCTTCTATAATGCCATAATGCATTTTATCATTTTCCTTAGAGATTCATAATAGCCATATCTTACAACAAAAAACTTGAAAATAGGAATTTGAAAAGAACTAAGTGAGAAAGACTATCTCAATCATAGTAGAGATATTTTACTTCATCTTTATTGGACTTCTTCTTTTCAGTTTCCTCCACTTCTTCGGTAATATGGGATTCTTCTCAACCTCTTTTTTATTATCCTTCTTGAACTTTGGACAATTTATTTTGTATTGCTCATATTCTTGACATCCATAACATTGAATTTTAGACATGTTCTTATTCTTTTTCTGGGGACCAAATTTCCCAGACTTTCCTCTTCTCTTTGCCATAACAACATATGCTTGATTCTTCTCACTTGAACCCACATTAGTCTTTGCCTTCAGTCTGGTTTATTAAATTTTTCTTAGAGAACACATATCCTGGAATGGAGTAGCCTCTTTCCTCCCATAAATACTTGAAGTAAAGTTGTCTCATTCCTATGGTAGTGCATTGTTGGGTGTGGTCCAACTTGGTCCAATTTTGGTCAAAGACTCTGTATTTTAAGGAGCGGAGTGTGCGAAGTTCTATTTATCGTGTGTGTCTATGGGCTTCGGGCTAGATCGAAGCCCCTCATTTTGTAAACGATATTAGGGTTTTAGTTTGATAGTTTTTTTGAGTCCATGGTATGTGGACCATGGTTTTCGTAGCAATGTAATGTATTTAAGGACATGTAATGCTTTGTCAAAAATCAATCATTAGATGACATCATAAAGAGATCACAAGTGATCGAGTCGTTTGTTCTATGTTTTGGGTCTTAAGGAAAGGCTCAGTAGCTAAGTGCATAAGCACCTTGGAAGAGTTTGTAGCTGAGTGCGTAGGCCACCTGTGGTTGGGTGCGCAGGTCAAGAAGTTGTATGTACTGAAAGATCTATCTTAATAAAGAAGAAGAAGTTTTGGCGAAGTGTTTTGTATTTGTATCCATTATTTGTGTTCTATTTTTTTATGTGAAGTAATTGTAAGTACTTGGTATGTTTGTGCAAATATTATTGTTATGTAATGTGTTTATATTAAAATGGATGTGACAAATTCTATAGTTAGAATAATCTACATAGTAATGTTATGAATGTTAGAAGAATTATTAAAGTACATAAAAACGAAGTTAAGAGCC
Organism: Pinus tabuliformis; assembly: GCA_031772625.1. Lineage (NCBI taxonomy): Eukaryota > Viridiplantae > Streptophyta > Pinopsida > Pinales > Pinaceae > Pinus > Pinus tabuliformis. Next base: position 480,342,731 of record CM062811.1, on the reverse strand, counting down.
ACTTCGTGTAGTCCCTCAAGGTTTCAAAAACCTGGTTCTGCAATCACCCATAGCCACCTTGGGTGAGACTTCGACTTGCTTGCGGGTCATTGCTGAAAGGGCCGGTGTCTGAGGGTTTTGTTGGTGCGAAGTACAAGCCAAACCTGGGTCAAGCCCAACCGAGCCAACAAATGGTTCCATTTCCAGGACTGGGATCTGTTTGTAGGTTTTAACCCCGTACATAAATTACCTGCATACGAATTCTTAAAACATAGAAAATAAAAAATGTAAGAGCATAACACATAAAACAAATATACACAAAGATTTTCTCCTGGATCCAAAATTCGGGACTACCAGCTTGATTTTTCATTATGTTCCTTTCAATGTTACAACACATATATATACATGCCGAAGCATCCAATACCATAGACCGAAAAACATCGTGCCCAAAACCATGTGCTAAAACCATGCACAAAATCATAGGTAGGTTCACCCCACCTAATATAGGTTCCTAAACAAATTTCCCAGGGGCGTTGCCTCGGACCCTATAGAAGGGGGCTACCCACCCCCCTAAAACCCCCTGTGACTCCCCTGCTGCACAATCGACACAATGAAGGCGGGGCTCCAACCCTGCTCTAACCCCCCGATTAACTAGGGTAGCTAGTTGTGGAAAGAATATAACACAACCCAACACTGTTTGAGGGATGTGGATATGGAATCCATTAAAGAAGGAAATACAAGATTGGGTAGATAAAAAAGAATGAGAATTCACAATTCAGGAAAACAAAAATCCATGATTGTCAACTAAAGCCTGGTTGCAGAAGTATCTCTTTACAGAACAACACGAGATCTTCTTCGCGACGTTTGTTAATGAACTATATGAATGGGTATCAAAGTTGACTGAGCATAAGAATTATTTCAAAAATGACAAGCCTACCACATGGAGCCTTGAATTGATACAATGACTCAAGAATACTAACAATAGTATCTCAAGAGCAGTTAATCTTTGTATTGACAATATCCTAGGAGGATTTATTATTGAGTTTGAAATAGACACGACTGTATATTACAACGAAGCTGGGCGAAGATTTTTAAAGGGTTCGCGAGGTAAGTACCTAAATTCTTTGAAGTTGTGGATTAAAATAAATTTGTGTGAAAAGGGTGTACTACGAATGGAATCAGATTGATGTTTGGACAAAGAGGGAATAAGTCTGAACCAGGACCATGGTCTATGCGAAGTCGAAAATGATATAGAGAAGAAATTGAACCAAAGAAATTTATTGAGACTAACTATAGTCCCTTGATATGTAGGTCTAAGAGTGAAGAAGAAGGAAGTAACCCCACAACCCCACGGTATTCCCCCTCCCATCTTGAAGGTGAGTGGAAGTTAGGAGTTGAGAAAAATCAGGGAACCTTTAGGATTCCCCATCCATCTATTCCCCTTACCCGCCATCCCCCTCCCCCTACCCCTCCCCCTAACCCCCCAAGAAGAAAAATGGTCGATGAAATTAAGTGGCCTATCTTTAGGGGACTTGGATTAGAGGATCTTGAGTAGTTTTAGTTTGTGGCTGATGCAGTATGGAAAGCAAGATAGATCACCAACGAATATGTAAATAAGGCACAACTCATCATGAAGTTGCGAGAAAGAGTGATGACATGGTACATGAAGTATTTTGTGACTAATCAGGCTTCTTCATTGGATGATATTAAGAAAGAGCAGGTATTAGAATTCAAGAAGCTGAAATCAGAATCGTAGTGCATTATGGAGCTGAAGAAAATCAAACATACAATTATTGAGTATGTGTGGGAGGTGGATCAACGATTTAAGGTGTTATTGGGACGAGTAAGCTTTAAAACACCCCCAAAAAACATAAATAATGGTTTATAGTTGTGCTGCTACCACATATCAGGTTACCCTTGATGCAACAGAAGATAACGACTCAAGTTGAAGCATTGGAGATTGCAATGAAGCTAGAAGCCTCACTAATCGGAGATACTCATGCAGGGGTACAACAAATTAAGAGTCCACTAGAAAATTTGACCTTGGAATTGCAAGATCTCAAGAAATGTAAAGAAACCAGATCAAAAGTATGGTGTACAAAATGAAAAGAAGAGGGCCATTATATGGATCAATGCCCTGTGTTCAGAGGTTACTTGGAAACTAGAGCACCTAATCCAGTAAACCCACAATCAAGTTTGTGGTGGACGATTTGTAGAATGAGATGCAAACATCACTCTGAATATTTCTATTTATTACAAAAGTACGCACAGACCCCAAAGCAGCTATTTTGAAACTTTTATAAATCAATAGGCCATGATGAGAGAAACTATTGAAGTTATGACTTGATGTTGGAGCGCACTATTGATGCTTATAGACTGCAAGCTAAAGGACATGCAAACGAGGAGCTAGGCTAGCTTGCTGGTCAAGGAGGCTTCCAAGGAATAGGACAAGGAGGAGGAGGAGGAGGAGCTGGTTGAGGATGTAGCCAAATTATCTGTTATAACTGTGGACAGGAAGGACACTTCACAAGAGATTGTCAGAACCCTACTACAACTTGCAACTACTGCAAATCTTTTGATCATGTGATATAAGAATGACTCGTCCTTATCGCAAAGATGCAGGAGAGTAGGAACTAGTAACCCACAACAAATATTCAAATGATGACCACTGAGCCAAGGGAAGATGAACCACACATAAACATTGTAACAAGGAGTGGATATACGATGGGAGACGATAAAGGTAAGAAGAAAGTAGAAGATACATGGGTAAGAAAGACCGTAGAAAAGTCCACTAGGTTCAATATCCAAAAGGAAAGAGAAATGTTCATGGGAGCGAAGAGAAGCTTCATGGATGTTGGTGCTTCAACATCTAGTGTGCAACTGAAGTTAATTCCAAAGAAGGACTATGAAAAAGTTTCTACTCTGACGCAAAAATTAGATACAAGTATTTTGAAGTTGTTTTTATAGACTTTCGTGAAGTTGTCGGGAACTCCAAGAGTTAATAGAATCCCGTGCTAATAAAGAGGTACCGCAAAGCGATCTACACACAGTGAACAATTTACATCGACACAAGAACAAAACAAGGAAAGAAATGAGATTAACTATGCAGATCGGGGAATATGATATGGATCAAGTAATCCCGGATTTAGCATCTAATGCCAACGTGTTGCCTAAGAAAACTTGGGAGTTAATGGGAAGAATGAAATTGCAATGGCCGCCGATACAGTTGAGGATGGCCACCCAATAGAAGATTATCCCTATGGGAAGGTTACTTGGCATCATAATAGACATCGAAGGAATCTGAACTATTGCAAAATTCAAAGTGATTGAAATTGAAGATGATAGAAACCCCTATCTGGCACTGCTTATATTGGATTGGGCTTTCGATAATTTGGCGATAATCAATTTGAAGAAGAGACAAACGATGTTCGAAAAAGATGATATGAGGCTCATTGTCCCTGTAAACCCCTCAGAAGGAGTGCACATATAGAGCCTGTCCGGGATGAGTATTGTGACGCAGATGTCGATAAAATTTATCAGAAAACAACTAAGGAGGAAGATTGGATTAATCGCATTGCATATGGAAAATTGGGTTGGGAGCATGACAGCTCTTGCACTTTAGATTCTGAGGAACAACTGGAAAATTGACAACTGGAAAATTGACAAAATCGCTTCGCTGAATAACTTTCGAGGCATGTGATTTTCCTTATTATGATGGGATCGGAGATGTAAGCCTGTTTCTTGATGAATATGAAAGAAAAATACCAAAAGAACAAATGTTGTAAGCTTTGGATGTAGCTCTGAGGGCTACACCTGCTAGATGGTGGGGTACTCATAAAAGAAATATAGCAGATTGACAATAGTGTCGAAGATTAATGTGGATCAGGTTTGGCTCAATCAACACAGAAATAGAGTGAAGTATGATGGTAAGGTTGATCCTCGGGAGCATATTCATTTCTGTAGTTTGATTTGGAAAGAAATTCCAGAACAAGAGTGAGTACATGGGTATATCCACACACTATAAACAATTCCTACGAATTGGTATATTGAAACAAAACTGTGACATGGAACTTTGAACTAGACAAATTTGGTTGAAAGGTTCATACTAACATTTATTTTTGATGATGATTGCTTGTGTATATAATAGACTCTTCAGGAAATCATAGCAAATATTTTTTAGAATGAATCTCCATTAACTTGGCATCATGATTGGGTTGCGTGGTTACAAAATGCATTGGAATGTTATAATATCAATTCCGAAGAAGATGAAGATCTGTGCAATATTGATATAACAGAATCAAAAGGACATCACGAATTTTTTGGACCAGAACCAGAAATACTAGATATAAAACAACCAATAAAAACATAGAAAGTGAATATTTGGACAGAGGAAAACTTGAACTTCGCAACGATTGGAGACTATTGGGATGCATATATAGTTAGTAAAATCACAAAGCTGCTACATGAATACCAGGAGTTATTCCCTACAAAGTTTTCAGAAATGAAGGGCATATTAGGGGACCTAGGAGTTATGAGGATCCCTCTGAAACCTGACGCGAAGCCTATGAAGCAAAGATCCTATAGGTTGAATCTAAAATACAAATAAAAGGTGAAGGGAGAATTAGACAAAATGCTAGCGCAGGGATCATTGAGCCCGTCGAAGAGTCTGAATGGGTAAGTCCTACGATAGTTCAAGAAAAAAAGACTATGGGAGACATCATAATTTGTGTTGAATTGAGGAAACTAAATCATGCATGTGTGCATGACCCCTTCCCTACACCATTTACAAATGAAGTATTGGACAATGTAGGAGGTCATGAGCCTATTCTTTCACATATGGATTTTCGAGTTACCATCAGATCATAATTGCACCAGAAGATAGACATAAGACAACTTTTGCAATAGAGTGGGGCTCATTTCAATAAACAACGGTGCCTTTTGTTTTGAAGAATGTGCCTGCCATACTTTCTAGGTTAGTAGTCACATCATTTAAGGAGTACATACACAAATTCTTGGAAGTTTACTTTGATTATTGGACAATATTTGGGCTATTAAAGAAGCATATTGTGATCTTAAGGCTTATGTTGGATACATGTAGGCAACATCAGATTTCACTAAACTTAAAGAAGTGTATATTTTTTGTGCCGTGTGGCATACTATTAGGGCATATTGTGTGCAAACAGGGTTTACTGGTGGATCTCATGAAGATAGTAGTCATTTTGAACTTTCCAGCACCGAAAACAGTGAGACAACTACACATGACACTTGGACACACTGGCTATTACAAAAAGTTTATAAAGGGGTATGCGCAAATAACTGCACCAATGGAGAAGTTATTGAAGAAAGATTTCACTTTTAAATGGGACGAATAATGTCAGAAGAGTCTGGATATACTGAAGGAGAATATGGTAACTATGTCGATCTTAGTTTTTCCGGATTGGTATAAGGAATTTCAAGTACATGTCGGTGCAACTTGCATAGTGCTAGGTATAGTGCTAGCACAACCAGGAGCAGGCTAAGTTGATCACCCCATAGCTTTTGCAAGAAGAAAATTGTGAAAGACGGAAAAGAACTATACTACAATAGAAAGAGAAGGGTTAGATATGGTTTATGCATTACAAAAGTTTAGGCACTACTTGTTGGGAGCACATTTCAAGATGTTCACTGATCATTGCGCATTGAAATATTTGGTTAATAAGCTTTTTTTAGGAGGAATTTTTTTTCGATGGTTGTTGTTGTTCTAGGAGTACGATTTTGAGGTTGTAGTCAAGCCAGGAAGATTGAATGCCCGGCTTGATCATTTTCCAAGATTGGAGACAGGAGAAGAACCCACTAGTATCGAAGATAACTTGTCCGATGCACAATTGTTCACAATCATGGTCGTAGATGATCACTTTGCAGATATTATTCAGTTTCTGGCCACAAAAATGGCCCCTACAGAGTACAGTACACAACAAAAGAAGGATTTGGTGGTAAAAGTAGCTAATTTCACATTGATTACAAGGAAACTGTACAAAATGGGACTAGATGAAATACTGCGAAGATATGTCCTAGAACATGAAAGGCAGAGTATTCTAGGAGAAGATCTTGGAGGAGTCGGAGGTGGAAATTATGTAGGAAAGGCCACTACACAAAAAATATTAAGAGATGGGTTATGGTGGCCCAAAATACATAAGGATGAAAAGGAGTTTTGTCGAGCGTTTGATATATGTCAAAGAATAGGAAGGCCATCTAGAATGGATGAAATGCCATTAAATCCACAGGTGACCTTGCAAGCATTTGACAAATGGTCTATTTACTTTGTTGGACCTATTAGCCCACCAGGAAATAAGATTGGTGTAAGATACATAATCACTGCAACTAATTATTTGACAAGGTGGGCTAAGGGACAGCCAGTGAAGGATTACAATGCAGATACCACCGCAAAGCTCATTTTTTAATACATTTTGTCTAGATTTGGGTGTCTGTAGATATTAATGAGTCACCAAGGCACACATTTCTTGAATCAGACTATTGAGGTGTTGACTGGAGGGTTTCAAGTTTATCATTAGAAAAGTACCCCATATCAACCTCAAGCGAATGGGACAGTCGAAGCTCTCAATAAAATTATTGAGAATGCACTCACAAAAGTGTGCAATGTGAACATAAATGATTGGATATAAGGATTCCAATACTGTTGTGGGCATATAGGACAACATGCAAGAAATTGATAGGGAAGACACCTTTTAGGTTGGTATATGGACAAGAAGCAGTCATGCCTATGGAGTACATTGTGCCCAGTTTAAGAATTGCAACCTTCATAGACATGGAAGATTCTGATATAATGGAGGAGAGGATGGTGCAATTGCTTGCTTTGGAAGAGGACAAGTTTATAGCAGGTTTTCATCAACAAGTACAAAAAGCAAGGGAGAAAGCCTGGCATGACAGGCACATCAAGCAAAAGACATTCCAGGAAGGAGATCTTGTACTCTTATATGATAGAAAATTTGTGAAGTTCCTAGGAAAATTTAAGACACATTGGTTAGGATTGTATATCATCAAACATGTCTCTGATGGTGGCGCAATTTAGCTTGCGAAGTTAAATGGTTAGTTGATTCCATGACGAGTGAATGGTAGCAGATTGAAGGTATATAGGGACGACTCTGTCCCTAGAGCTTCACATTGAAAGACGAAAGGAGAAGAGTCTTAGTGCCACATATAGTTGAAAGTGAGCATTGGACTATAAACTACTCTGCAAAAGGGGACTTCGCTGAAGAAGGCTACCGCGTCATATTCAGGGGTATGTCGAAGTCATAAGGAACTGCGCCAAAGGAGGACTATTGTACCATAATCATAAATATGTCAAAGTCTAAAAGAACAGCAATGAAGGGTAGATTACTACGTGATTGTCAAAGATAAACGGAAAAATATGACTGTTTCAAGGAAAAATTTGTTACTGAAAGGAAGTTGTGTTATATTCTTTCCACGTAGTTAACAGGGGGTTAGAGGGGCACTCGTAACCCCACTTTATGGGGTCCGGGGTAGCGCCCCGGAAAATTTTGGTTTTGGACCCTATGTTTGGTTGGGCGGACCCACCTATGGTTTTGTGCATGATTTTCGCACATGTTTTTTGGACGCGATGGTTTTCGGTCCATGGTATTGGATGCTTTAACATGTATAAATATGTATTATAACATTGAAAGGAACATAATGAAAATCAAGCTGGTAGTCCTGGTTTTGGGATCTAGGGAAAAATCTATGTGTATATGTGTTTTATGTGTTCTACTCTCGCATTATTGATTTTCTGTGTTTTAGAATTCATATGCAAAATTCGTATGCAGGTAATTTCTATATGGGGTTAAAACCTACATTTGGTATCAGAGCAAATTTGGCTTCAAGGGGATGCCTTTGTTGCTGAGGGGTTTCGCTCGGGCCTGTGGTAGACCCTTTTTAGGGGGAGATCTGCGAGATCAATTCTAGTGGTGAAAGAAGATGGCAAGCAGTGGAAAGATAGAGATCAAGAAATTTAATGGTTAGAGTTTTGAGTTGTGGAAACTCAAGATGGAGGATTTGTTGGTGGATAAAGATCAGTGGATCACGGTAGATCCAGGTATTAAACCAACGGGAGTTTCCGATGAAGAATGGAAGAAGTTGGATCAGAAGGCAAAGAGCACAATACGATTGTGTGTCTCAGATTCAGTATTGTTGAATGTATCAGGGGAAGCTACAACAAAGGCTTTGTGGGACAAGTTAGGGACTTTGTACCAATCTAAGTCTCTGGTGAATAAACTGTTCCTGCGGAAAAAGTTGTATAACCTGAGGATGAAAGATGGAGACTCGGTGATAGAGCATCTGAACGCATTTAACACTGTGGTAAGTCAGTTAGCATCTATTGATATTAAAATTTTAGATTAAGATAAGTGCATCAGTTTGTTGTGTTCTCTACCAAATTCGTGGGATAGTCTGGTTATTGCAATAGGTAGCAATGCAACTGCTTTGTAGTTTGATGAAATAGTCTCAGCCTTGTTGATGAAGGAGATGAGATGGAAAAATATGGAGAGCCAAAATGGTGATGCCTTGTCTATACGAGAACGGTCCCAGAACAGAAACAAAAATAAGTCATCGAGTGGGAGATCTAAATCTCCAGGAAAACCTGTAACGGTGGTGTGCTGGAAATGCGGAAAGGAAGGTCACTTCAAAAGTGATTGTAAATCTAAATCTCCTGACAAAGGAAAGGGATCTGATGAGGCTCCTTTTGCAGAAGCGAAAACCACCTCAGATGAAGGTGGGGATGTGTACTTGGCTTCTTCAAGTACACATGTAGATCATGAGGCAAGGTTGATTGACTCAGGTGCATCCTTTCACTTCACTCCTCATAGAGAGTGGTTCTGTGAGTATGAGAAATATGATGGTGGTGATGTCTTCTTGGGGGATGATAGGAAGGCTAAAATCATTGGTTGTGGAAAAGTAAAGTTGAAGCTACAAGGTGGAAGGGTTAGAACACTTCCGGGCGTTCTGCATATTCCTGCATTAGCCAGAAATATGATTTCTGTAAGCAAGTTGGATGATGCAGGTGTAAAAACAGTGTTCGAGAAGGATACCTGCAAGATGGTTTGGGGAGCACTGGTATTGATGCAGGGAGTTTGGATTGGAACTCTGTACAAGCTGCAAGGCAACACTATTATTGATGGGTGCAATAGTTCTGTGGTTCCTGAAAGAGGAGCAGAAAATCTAGTGGTCTCTGGAGAGAAGACCATGCTGTGGCATCAAAGGCTTGGACATATTGGAGAAAAGGGCCTTCGGATACTTCATGGTAAAGGTATGGTATGAGGTATGAGTAATAGCTCTCTAGATTTTGACTTCTGTGAAAATTGTGTATATGGGAAGCAGAATCGAGTGAGTTTCCCCTCTGGTAGTAAGAAGACGAAACATATATTAGAATTTGTGCACAGTGATGTGTATGGACCTATGAAGGTTCCATCACTAGGTAAGTCTGTGTATGTATCATTTATAGTTGACTTCTCAAGGAATACATGGATATATTTCCTTAAGAAGAAATCCGAAGTCTTTGACAGGTTTAAAGAATTTAAGGCTTTGGTGGAAAACCAGACAGAGAAGAAGATAAAGGTGTTGAGGACATATAACGGTGGAGAGTTTTGCAGTAAGGAATTTGAATAATTCTATAAGAAGTGTGGTATAGCACGACAAAAGACTACTCCATATACACCTCAGCAAAATGGAGTTGCAGAAAGAATGAATGAGATGTTGATGGAAAGGGAAAGAAGCATGCTCAGTGGTGCTGGGTTAGGATAGGAATTCTGGCTAGAGGCGGTGGATACTGCATGTTACCTGGTCGACAGGTCACCTTCATTAGCGTTGGAGGATAAGACTCCACAAGAGGTATGGACTGGTAAGAAACCCTCTCTTTCACATCTGAGGGTATTTGGATGTGATGCATATGTACATGTTCCAAAGGAGAAACGAACCAAGTTGGATAGTAAATCTGAAAAGTGCATCTTTATTGGGTATAAGGATGGTTTAAAGGGTTATAAGCTTTGGAACCTAGTCACACGGAAGGTTGTGTATAACCGATATGTGGTGTTTAGAGAGGTGAAATATGTTATTAAACATGAATTCCAAAGAAAGGAACATGAGAAGATAGAGTTTGAGCTAAAGGATGAAGAATCAGACTCTACAACTGAGGAGGAATCAGAAGATGAAGAGCCACAAACTCTGGTTGTGAGAAGATCAGTTCGAGAAAGAAGGCAGCCTGAAAGGTATAGTCCATCTGATTTCTGTTCAAATTTTTCTTTGTCTGTTACTGATGATGATCCCAGAACTGTAAAGGAAGCAGTGGATTCAGAGGATGGAAAACTCTGGAAAGAGGCCAAGGGTTGATGAAATGGCATCTTTGCACAAAAATGAGGCTTGGGATTTGGTGGAGTTTCCGGCTGGAAGGAAACCCATTGGCAGCAAATGGGTGTTCAAAAAGAAGACAAATGCATAAGGAAAATTGGAGAAATACAAAGCTCGGTTGGTATCAAAAAGTTATTCCCAAGTGTCGGGAATTGATTTTGGTGATATTTTTTCTCCTGTTTCCAAGGCAACTTCTATTAGATTACTTTTATCTATTACTGCTGCTTTTGATTTTGAGGTAGAACAGATGGATGTGAAGACAACATTTCTTCACGGGATCTAGAAGAGGAGATCTACATGAAGCAACTTGAAGGATTTGCGGTGAAGGGTAAGAAAGAACTGGTATGTAAGTTAAAGAAGTCTCTATATGGGTTAAAACAGTCACCAAGGATGTGGTATAAGAAATTTGATACATTTATACGGGGACTTGGCTTCACTAGAAGCAAAGCAGATCATTGTGTGTATTTTAAATTAATTGGTGACCGTGTTATTTATCTGATCTTGTATGTGGATGATATGTTGTTGGTTGGAAATGAGAAAGAAGTTATCCAAGATTTGAAGACCCAATTGTCCTCCAAATTTGACATGAAAGATCTTGGTGCTGCAAACTATATTTTGGGCATGGAAATTAAAAGAGATCAAGCAAAGAGGAAGCTCTGGTTAAACTAGATGAAGTATGTTGAGACAATATTGCAGAGGTTTAATATGTAGGATAGTAAACTGGTGAAGGTTCCTATTCCTGTAGGTGTGAGGTTATCTGCTGAACAGTGTCCCAAGACACAAGAAGAGGAAGAGGACATGTTCCCTGTTCCATATGCGAGTGCAGTCGGTAGCCTGATGTATGCAATGGTCTGTTCTAGAACAGACATTGCACATGCAGTGGGAGTATTGAGCAGGTTTATGTCAAAACCAGGGAAGGAGCACTGGACAACAGTGAAGCGGGTTTTCAGGTATTTGCGTGGCACTAGTGATTATGGTTTTTGCTACCAAGGAAGACCAGGATTGGACAGAGTGTTGGATATTCATGGCTTTATTGATGCAGACTGGGTTGGAGATCTGGATTAGAGAAGATCTACAAGTGGGTATGTGTTTAACCTATTTGGAGGAACAGTCAGTTGGATTAGTAAGAACCAATCTGTAGTGGCACTGTCAACTACAGAGGCAGAATAGATGGCAACCACTCATGCAAGCAAGGAAGCAGTTTGGTTGCAAAGATTGTGTTCAAGTATGGGGTTAGTATAGGAAGCTATAAGGATAGATTGTGACAGCCAAAGTGCAATTTTCTTGGCAAAGAATCCCGCATATCATTCAAAGACAAAGCACATTGATGTTCAGTATCACTTTGTGAGGGATATGATAGAAGACAAAAAGGTGTTGCTAGTAAAGTTGGACACTTTGAAGAATACTGCAGATGCATTGAGAAAATCTGTGAGCTCTGAGAAGTTCTCTTGGTGTAGAGAGACAATGGGTATTTTATGGCTGGAAAAATGACTAAGCTCTCTTGTGGCCCCCTGTGGAAAGAAAACAACAAGTGGGAGAATGTTGGGTTGTGTTATATTTTTTCCACGTAGTTAATAGGGGGTTTGAGGGGCACCCATAACCCCACTTTATGGGTTCCGAGGTAGCGCCTTGGAAAATTTTGGTTTTGGACCCTATGTTAGGTTGGGCAGACCCACCTATGATTTTGTGCATGATTTTCACACATGTTTTTTGGATGTGATGGTTTTCAGTCCATGGTATTGGACGCGATGGTTTTTAGTCCATGGTATTGGATGCTTCGGCATGTATAAATATGTATTATAACATTGAAAGGAACATAATGAAAAATCAAGTTGGTAGTCCCGGTTTTGGGATCTAGGGGAAAATCTCTGTGTATATGTGTTTTATGTGTTTTTCTCTCACATTATTTATTTTATGTGTTTTAGAATTTGTATGCAGGTAATCTCTGTACAGGGTTAAAACCTACAAGTTTCCATTAAATGGCGTGGGAGAAACACATTTATGAAGCACAAATGGTCAGATCTAGCAACATAGATGCATTAAATGAAAAAGATATAACCTAATCATGAGGTTGGAAATTCAAATTCGCTATAAAAGCTATGTCCTACTCCACATTTTACACTTTTCTATCTGGAGAATTCAGTTTGAGAATTTGCAATCAAGAGTGAGTCAAGTATGTTATTGTATGTATGAGAGAAGCTTTGAAGAAATTGCTCAAACATTTGCAGAGAAAGGGCTAATAGGAGTCATGGAAGCCCAGGTTGGTCACTCCGGAGCACTGAATGTACCCCTTTCCCAAGGCGTGTGAGGTCATCGTGGAAACAAGTAGTTATAGAAGAATATCCCAAGAAAAGAATCGAAAGGAGGCCAGCTGAAGCCTCTGGAGTAGAGCTCAGAACGTCCCCAAGGAAGAAGACAACAAAAGAGCAACGGACGAAGGCTAAGAAAGATAAGAAACCTAAGGAGAAGATGAAGAATCTAGTATAGCAAGAAGAACAAGAGGAAATCCATGACAATGAGGAGGAAGCTGAGATGACCCAGATGGAGACGTAGGGCACATAAATTCTCTCTGTGCTGCCACCATATTTTCCACCAATGAAAATGGGTGCGAAGTCGGTTAAGGACCCGAAAGACACAAATTTCGGCACTTCCACACTACTGCTAATAGAAAAAGTTCCATTCAAAGGCGAATTTCCGGGGAAATTCCCGCAATTAAAAATGGAGGATTGGGACTTTAATGACAGAAGTAAATATTTGTAGTTCAAGCTAAGAAAGTATGTACACCAGGTCTATTATCCAAAGAGCGGATTTACGAGGTTGGTGCCGGACCTGTGGGTTGCAGGATTGTAGAGATTAGGCTTTCTAAACATGTTATACGTGCCACACTTCAGTAGAAGCACATTGAACACAACCTTTGTTCAAAAATTACTAGTATTGGTGCATGACAGATGCCTCTGGTTCATGAAGAGGATCCCACTTGATGAGATGTTGCTAAGAAGAATTATTGGACTTCCCTACTAAGGGAAAGACCCCGCCAAAGAGTTCGTTAGAAAGAACTAAGACAAGGTAATGGCAAAAACCATGAAGGATAAGTTTGGGATTATCAACAAGTCATGCAGTTACAATATCAACTCTATCAGGAACCAAGGGGTGAGCTTAGACACACACATTTTAGCAGGAAAAATAATGACGAAGTGTAGAGAAAATGAAGTCCCCGTAGTCATGGTTTCTTTGGCTCTGCAGTGCAGTGCTGAGGTTCATTTCAACTGGGCCGAGTACTTATGCAAGGAATTTTTGGAGGATTTTCGTGATCACAGGAGGAAGGAAAAACATTTCATTATGCATGGTTGATTTGGATCATTGATTTGTTAGAATGGAAGGAGTCTGAGGTCTCACAATTTCTGCTAGTCGAAATAAATGTTTGTGAAGCCGCGCGGTATGCCTCACTGTGGCATACCAAGGAGTCGTTGCGCGCACAGGAGAACACATTGTTATTTGTGCTATTGGACATGGATTTTCACATGGTAGTGAACCAGTATCCCAGGTTATCACTTAGATTGTATGAGAAATATCACAACATCACAACTTTCAAGGCAGATTTCCAAAAAGTATGCATCAAGGCTCGGAAGGATCCAATGGAGACATGGCACCATATGCCATATTTGGTCATTGAAGATGACCTGCTCATAATAGTACAACAATGGTTAGCTGAATGGATGACCCCAACCATAGACGACACTAAAGTAGGAAGGGTCACCGCACAGCATGTCGGTCCAAGTGGGAAACAAAAAAAAAGCAGAGGAACTAGAGCTAGGGGCAGAGCCAGAGACAAAACATGATACCCATGACCCTCACAGTGACGTAGATCCAAGAGGGGAATCACCATTCATCATCAAAAATAGGGTACCTACAGTAACTATGTCAGGTGCATGAAAGAAAAAAAGGAGAGGAAATCTAAGGGCAGGATACCACTTGTCCTCATTGAGGGGGACGTTGACGAGATTGGAGAAAAGGTCCAAGAAGTAACAGTAGAGACATGGAACAAAGTCAATGATCACTGCACAATGATCTTGACAAATGTGCAGCAAGGCATCACATATTTATAGGTACTGGTGCAGATAGCTAGACAATCGACACAGATAGGTCAACTACTGTAGCCAGAGTGACAGATAGAGCCAACAACAGGATCAAGGATTTTGTAGATACCAGGTGGAGCATTACAGTTTGAATCTACCAAGGACAGAGAGCGAGAAAGAGGGTGGGACCATGTTAACATGAACATTGCTACACTACCAACTCAGGTATTACACGAGTTCCATCAAAGTATTACAGATGAACTGAAGGAGTGAGAACAACACACTTCACTGTTAAGCATTCAGGTGGAAAAGGACAAAGCTTCACTGAAGAAGGAGATCAATCAATTGATCAAAGAAAGGGATGAAGCATGCCAACAACAAAAATAACTAGAGGAAGCCATTGCAAAAACTTGTAGTGAATTTTTGGATGCAAAGGTATGCGAAGAAGAACCACCATCAGAGAAGGTTGCGAAGCTCGGCCTCACGATAAAGGAGCCAAAGAATAAGCTCGAAAAAATAAAGTTCGAATATGAAGTGAAGATTTTGGACTTTCAAATAAGGCTGCAGCCAGTCACGCTACCAAAAGTGCATGAGAAAAGGGAGAGGGATATAAAACCTACAGTGAAAGGCATCTCCAACACAATGGTGGATTGTGAAAAGTTATTAGATGAGACCGTGCAAATTTTGGCCTCAGTGCAGGAGGATCCAAACATTCAGAGGATTGAAGAGGAGCTACAGGAGAAGTAGAAGTAACGAGAAGAGATCCCGGCAAATGCAAATTCCCTACCAGTATTGCAGAGGCTTACCAACATCACTGAAGGGAAGAATCTCCATAAATAGATTAAATATATTCGGAGGAAAGAGCATATTTTTACAGAAAGGACTCAGTCGTGGCAGGATGAGGCCCTTCAAATTTTTCAAGTTGTAGATGAAAGACTTAGGGAACTATGACAGAGGGAGAAAGAAGTGTTGTAGAAGACTTCCAGACTAACCACAGAGGCATTGCTAGAAGAAGTGTGTTAAGAGGAAAAGTAGGTAGCAAAAATATTCCAACAATACAATGTCGTCTACAATAACATCGCAACAAAGATCAAGGGCATCGTAGCTGAGTGACTCAGGATGAGTCACATGTGAGTGTTGGGGGCCTATTGGGCGTGACCCAACTTGGTCCAGTTTTGGTCAAAGACTCCACATTTTGAGGAGAAGAGTGCACAAAGTCCGCGAAGTGCTATTTACTGCGCATGTATAGGGGCTTTCGGTTGGGTCGCAGCCCCTCATTTTGTAACGGGTATCAGGGTTTTAGTTCATGGTTTTGTTGATTCCATGGTATGTGTACCATGGTTTTTGTAGCAATGTAATGTATTTAAGGACATGTAATGATTTGTCAAAAATCAATCAGTATATGACATCATAGAGAGAGCACAAGTGATCGAGTCTTTTGTTCTGTGTTTTGTGTCTTAAGGAAAGGTTCCGCAGCTGACTACGCAAATGCCTTTGAAGATTCTGCAAATGAGTGCGCAGACCACCTGCAGCTAGGTGTGTAGGTCAAGAAGTTGTATGTACTGAAAGATCTATCTTAATAAAGAAGAATAAGTTTTGGTGAAGTCTTTTGTATTTGTATCTGTTATTTGTGTTTAATCTGTTTATGTGAAGTAATTGCAAGTAATTGGTATGTTAACGCAACTGTTATTGTTTTGTAATGTGTTTATATTAAAATTAATGTGACAAAGTCTGTAGTTAGAATACTCTGTGCAGTAATGTTTTGAATGTTAGAAGAATGATTAAAGTACAAAAAAGCAAATTTAAGATCCGCTCCACACAGTCCCTCAAGGTTGTAGAAACCTGATTCCACAATTAGCCATAGCCACCTCGGGTGAGACTTCGACCTGCTTGTGGGTCATTGCCGAAAGGGACAGTTTTTGAGGATTTTGTTGGTGTGAAGTACAAGCTAAACTTGGGTCAAGCCCAACTGAGCCAACATGCATTTAGTACTATAATGGTCATCTCCTTGTCAGACGTTATTTCACCCAAATCTTGAAGTTGATCCCTTATTTAAGATATCTTCATAAAGTATGAGGCTATTCATTCTTCTTTTGATATCCTTATCTTGTAGAGTTCTTACCTTAGAGAGATAACTTCTCCTGTAGTTCTTACAGAAAACAAATCTACCTATTTCTCATATATTTCTTTTGAGGTGTCAAGTTTAGATACATATGGAATGAGGGGATCCTTGATGGATTCTATTAGAATCCTTTGAGCCCACACTTCCCCTTTCATAAAATTTACAAGTGCTTGAGCATCTTCTTTCACTTCTTTGGTGATAGATCCTTTGACATGATCCATAACCTAATTTTCAATGAGATTCAGATTTGTCCTCTTCTTCCATGCAAGATAGTTTGAAGCCCCAACTAATTTATTTATTTTCTCGCAAAAATACATTTTGACAGATTCAAATGTAAATATGCTTACTTGTGAAGATGCTTCTTCCGCTTGTTGCCTCCTTGAATTTTAATGATGATATTGTTAATAGAGAGCTTCTCCTTGATGAAGATAATTCTCTTCAAGAATGATCCTTGAATCCACAAAGAGGGAGATCACTTTAGATCACTTGATAATGATGTCCTTATTGATAACAAGGACTTCTTGATGATGTCTTGAAGCTTCTTGGATTATATTCTTCAATTGTAAGGTCCTTGCTTTAACGAGAGGAAATTTCCTTAGAACTTTTGAAGATGATGACAACATCCTTGATGGTCTTCAAGAAAATTTGACTTGTAGGTCTCTTAAACTTGAGTAGGGTCTTTGTAGTCTTTTGAGAATCCCAATATTTCTTCTAGTGTAGACTTCTTCTTCGATCTAGGGGTTTGAAACTTCTTTGTAGATCTTGATTTTTAATTTGATATCCTTCAAGATTTGATCCTTGAGTGCTTGTGTGTCTCTTGATGAGATGCCCTTTCCTTGATTTGTCACCTTAGCTCTGATACCATGTTGAGAAATCTAGGGCATGGAAAATAGGAGATTTCTCTTCTAATGATAACTACTTGTGAATTAGTTTTACTTCTTTAACTTAGTATCTATCCTTTACTTAGATTATTATAGTGTTATTATTCATCAAACAAATACCAATGCATAAAAAATAAAGAGATAAGAGACACATAATGTAGGCGATCATCCAAGGCCAAAACCTATCCAAATTGAGAGGAAAAACCAAACAAATTATTCTTCTTATAAAGACTTCAATTGAAAAATACCAAGACCAAGTCCCTTGCCCTATTTATATCTCCAAGACCAAGTCACAAGACTGCATTGTTTAGCTTCTTCTTCCTTAAGATAATGATAGTCAAAATTATTCCTCCTCCAACTTCCCTTGGTTAGCCTTCAGATTTCTCTCCTTGGCTCATATCTGCACTTGTCATCCCTTCCTAGACTCAATCCTTGAGAATTTTTGACCTTCAACCTTCTTTGCTTGAGATGGAGACTATCCTTCTTCAAATTGACTTGAGGATTTACTTGATTCCTTCCAAAATCCGCCTTCTTAAGATGATTGTAGTACCTTATCCATTTCTACAATATATAGTTCTGAAATCTCATAGATGTGGAAGGATTTTGCCCTAAAACATATCCAAATGAACTCGGTTATCTTCCTCCTTCTTCGCTTCATGATAAGACTTCAATTTTTGTGATATTCACACCTTTTATTATTCATATTGCCTTGACTGAAATTGTGTGTCTAGAATGAACGCTGAGCTTCCTATTTATAATGGTTTTCCCATCAAATAAGATGACTTTTGTTAGTGACAAGTCCGACATGCCTTTCTACAGATATATTTAGGCCAACTTGAAGGAGGTGCTTGAGCTTGGTCTTGGAGGGTCTTTTAATGACTCATTTACATATGTAACATTCCCAATAAGGGTATTTTATACACAACATTGACTCAACTAACTTTTATGATATGATACTAATCCTAAAGGCTCACAATGGGAGCCTTAACTAAGAATAAAATTCCTTGATCATGAAACCCATGATTCAAGCATTACAAAAATAATTTTATTTCTTCTTTACATCAATTTCATAAGATCATAATTACACATGTCATTATGAAGACCGAACTTAGCTACACTTTTCAACAAGGAGCACTTGAGAAGTAGGATGTATGCAAAGGATGTACCTTGGGGAAGTACACAAATCCACATTCCATGTTCGGGACAATAAATAACATGCAATCCTTGAAAGGATCCACTCTCATGTCTGTGGACCTTTCTCGATAGGCTCCACTTCCAAAAACAAATATTTTAACATTTTTTTTATGATTTCTCACAAAAGTGTTAGATCTTCTTCATGCAGAAGAAATATGAGACATTCTCCAAGTTCATAGAATTCAAGGCATTGGTTGATAAAAAAACCAGTAAGAAGGTGAAGGCTCTTAGGAACAATAATGGAGGTGAGTACGTGTTGAATGAATTTTTTTTTTTTTTTTTGCAAAATAAGGCATTCGACGAGAGTTGAAAACACCCCACAACCCAGAACAAAATGGGGTGGCTGAGAGAAAGAACCATAGAATTATGGGAGTAGTGAGGGCGATGTTTCATGATTAAGGCCTGCCTCTGCATTTGTGGGCTGAAGCATGCAATACAATATTCTATTTGCAGAACCGGAGACCTCATCAGATTCTGGGCATGATTACACTAGAGGAGGATTTCTCGGGTAGAAATCCAGATGTGTCACACTTCAGGATTTTTGGATCCTCTGTCTATTGCCATGTCTCCAAATAATAAAGGAAGAAGCTTGATCCGACAACAGATTTGGGGGTATTTGTGGGTTACATAGAAACTCCCCACAACTACCATGTGTACTTTACATCGTTCAAGATGACAGTTGTTTGAAAGGATGTAAAATTTGATGACGAGAAAGCGACGTGGTGATCTCTTGAAAGGGAGCTTTAGAACCCACCAGAAGAGGATATTTTAGATCCAAAGGAGAAGCCTTAGGAAATTGTGGAGTAGCCACAAGTTGAGGAGAAAAGAGTGGAGACATCCACTCAAGAAGAAACATCTAAAGAAGGTAGGAAAAGAACCAGGGAAGTTGATAGACTTGTGTAGGATGTGAGGGAGAATTTGGGAGCTCCTTCAAATTTGCATAGACAGAGAAGGCCACCTGATTGATACACTGACTATATGGCTCTAATGATTGAGGTTGTAGAGATTGAGCCATCCTCTTTCGAGGAAGAAATAGAGAAACCTATATGGGTTCATGCAATAGTGGAGGAATACGAATCCATTGTAAAGAAAAATGTTTTGGAAGTGGTCCCAAGACCAGCAGATAAATCAGTAGTGGGTTTGAGATGGATCTTCAAATTTAAGCATGCAACAGACAAAAGCATAGAGAAGTATAAGGCTAGATTTGAGGTCAAGGGGTACTCTCAAGTTGAGGGTTTTGACTATGAGGAGACCTTTGCTCATGTAGCAAGGTACTCATTCATTATATCAATTCTTTGTCTACCTACACAGAAGGGGTGGAAGATTCACCAAATGGATGTAAGAAAAACATTCCTCAATGGAGTTATTGAGGATGAGGTGTACATCGAGCAACCAAAAGGTTTTGAGACGTTTGATTGATAGAATCATGTGTTTAGACTCAAGCAAGCATTGTATGGTCTCAAACAAGAACCTCGTGCTTGGTACACCAGGATCGATAGCTATCTCATCGGTTTGGGCTTCACCAAAAGTGAAGCGGATGCAAACCTCTATCATATCTTGGTAGAAGGTAAATTTCTCATTATTGTCTTATTTATTGATGATTTGATTTTATTAGATCTTGCAAGGAGGACCTTGCAAGAGAATTTGAAATGAAGGACATGGGTCTCATGCACTACTTCTTCATATATGTATGGCAAAGTGATGGGGAGCTATTTGTCTCTCAAGGCAAGTATACAAATGATATACCACATAGATTCCCCATGGAGAGTTGAAAACCAATGGAGAGATCTCTAGCGACCAACTGGAAGGCGGATGCCACTTCAGGTGAGGAAGTAGATCCTACCATTAACCAGTAACTAGTGGGTTCAATGATATATATTGTGAACACACGAACATATATGTGCTATTACTACAACAAAACAGGCAATTTGTGCCATATTTAACACCATATTTTAGTGCATTTTTTTTCTCAATTGGGATGAGAAATCTGGCTCTATTGTACAATTTTTAAAGAGTCCTTTTTTGCGCCAAATTTTGTATATTTTTTTACACAAAATTTTGCATCATATTTTGCACCAAGATTTGCATTTGGTTTGACAACAGGTTTTTCTTTTAGTTTTGTGCCATTATTTGCATCTATTTTGCATCATTTTTTGCTTCCTATTTTGTATCATTCTTTGCTTCTAGTTTTGTGTCATAATTTACATCAAGTTTCACACCATATTTTGCATCCGATTTAGTGCCTTTTTTTGCATCCAATTTGTGCCAATTTTTGCATCTAGTCTTATGCCATTTTTTGCTTCTAATTTTGTACCTATTTTTACATCTATTTTTACACTAGTTTTTGTGCCCCTTTTTGCACAATTTTTTCATCCAATTTTGCACCATATGTTGAATTTGATTTAGCACCAAATTTTGCATCCATTTTTGCACCATTTTTTCATCCAATTTTGAGTTTGATTTGTCTCCTTTTTTTGCACCCTATTTTGCGTCTAATTTTGCATCATTTGTTGCATCCAATTTAGCATCATTTTAACACCATTTCTTACATCCAATTTTGATCCTTTTGAGTGCCAAATTTGCATCTAAATTTACATCCTAAGTTGAACCATGTGTTGTGTCCACCTTTGTATCCCATTTTGTGTCTAACGTTACGCTCAATTTTGAGCCATTTTTTTGTCTACTTTTGCATTTGTTTTTGCACCAAGTTTTGCATCATTTTTTTCACCTCATTTTGCGTCCAATGTTGCATCTCAATTTGCATCCAAATTTGAGCCATTTTTATGCCCGTTTTTTCACCATTTTTTCTACTTTTGTGTCAAATTTTGCACTATTATTTTATGTCCAATTTTGCATAATTTTTGGTGTCTAATTTTGCATCCAAATTTGCATCCTTTTTTGTGCCACATTTTGTGTTCACATTTGCATCTCATTTTTCACCTAGATTTGAGTTTGAAATTGCATCTAGTTATGCATCATTTTTGGCATCCAATATGGTATCCTTGGTTTCACCCTTTTTAAGTCCAATTTTGCATTTTGTTTTGTGTCTTTTCTTACATCCTTTTTTGCGCCCAATTGTGCATCTTAATTTTACACCATTATTTGCATCTTCATTTTGGTGTCCATTTTTGCGTCCTTGTTTGAGCTCAATTTGGTATCCTTTTGTATGCCCTATTTTGTTCCCTTCTTTGTGTCTAGTGTTGCATCCTTTTTTAATTCTACTTTAAAACCCTTTTTGTGTCATTGTTTGCATCTTGTTTTGATGGCTAGTTTAACATCTAATTCTACTCCCAATTTTGTATCCATGGTTATATCCATTTTTGGCTTCTTGTTTAAAGTTGTACTTTTATTTCCATTTATAACTCCTTTATGGGTTAATTTTACTAATTTCAATTACACAGTGAAATATATTACAGTTTCTAAATATCATTTAAGAAAATATCACAATTCAAATTTATAACATAATATTTGTAAACAAGTTTAAGGGTAATTGACAACATTCATAAAAAAAAAGCAGTATCATCATATATAACAATTCTCCATCAAAAAATCATTGAAAATTTTCAATATACATATATGACTACTAAATCAACATCTATTGCAGATATCATTATTCCAAGATAAATTCACAACTTTACATCCAAAAATAGTAATATCATCATACATAATGATTCTCCATAAAAAACATTGACAAATTTCAACACATATATAAAGTAACAAAATAATACTAATAATATCCTCATTATCTATAATCAAATCAACTAAGATTCAAATGTGTGATATCATATCAAAATCTTTCATGAATATCATTACTCTAAGGTAAATTGACAACATCCATCCAAAGATAGTAATATCATCATACATAATAATTCTCCATCAAAATAATGTTGATAATTTTCAATATATACATAAAATAACATGGTAATAATGATAATATCATCATCATATTTAATCAAATCAACTAAAAGTCAATGTATGATTACCAAATCAAAATATTACATAGATGTCATTATTCTAAGCGAAATTCACAACATCCTTAAAGAAATAAGAATCTCATCAAACATAATAATTCTTCATAAAAAAATGTAAACAATTTTCAACATATTCACAAGGTAACAATATAATACCGATAGTATCATCATCATTATTTGAATCAACTAAAATTCAAATGTATGATTACCATATTAAGACATCCCAACTAAATATAAAAAATAATGCATGGCTAGCTAGCACCACAAAAATCATACTCAAGATCATCCTCATGATCATTTCCATGATCATCATCCTGACTGTTGGTGTTCAAATATGATTTATAGAATTCACCCTTTTCCCACATTAATTGTCAATTCGGGGCCCGTCTTGTTATTTCAACGCTATCGTGCAAAGTCTATGCAGGCCACAGTTTCCCTACCCAACATTGAGCATTCAATCAACAATATAACAATGTGTAACAACGAGCAATAACAGTAACAACAATCAGAGTAACAATTTACAGCGACACAAACTTAATTAACCATTACAGTGATAAAGAAATAATCACAATAGAAATAAATCTACACACATCACTAATCCAACAACACCTGGTCAGGAGAGTGGGCCTAACTCTCTAATCACAGTCGTGGCAAAAAGATTGAAGGTTAGATAATACTCAGAAGATCAAAATTGCATTAATCAAAAGGAAAATATAGAAATATGTTGTTACATTCTCAAAGGAAAACCTTCAATATCTTATTTTCTCTGTATGTGTGTTATCTCCCCTTTCTCTCTCATTTGTGTCTTTTAAATATAAAAACAACAAAGGGAAATTTGCAACAAACTGATTTCCCATAAAATTTAGATTGATTACAAAATCTCCACAAGAAATATGAGATCTGAGATATCTTTCCATCATGATTCAACTGGAACAAATCGAATTTGGTTATTGCAATTGGGACAATTTGGAAAACGACGACAACAGAAAGTCTGTGAATATGTCCTTCTAAGAACCTTTATTTTATCTCAATCCAGATCG
The DNA here is from genome assembly GCA_031772625.1 of Pinus tabuliformis. Lineage (NCBI taxonomy): Eukaryota > Viridiplantae > Streptophyta > Pinopsida > Pinales > Pinaceae > Pinus > Pinus tabuliformis. Next base: position 480,319,073 of record CM062811.1, on the reverse strand, counting down.
AATCTCGGAAAAATTCTCATTAGAAACCAACTTGGTCCGTTCTGCACAAAACCCATGTCTCATATTTTTAAGATTCTTCTTTGTTTTCTCGTAATGTCTGATGCAAAATTGTCACATTTTATCCCAACGAATTTCTGAGTTGGAATATTTGATTATGAGTTGAATATCAAATTTGCAATCTAGAAGAGATATTGGAGGCTAAAATCGTGAGTGATGTTATAAAAAAATCATCAATAAACCATCATTGGAAAAATCATGCATAATAATCATCAATTTATTAAAAATAAAGGAGAACAAATATTGCTTATCCACAAGAGCATAAATAATTATAAAATGGAATTATATAATAAATTATGTTAAATAATGTGATAAAAGAATAGTAGAAATGAATGAAATTGATTTTAGGAAGTGATACTAATAATGAAAAATTAGTAGCCCAACACTGCCCATCATAATAATCTCATCCACATCATCATCACCAACGACATTGCCATCCTCATCATCATCATCTCTGATATTGATGTAAGCTCAACATAGTCTATATCATCATCTTCACGGTCATTACCTGTAGCGTTTTGGGGAAAAAATCAATATTACATGTTAGTACTAATTCCATAGCACAATGCATATTTCTGTTACAATGCTAACCATAAAAGGAGGTAGGACATAATAACATTTAATAGTACTAAAAAATAAAATGAAAATATGGTTTAAGATATATTGGAGATCCAATTAAGATTACACTTGTAATTCACATTAAGTAGTAGAAGCATTTTGAATGCATATGAAGTAGGTAACCATTTGTTATTCATATTCTATTGTGAATGTTTCTTATGATGTCCATGCATGATTAGTAAATTAAGAGTTGTTGGAAGCTTTAGTTCAAATTACAATTGTAATTCACATGAAAAATTGAGTTGTTTTTAATGCATGTACTTTTCTCTATGATATAATGGATCCTAATGTTCATTCAAGAACAAATGCTCACAAATAATTACTTCATTTTATCCATTATCACACTAAATCCATTATACCTAGTGACGACAATGGTTCCATTCAAATTGTTTTCAACTCCCTAAATTATAATGTAAAAGAGAAATAAAATTTTGATTTCAATTAAGCTATAAATCCAATTGATTTTGAACTTCCTAAACCATAAAGTATTTAAAAATAGTTTGATATTATTATGAGTTTTGCACTAAATACAATGTATGTAGTGATGTAAGCAGGAGGCTTTCAACCAGACTAGGTTTAGGTGGAGTGAAAGGTAAGGTAAGGTGAGAATTCTACAAAACTTTCATTGTAGGGAAAAATATTCCATGTCTGGTGGTGGTGGTTAGGATTTAAAGGTGCCAACAAGAATTATAAATGCTCAAGTTCATTAGCTCTATAGAGTGGGATCATAATATATCCTAGATTATTGTGGTCTAGGTGAAAATTGGGTAAGATGGAATTTTTAGAATTGTAATATGAACAAGAATGTTAAAAAAAAAAAATTATTTCTAGAGCTATTGAGTTTGTCAGTTTTGCCAAAAGAGTGTGAAATAACACTTAGCTTTGTTTTATGAATAGCTTGAGTGAGTGGAATGAATGGTGGGAAACACTTACTAGGGAAAGGAAGATTTTTGGTTCGTCCTTATTTCTATTATCATTTTTTCTTTTTAGAATGGAGGGAAGTGTTTAAAAAAATTCTTTTTTTTTTAATTAAAAAAATTATTTGCTTATGTTTTAGTTTTTTTTTGGTAATATATATTTAGTTTCAGTATTTTTTTATTTTCTATATTTAGTTTTCATATTTTTTATAACAAAAATTGTATTTTTTTTTTATTATAAAAATGGATTTTAAACATTCTATTCATGATAGTTTGTGATTTTATCATAAAAATTTAAATTATATAAACAAGTGTAATATGCGATGTTGCTGCTTAGTGCCTACCTCTTATGCAAAAAGTAATTAATAACTTTAAATATAAATGTTTAATTAAACATCCACAATGTATACAAATTGAAAAATAATAAATTTGTTGCAATCCCTATAACTTAATAGTAAATAAAATGTATAATTTAATATATTCAAAATTAATTGACTACATCAAAATTAACTTTATTATATATATATATATATATATATATATATATATATATATATATATATATATATATATATATATATATATATATAGAAGTTACATTATAAAGATGTGCAAAACATACTTTTACAAATCTAATTGTTTCAACCATACAAACATAAATAACATAAATTATCAGTTGTGCAAAAGGTTAATTTTAAAGTTTTAACTGCCCATATTTTTGCATTGTACTGTGGGAGAAAACATAAAAGTTGTCTGTAACCATTTTATAAAATGTATGAGAAACTAATATTTATATCACAAATATAACAAGTCCAAATAAAAAAAGAATTTGTAGATTACACAATAAACACGTTTTCATCAATCTTGAATTTCATTTAGTGTGGTTCAATTGAATTGGATTTAGAGTACTCACTTTTGAACATCATGGTTGCAACTTTAGTGTGGTTCAAATTTTTGGAACTCTTGTTGGATGTGACAAAACCTATAGGTTACTTTGATTGCATGGAGACTTCACATATGATACTTACATTCAGTCGAACAATATTCAAGTAATATTGACATTAGACATTTGTATTGTGTCCTTGTTTCTTTCTTGGTCTTCCCATCAATTTGTCATATTGGCTCTATCCTAAGATAAATTAATTGCAACCAACATTTTTCAAATAGTTGAATCGATGGTTTGTCTGTATGCCACTGATCATGTTAGCCATCTAATCGATATAATGAATCCAAGTCAAAGTATGGTACACAAATAAATGATTTCTTTTCTGTATAAAATGTGTTACAAAAACTCACAAAAATATCTAAAATCCACCATGGAGTCACAAACGAAGGGTATTTATGCAGTCGATTTTAAGGGCTAAATTGGATTTGAATCAAGTGTGGTTGTGGTAAATTGAAAATTGGATGCCATCAGTTTGACCAAATGCCTAAAAGGAATGTCATCTCATGGAGTGCAATGATTGCTGGATACAGAATGCATGGCAACAAGCCAATGAAACTAGCAACAATGGAATCCAAATAATTCCATTAATGCGTTGGGAATGGGCAAACCATAATGAAAAGAAACAATAGTCACTCAAAATTCCAATAAACCACCTTAAGAAAAAACCAAAAGCTTACCTTCGAAATCAGGAAATGGAAATTCATGCAAGTAGGAAAGTTGAAGGTTGTTATGCCAACACTGCAAATAAGAACAAGGAAATTATTGTTATTTCCCATTGGCAAGTACATCAGGGCTTGTAATTAACACTATGATAACTACATTACCAGTCTATGTGACGTAAAGGAGGCGAAGATGCAAATGATTTATATGAAATCTAAACCAGGTGAAGCTGCAAATGCCTCCTGTGAAATCCAAACCAGAATGAGAGAATGAAAATTTTGCATAGCTTTGAAGTCCTAAGAAATTGTATAATTTGGAAACATAGGAGCTCATGGATGTTTTTGAAAAAGGCCCAAAGATAATGGAAGCTTGTGTTAGGTGTGGTTATAAAATCTAGATTTTATAATAATTATATTTATAGGTAATTATTTATTAAAAATCTACCCAATTGTATTTACGCAAAAAATTATTGAATGCTTAATTTTTTTTATAAATCTAATAATAATAAAACCAAATCCATTCAACAATAAAAATCACTAAGGGAAAAATTAGTGTAATATGAAGCATTGTTGCATTTGTTTTTTAAATGGGCTAGTTTCCATGGTTAGGAAAACCCTAAAAAGTAATGTCAACTATTTTTGTTTTTTTAGAAAAGAAAATATTTATTATGGAAAAATCCATAAATAAGGAAAAGAAAAAATCGATAACTAATTTTATTTTATTTTTGAAAATTTGATTTTAAACCACATAAAATTAGTGATCCACCAATCAAGAATTAGAAATTTTAATTTTTAAAAATTCAAAAAATAATTTTCAATTTCTGAAAAAATGAGTTTAATATTAATTTTCCCAAAACTTTAATAAACTTTAGAAATAGTTTCAAAAAAATTACAAATTAATTAATATTCAAAGCATTTTGACTCAAGATGATTACAACATACTCTGCCTTTGACAGGTATAAAAATAACTTAATGCCATGTGTTGTGTCACTAAGATGGGTATTATACATATCTTCCTTGCTAAGTTATAGAATGTGCTTGGGTTTTCTTAATGCAATAAAATTCATTTTGCTCTTCATTATATCTTGAGATGTTCAACTTGCACGTAATAAAACAATAAAGTCAAAATAGGTTTGCCTTTATCCTTTTTAGATCTTTGTCCCCATTAATCTTGGTCTTAATATATTAATTGCCTTATGGTGGCCTTGAGTGGTCACTCCCATTAGTTTCATTCTTTTTAGTTGCCTTTTAGTGACATCTCTCACGCTTGGTAACATGTTATTTAATTTATGAAAAATTGTTATTGTCCATATTATTGTTAAATATTAATATTAAATATGTTGGTTTTGAGAATGGTTTAACAAAATGTTCCAAAAAGGTATATAGACTGTCTTTTATAATGTAATGATTCATTGCTTGATAAAATTGTTATGGATGTTTTTTTTAGTATATTAACTTGTATGTGATAAAGTCAAAAATCACCTCTTTTTGAGGTTTTCATTGGTCAGTTTCCCTTAAGGCCATCAAGTTCACCATTCTGCCATGGGTTAAGGAAATATAGGAGTCACGAAGTGGCATTGTCCAAGCACTTAAATCTTGAAATATGTTTTGTTTTTATTCACATTATACTTCCTTTGTGTGTAAATTCTCCATGAAAATAGTCTCATGGAACATGAGGGGCCTCAATAGTAAAGGAAAACAAAGAATCCTAGAAGAAAAATGGTACGCAAAGCACCCATCAATAATGTTGATACAAGAAACATAAATATTAAGTGAGGTTATACCTCATATAATTAGAAAATGGGGGAGGAATTTCCAAGTAGGTGATTTATGCTTAGAGATACTTGGGTGGAATGGTTATTATTCGGAATGATCAAGACATCAAGGTTACTAATATGTTTACCTCTTTTCGCATTATGACAATACAATTTCAGTTAATTGACATCGTGTAATACTACCATGTATTCAATGTCTATGACTCCAATATCGCAAATGGAAAAACTCTATTTCTCAATTCTATTTCCAGCACAATTATTTTACACTCCCCATCTCCATGGATTATTGGGAGTGACTTCAATATTATCAAGTCTCTCAAGGAAAAGAAAGGACGAATCACAATGTTTACCAAGATATTTTCTAAGCTATACCATCAAATCCCTAAAGTAGTCTCCATTAGAGTGCTCACGCAATGAGTCTCCAACCCACACATGTGGATCAATGAGATTTAATACATGTGTGTGTGGTGAATAACTTAATACATTGTTCTAATAACTCCACAAACTTAAGTATTTCACTCCATCACAGAAATTGATCGTAGTGTGACATAAGTAAACCAAGAGTAGATATGAAACCCTAGGAAACAAGTATTCCCTAGATCCTCAATTAAGTGCTTACATGATGAAGTGAAAATGCAAGGAGAAAAGAGGACTTCATGATTTAACCATCACAAACATGTGATTAAGTGTGACTAGTGTTAGAAAATCAAAGATATTATATTAGGGGTTTGATTCTCCTTTCTTGATAATTACTTGTGAGTTTATTGACTTATTTTACTTCTTTATTATCTTATATTTCATCAAGAAATTACCATATTATATGTGTATGAAGATCACAAAACAAGAGACACAAGATATAGGCACATGCCAGGGAAAAACCTCCCTCAAGGGGAAAACCAGTCAAGATTAATTCTTCCTTTCAATAGTATTCTTTGAGACTCTTTACCCTAGACCAAGACTAGACTTTCGATCCACACCATGTCAGCCTCCCAGATTTTCGACCTCTTCCAGCAACTTCAACTAGATAGCAACTTTCGGCAACATGCATCTTCCAACAACAACGAAATATTAAGACATTTTTATCTCCCAACCCAGATCATGAAACAGAGAGAGAGAGGCACCAAAAGTTTGTTTTTATTTTTCTCTAAATAATTCCCCAAACTCGCACTTTTTCAACCTCCCGGCAACAGATTTCACACTTCTCCAACTCTTCTTGAGATATCAAAATTTATTGAGAGTGAATGCTTCAAATGACTTCCACCTCCTTGTATACATAAGCTTCTCGTGGGTCGAATGAGGGTCCTAAGGCTTGATCTCTCTTAGGCCAACATGATGTGGAGGATACATAATTAATATTTGACTTGATACAAAACCTTTTTACACGATTCGAAAGCCCAACAAGGACCTCTTTGAATTTACAATGACTCTATAAACTCAATATTAATTCTAGGAGTCCATAATGGGGACTCTGACTAATATAATGATGACCCAAGCATGAAACCCATGCTTTAATAAGTCATTGTTCCAATAATAAAAAATATTTTATTTATTCTTTTAACAGGTACATTTCATAAGGACTCAAGTACATTATTGATGACCGAACATAGTTACATTTTCTAACACTCCCTCTTAACTAGGGAGGTATTCATAATGTACATATACAATGGAAGATCTCAAACTATATGAAAACATGAAAAAATCTTTAGGCACCGCAGTGCCATGGACTAGATTCTTAACCAAGGAAATCTATCCAAGTGAGACTAAGGTGGACTCAAGCTTTCATCCCCTCTAGGTACCATCAGACTTACTTGCTAACCACCAACCCAAACATAGAGGTGTGTATCCAAAACAAACCTCAATAACTAACACCACCTTTTCAACTTCGAGATCCAGACCTCAATACAGAGTACCAACCTGATGTCTCCCAGGCAATGCTTCACTTGCAAAGCCTCAAAAAATCTCTTCCATTTACTTATCATCAATACAATCACCAATATACACCAAACCCAATAGGTTTCTTAGATATTCAAACATCTTATTAGGAAGAGCCTTTGTCAGTATGTATGCTACTTGTTCATCTATCAAGACATACTCTAACTTCACGATCCCATCCTGTACCAAGTTCCTAATAACGTGGAACTTATTATTGATATGTTTCATCCTTGAATGAAACATGAGATCTCCAGACATCTTTATACAACTTTGATTATCGCAATTAATCACAGTAGGACTGAGAGACTTCTTGAACAAAAATGTCAGAAGATTACTTAACCAAACAACCTCTTTTCCTACTGCACATGCAACCACATATTCTGCCTCGACACTACTCAATGCAACGAGATCTTGCTTCCTACTCATCCATGAGATCATAACATATCCTAGACTAAAGCATCCTCCAGTAGTGCTCCTTCCATCGGTCTCACTACCACCCCAATTAGAGTCTGTGAAGCCAATTAGCTTGACTTCCTTACTATCATACTTTAGGCAGTGATGTATAGTGCCACAAAGACACCTCAATATATGTTTGGAAGCTATCCAGTGATCATGACGAGGCTCTAACTGAAATTGGCTAGGATTTTTCACTTCAAAACATATATCTGGTCTAGTATTTATAGGATACATCAGGGAACCCACCAATTGTCAATATGAGGTAGGATCCACAAGACTAGAGTTGGAGCTCCTCAACTTCTTGACGTTGGTGATCATAGGAGTAATCATTGGCTTGTAATCCATCATCCCAAATTTCTGCAATAACTTGATGATGTACTTTCCTTGCCCCAAATATATCTCCCCAGGTCTTTACGTACTTTTAGACCTAGGTAGTAGTGTATTAGTCCTAGATCCTTCATTTCAAATTCAGTTTCCAACATCTTCTTGCATTCTTGAATTTTTCATTTTACACCGATGATGAATAAATCATCCACATATAGTAGAATAATGACAGGCTCATTATCCATGACCTTGATGTATAGATTTGGATCAATAATTCTCTTCACAAACCAAATTCTAAGTACATATATATCCATTCTTTCGTACGATGTCGTCGGTGCTTGATTAAAACCATATAAGGCCTTCTTGAGTTTGTAAACATGAGAGTCCTTGTTATTTACTTAAAACCCTTCGAGTTGTTCAATGTACACTTCCTCATCAATGGTCCCATTTAGAAATGAAATCTTAACATCCATTGATGGATATTCCAATCCATTGTAGTAGCCAATGAAAGAAACGACCTAATGGTAGTGTACCTTGCTGTAGGTGCAAAGGTTTCTTAATAGTCAATACCTTCCTTTTGAGAGAAACCCCTTACAACAAACCTTGCTTTGTACTTGTTTATACTTCCATCAACAACATGTTTGATATTATAGATCCACTTTGAAGTGACATCCGTTTTGTCACTAGGTCTAAGAATGATCTCCCAAATCCCATCCTTCATGATGGATTGATATTATTCCTGCATAGATTTCTTCCAAACCTCTTCACGTTCAACTTCCTTGAATGTAGACTGTTCAACTTCAATTAAATTTGTCATGTACGCAGCATAACTAGAATATCTCTTTGGTTTCTTACTTTACCTAGAGGACCCTTTCGCAACTTCATGTCCTTCAACATCTTCTAATGTAGCTTTCAATCAATTTTTCCTCTTCCTTGTGGTTGGGGCAACCACCAACTGAATAGGCTCACTTTGTCCTTCTTCTTTGACATTTGTAGTAGAGTTCTCATGATGAACTTCTTCTTCTTCAAATACGAGAACTTCTTCGTCATCAAAATCAATAGGAATATCCTTTGATTTCTTGTAAGCTTGATTTTAATCGAAGATGACATCCCTACTTACTTCAATGTGTCTTCCTTACTTTATGTAGATTCTATATGATTTTGAGGAAAGACTATAACGAACAGATATTCCCTTGATACTTGTTGAGTCCAACTTATTTCACTTGTCTTTCGAAACATGGATATATGTTGGATTTCCAAAGATTTAGAGATGATCAACACTCGGTTTATTTCCCATGAATACTTCTTCGGGTGTAGTATTATCAAGACTCTTATGAGGACTTATATTTTTAATGTACATGACAGTCATCGCCTCTTCACCCCATTAGAACTTCGATAGATATTGATCAAGGAGCATAGCTTGAATGCCTTCTTCAATTGACCTATTCTTCCTTTCAACCAATCCATTTTGTTCATGATAATAGGGAACAATGAGCTCCCTCTTAATACCTACATCCTTACAGTATGCAATAAATTATTTAGAAGTGTATTCCCCACCATTGTGACACCTCAGAGTCTTTATCTTTATTTCTGTTAGGGTTTCCACTTCAGCCCTGAACTCCTTGAACTTATCAAATAATTCATTTTAGTTTTAATAAGGTAGATCCATGTCTTCCTTAAATGATCATCAATGAATGTTACATATTAAAGATGACCTCCACGTGATTTGTCAGACATGGGCCTGCACACATTAGAATGGATGAGGTCAAATATTTCTTTACACCTAGTTTCACTATTATAAAATGGCTTTATAGTATGCTTTCCCAAACAACATCCCTTGCACACACCTTCATGATCTAACTTCATATTAGGAATACCATGAACAAGTTGACTAAGAGTAGGGATGACCTTGTAATGAAGATGAACATACCTCCGATGCCATAGTTCAATGTGAATTATTTCCATATGAACCAAATCTTGAGGAGATGGTGTGATAATCCAGTAAATGCTTCCTTCACGAACTCAAATAACCCTAGATTTATCAATTCTAGAGTCTTTTCCCCAAACCAATAATTTTCCATCAACAAAAGCAATCCTTTCCCCTTTATCCTCTAAAAAAGAAATAGAAAGTAAATTCTTTTTCAAACCTAGAACATAGAGAATGTTGTTGAGATGCAGCTTCGATCCATTATCCAACTTCAAAGATGTTGATCCCATGCCTCTAACATCATAGCTTTTGTTGTCACCCAATTCCACTACATGAGAGGATGGCTCCTTTGATAGTGTGAAGTTTCTTGCTTTCACTTGTCATGTGTCTCTATGCTCCACTATCAATGATCCATGCATTGTCATCAGTAAGAGAACCTGTAAGGGTAGCAAGAATCCTTGACTCTTAATCTTGTTGAACAAATAGTTGTAGAAATTTCTCTATGGATCAGCTACCTTTGATACCATGTAGAAATTCTCACTGTAGATCACTTGATAATGCAATGTACTAAAGAAAAATACTTGATCTACTTCTACTATCAAACTTTGTGGAAGCTTAAGCTATTTGAGCAAGATCAATTTGAACACATATAACAGAGAAGAAGAAATCATACACATGAAACACATAAGAATACTTTGGGGAAAGCATCAGCTAAAAACCCCGCTATCTGTATTATCATACAAGTGGAAATATCTCAGGATTACACAAAGCTTTAGCTCACAAGCTATCCAGCTCTCAGTATAATCCCTCACTGCTGCTCATAGACAGAATAGACAACACATATGCCTTCCTTCAGTCCTCCAAGCTTCCTATTTCCTTGCGCAGTTTCTCCTTGGTCCTCCAGCTGCAACCTGTGTGATTCTCACCTCACACACAACACTGACCTTTGAAATAACTGTGCAATCTTGAAGGAGTTCATTCCTTCTGCATGGATGAGTTTCCTTTATAGGAAAATTCCTCCAACTAATAGTACAATGTCCCTGCCTTTAATCTCAAATGGGTATTTCTCTAAAATGACATGCATTGGTTATTTATGAGAGAATATTCAGTTATCTGGAGAACACTAGTTGCATGCATGGATGAATTAACTGACTGAACTCACAATTAGTTCCTCCAACTGTTTGGAACTAATTTAACTGGACTTAACTCAATTAACTGAGCTAACTAATTACAACTCAAATACAACTCATCCTTATCTCCTTAATTAAGGGATAACTTCCTCAATCAAAGGGATAACTGTTGCATGTATTCACAAAGATTTCATGTTTGATTTTCTCTAATTAATTAACTCAATATGAATTAGTTAATATTTTTCAAATAGCTAGTGAGACTAAATTCGAATTTTAATTCTCAATTTTGATTCAAGGACAAATCAAAGTTGGAATATATCCCGAAATGCTATTTATATCAATTCTATTTTTATCATTTCTATTTTTTGCTATTTCCAACAGAGTTGGAGTATATCCTGATATGCTATTTATAACAATTCTATTTTTATAATTTTTATTTTTAGCATTTCTTGTTGCTATTTTCAACACTTCCTCTCAACAAGAAAGGCATTCAACTCGAACCCGATCCTGAACCTTTGTAATGTTCTGCATGCAACACTTCTCTCAAGTTTGTTGCTCCAAAAACTCTAGAGACACAAAAAATGTATAGCTTGAATCAGAATGATTCCTCTATCATAAAAGTCTTTGATTGTTATTGCCTATGTCGACTGAAAACTCTGGACCTCTGTGTTATTCAGTATCTGAATGCTCTAGCCTTTGTCACTTTGATCTCTGACTACATCAATCACACTGATTCCTCCTGTTGCATCTATGTTGCTGCTGGTCCTATCTCCCAGCATGCATTTGCACTGCATCTCCTCTCATCATGTTGCATAGTGCTGCCCAATGCTGCACTACAGCTCAGTTACTGAGAAGTACGTAACTGATCTCCCAACTGACCTCCCTATTGGACTAGAAACACACTCTGATGTTGAAGCTCCTTCTGCCGCTCCATTTGCATCCATCTCTACCCACTCAGCCAATCTCATTACTCCTCGTCAGGGCTCTCGTATCAAGGTCTAATCAAAGAGGTTGGGTACCTCAAGGATCCTACTCCTATTTCAGCCTTCTTGGGACTATCACTTCACATCGCCCCACCTCACACCTGGAGGTATGGCTGCATGTGATCCTTCTACCCACTTGGCTCGAAATTTCCCCCTACTGGAGGTCTCTACATGAGTGTATGCCTCCACTTGGTCTCCTCTCGACTTCTCCAGTTGTGGCTGCTCCACAACCTCCTGAAGCTACTTCACCAATTGTGGATCCTCCACAATTGTCTGAGACTTCTTCTGGCACTGCATGTTGAGAGGTAATGTACTCTCCCTCTCAACCACCAAGTCTCTAACAGTTGCCTTGCTCCTCAAGGCCTTGCATGCATCTTGAACCTCAAGAGCATACAAGTTCTGTACCCATGAACCGATCTGTTTCACTTGACCTATGGTGATGTGTCTAAGGAAAATCTTTCCCTTACTGAAGACAATATTGTAGCCTTTGTCCTCTAGCATCGTGATCGATACCAAGTTCTTCTTCAGTCCTGGCACATACTTCACATCTATCAAGGTGATAGAAGCTCCATGCTCCCTGTACCTTCACCTGAAACATGGTACCTTTCATCGTCACCCATCTCTATGAGTATCTAGAGGTCTTTCTCCTCCAAGGTACTGAACAAACTCTTATCGCCGATCATGTGGAATGAGGCTCCACTGTCAAGAAACCAACCACAACCCATCATCGATGAAACCATGCATGCGATGAGGGTAAAATCCAATTCGATCTGAGAGGCCAATGCCTCACCTTCAAATCCTTCCAAGGATCCCTTCTTGGACTTCTTCAATGGACAATTAGTTGCATAATGGCCCACCTCATGACAATTAAAGCATCTCACTTTAGATTTGTCAATCTTCTTCCCTCCATGGGAAGAACTCGATTTGGAATGAGAATCCTTCTCCTGCCCTTTCCTTGCCTTACTGGCTAAGGCTATATTTTCTTCATCATCCTTGGATGAAGAACCATCTCTAGTGCTCCTCCTCATCTCCTCTTGCATCAGAACCGACCATAGTCGTTTCCAATCCGACAATTTCTCTCTTCCATTCACTGAGTCCTGGTAACTATGCTAGCTCTTAGGAAGACCAAGGAGAGCAAGACTCACCATATCATCATTTTTTGTCGTGATTCCTACACTTCAAAGCTCATCTCTGCATGTGGTGAGCTTGTTTAGATATGTAGAGATCGTGTCGCCCTTTTCACACTTGATTTTCCGAAGCTTGTCCTTCAATGCCAGCTTCCTCTGGTCGCTATTGTTTTGATATAGATCCTTCAATGTCTTCCACTTTGAAAATAGAGTCTCCTTCCCATGGAGACTCGAGACAATATGGTCTCCAATTCCCTCTAGAAGAATCCTCCTCGCTCTCGCCACACATTTCTTCCATTCCACCAATTCTTAGGCATTAGTTGCTGTTGGCTTGGGGACTTCTTGATCAATGAAGTCCTTCAAACCGTTGTCCTCTAATACCACTTCCATGTGATCCTTCTAGGCTATGTAATTCGAGCTGCCATCCAAGGCATACTTGAGTCTCAAGCCATTGAATGCCATTGGTGAACTTTGAGATGTGATAAGAAATCAATTTTGTACCTACAATCAAGAACTTCAAACTTTGAACTTCTCCCTTCTTATATACTATTCTCTGCTTTGATCACCTTTTCTCTAGTAAACTTGGCTCTGATACCATGTATAAATTTCTCTATGGTTCATTTACCTTTGATACGATGTAGGAATTCTCACTATAGATCACCTCATAATGCAATGTACTAAAGCAAAATACTTGATCTACTTCTACTATCAAACTTTGTGAAAGCTTAAGCTATTTGAGCAAGATCAATCAGAACACATATAACAGAGAAGAAGAAATCATACACATGAAACACAGAAGAATAATTTGGGGAAAGCCTCAGCTAAAAACCCCACTATCTGTATTATCATACAAGTGGAAATATCTTAGTATTACATAAAGCTTTAGCTCACAAGCTATTCAGCTCTTAGTACAATCCCTCACTGCTGCTCATAGACATAATAGACAACACATATGCCTTACTTCAGTCCTCCAAGCCTCCTATTTCCGTGCGCAGTTTCTCCTTGGTCCTCCAGCTACAACCTGTGTGATTTTCACCTCACATACAACACTGACCTCTGAAATAACTGTGCAATCCTGAAGGAGTTCATTCCTTCTGCATGGATGAGTTTCTTTATAGGAAAATTCCTCCAACTAATAGTACAATGTCCATGTCTTTAATCTCATCTGTGTCTTTCTCTAAACTGACATGCATTGGTTATTTATGAGAGAATATTCAGTTATCTGGAGAACACAAGTTGCATGCATGCATGCATTAACTGACTGAACTCACAATTAGTTCCTCCAACTGTTTGGAACTAATTTAACTAGAATTAACTCAGTTAACTGAGCTAACTAATTACAACTCAAATAAAACTCATCCTTATCTCCTTAATTAAGGGATAACTTCCTCAATCAAAGGGATAACTATTGCATGTCTTCACAAAGACTTCATGTTTGATTTTCTCCAACTAATTAACTCAAGATGAATTAATTAATTATTTTTCAAACAACTAGTGAGACTAAATTCAAATTTTAATTCTCAATTTTGATTCAAGGACAAATCAAAATTGGAATATATCCTGAAATGCTATTTATAGCAATGCTATTTTTAGCATTTTTATTTTTTGCTATTTCCGACATAGTTGGAGTATATCCTGAAATGCTATTTATAACAATGTTATTTTTAGCATTTCTTGTTGCTATTTTCAACAATAGTAGATGACCTTCTTGATCAATCTTCTAGAAGTGTTGAAACCCATTCTTATGTAGTTCACCATAGAGGGAGAATCCATGCCAACAAAGTGATCTTTGACTTCTCTTGATCTTAGCTCTGAAACCATTTTGGAAAATCAAAGATATTATATTAGGCTTTGATTCTCCTTTCTTAATAATTACTTGTGAGTGTGTTGGCTTCTTTTACTTATTTATTATCTTCTCTTTCATCAAGAAATTACCATATTATATGTGTATGAAGATCACAAAACAAGAGACCATATTATATGTGTATGAAGATCACAAAACAAGAGACACAAGATATAGGCACATGCCAGGGCAAAACCCCCCTCGACGGGAAAACCTAGTCAAGATTAATTCTTCCTTTCAATGGTATTCTTTGAGAATCTTGACCCTAGACCAAGACCAAACTTTCCCTCCACACCATGTCAGCCTTCCATATCTTCGACCTCTTCTAGCAACTTCGACTAGGCAACAACTTCTGGCAACATGCAGCTTCTGAAAACAACAAAATCTTAGGAGAATTTGATATCCCAACACAAACCACGAAACTGAGAGAGAGAGGCACCAAAAGTTCAATTTTATTCTTCTCTAAAAATTTCCCCAAACTCACACTTCTTTCGACCTACCAGAAATATACTTCGCACTTCTCCAACTCTTCATGAGATATCGAACTTGCTTGAGAGTGAATGCTTCAAATTACTTCGACCTCCTTGTATATATAGGCTTCTTGTGGGTCGAATGGGGGTCCTAAGGCTGACTTGATCTCTCTTAGGTCAACATGATGTGGAGGGCACATAATTCATATTTGACTTGATCCAAAACATTTTTACATGATTCAAAATCCTAAGAAGGGTCTCTTCGAATGTACAATGACTCTATAAACTCAATATTAATCCTAGGAGTCCACAATGGGGACTTTGACTAATATAATGATGACCCAAGCATGAAACCCATGCTTTAATAAGTCATTATTACAATAATAGAAATTCTTTTATTTATTCTTTTGACAAGTAGATTTCATAATGACTTAAGTACATTATTGAAGACTGAACATAGTTACATTTTCTAACAACTAGGAGTTTATATATTCATATGTTTGCCAAAGAGTGAGTGAATACATGAGTTACCATTCATTGGGCCTTATTTTTATTTCTTTTGATTTTTCTTATATATAGGACTTAGGAAATGAGGTTTTCATAAGTTTGGCACAACTCATAGATATAATAGTTACATGAATTTTCACTTCAACCTTAGAGATTAGACTTAGATACATCATTCTAGTGTATCTTTAATGATTTTGGCTTTCACTTTTTTATTTTCTTTCATCACAAATGACAAAAGGGGAAATATTTTGCCACAAATCTATGAATGCTTAATCATAAAGGTTTCATGTGATGAAAACGAATTAATGATGTTATTCTCTATGAAAAGGATGGGTATTCTTGGGAAAATCTTATGCTTGTAGATGTCTCCTCCCTGGTTGAGAGGTAGTGAGGGTGGATACCATATTCTCCATGTGTCATGTACTATGGCCAGGACTAATAGATGTAAGCCTAGTAAAGACACCAATAGGGATAATGGTGGATTGGATAAACATCTGGAACCGATATTGTTTTAGAATTTGTACTTTTATAATGACTAACTGCCATAAGTCAAGTACATTAATCCAAGATAAGAATAGTCATGAGGATCGAAATTTCCTAGTGTCAAGTATTATGACAATGGATTAGGAAATGGTCATGTGAGGATATACCTAGTGAACATCCTGGTGGGGTAAGTTCCTGGAGAGGCAACAATGTCCAAATTTATGCTTCCCATCATTGTTCTCTGATCTAATGGAGAGATAGAACTTTTTAGTCAAGGCCTTTCTATTTTGACAATGTTGACTATGATGATGTAAATCATTATTGATTCTTATCAATGTAGATCCTTTCTTATATGAATATTTCAACTTGAGAGGACTTTGTTGTGTCATTATGAATACCTCCCTAGTTTAAAGGGAGTGTTGAAAAATGTAACGAGTTTCGGTCTTCGTAATGTAATAAAATGTAATTTTTATCATTGATATTTATTATTATATTCAATATTATTATTTCATTTTGGTCAAAGCATGTTCTTCATGCTTATAGAGTCAAAAATAAATTATTTTGAGTCAAGAGAAATGTATTTGAGTCAAGTCCCATTTGGACTTTTGAAAGAAAAAGAAAAAGAATTTTTATTTTGAGTCAAAGAATCAACACAAGAACAATTTGACCTAAGAGGCAGGTATTCAACCCTCTTGGATCTATATATATATATATATATATATATATATATATATATATATATATATATATATATATATATATATATATATATATATCAACTTGATCACTTGGAAGAACAATCACTTATCATCACAAAACATCGTTTCTTGTGCCAAACAAGAATAAAAGACAACCAAAATTAAAGGAGAGATAAACTATGATTTTTTCAGCCTGTTTCTGTGCACACGTTCAAAGGTTCTATGGCTTCTCTATGAAACTTACAATTCTGAACTTCATCCTTCACTGCAAGTACAAAATTTCTATGATTTGACCATATTTTAGAGTGTTTAATCAACACTGACTTTCGTTGACTTTAACTTGGTTGGAGGAGACTTGGAGGAGGGTTGAATTGGATATTTGTGGCAATCTTGGTCTTGGTTCTTGTATATCTCATTTTGATATAATTTTATAAGAGAAGGATTTTTGGGTTCTCCCCCTTATGGGGTTTTTCCCTGGCTTGTAACCTAATTCTTGGTGTTCTTTGTTTCCTTGTGATCTTCATGTTTTTCATTTTTGTGTAATTACTTGATGAAGAATAAAATCTAAGTAATAAGAAGCCAAATATAATTCACAAGTAATTATCAAGTTAAGATAAATCAATCATTTCCTTCTAACACTCAACTTCTCAAAATGAAGTAGGTTAATAGGTCCTATGACATCCAACCTACGATCTATGATGGGAAATCCTCAAGAGTTTCTCTAAAGAAAGATGGCCCATTGAAGTTAAAGAAGTTTGAATCTTGGTTTGTCAATTTTGACCCCATGTAGGAAAGAAAACATCATTGGAACGAGTTGATCCCCTTGGAAGAGTTCAAAATGGGAAGGCCACGTAAGGCCTTATATAAATATCTAAATCCAAGGACCTCCCTCATAAATGCAGTTAGACATGTATTGAAAGAGAGTAAAAAAGGAACCATCAAAATCTTGATAAAGACAATAAAGCATCCCTTGAATCTCATAATAAATGAGGCATCTCCAGATGAGGTGACCCTCTAACTATATCTCATGTATATGGCAAATCTAATAGATATTATTGAGAAGAGGAAAATATCCCAAGAGAGACATAAAATGTAAAAAGTTAGATAGTAATACGTATGCAGAAGATGATCTTGAAAATAGTAAGTTCATGAATCCATGACTGTAAGGTCATTGACATCATCATAATCATTGTCATCATCTTCATTATCATCATCATCACCATCATTGTCATCATTGCATTATCATCATAATCACCATTCATGTCGTCATCATCATATTCTTCATCATCATCATGATTATGGACATTGTCGTCAATTGTGAATAAATATACGTGTCGTAAGAAATATCATCAACCCAAAAAATGTTGAGTGCTAGAAAAGGGTTGTTAGGACACTTGATATATGCAAGATAAATAACAACTCTATTTTTGAGAGATGATCGATGATCATAATCATCACTACTATTATCATCATCATTATCATTTTCATCATCCCCATCATCATCATTAATGTAATTTCTATCATATTGTTGTCACTGTCGTCATGGATATCATCATCATTCATGCCATATTTGTTGTTGATGATGACCTAGATGATAATAATGATAATGATGATCAGATGATGATGACTTGGAAGACGATGCCAAAGATAATGATTATGATTATGACCATGGCAACATTTAAAAATTGGTAAGATTTCCAAGGTCATCAGCATCGTCGTCATCACAATCATTATCGTCATCATCATCATTTTCATTGTAACCACCATCATCTTTATCATCATTGCCATTATCATCATAATCGCAATTCATGTCATCGTCATCATCTTCATTATCATCATTGTCATAATTATTGACATTGTCATCAATTGTTCATAATTGTCAATGTCATAAAAAATATCATCATACAATGAGTGTTGGAAAAGGGATGCAAAAGTGAACAAAAAAATGGGGGCAACAATAGACATAAAATTGGATGAAAAGTGGATGCAACATAAGTAGATGCAAAACAATACAACAAAAATTGGCACAAAAGTGGATGCAAAAGTAGATGCAATAGTTAATAAAAAATTGGACACAAAATAGGATGCAGACATGGAGGAAAAAGTGGAAGTAAACATGGGTGCAATAGCAGGCATAAAACTTAGCATGAATCATGATGAAACAAATGTGGATGCAAGAACGGACACAAAAACTTACACAAACTTGGATGCAAAAAGGGATGTAAACATGGACCAAACATGGGTCCAACAATGGACACAAAATTAGAAGCAAAATTGGATGCATCAAAAGTGGATGTAAAAGTAGATGCAAAAAAACAAACAATATTTGATGCAAACTTGGACCCAAAAGATGATGCAAATGTGGATGAAAAATTGGAAGAAAATGTGGGTTGCAATGGTAGGCACAAGATATGGAACAAATTGTGGTGCAAGAAAAGTGGATGTAACAAAAGACACAAAAAAAGATGCAAACTTAGATGCAAGACAAGATGCAATGAGCGATGTAAAAGTGGATGAAAACATGGGTGCAACATGAGAAACAAAATTGGATGAAAAATGTGGATGCAATGGAAGTAGATGTAAAAGAAGATACAAAATGAGATGCAAAACCCAACAGAAAAGTGGTTGCAAAAAGAGATGCAATATTTTATGCAAAAGAGGATGCGAACATAGATGAAAAATTGGAAGCAAACATGGGTACAACAATAAGTGAAAAACATGGCACAATAAAAGTGGATGTAATGATAGATGCAAAAAAAAGAGCAAATGAAGATGCAAAAAGGGATGCGAAAGTGGATGTAAACATGGGTGTAAAATATGATGCAAAAGTTGATGCAACATAATTCGATGCAAAAGCAGATGCAAAATGAAACACAAAACCTGATTCAAATCTTGATGCAAAAGTGGATACAAAATGGATGCAAAAATATATGTAAAATTATATGAAAACATGGATGTATATGATGATGGAATCTCAAAGTTAGAAGCAAAAATGGGTGCAGAGGGAGGTGCCAAACTAGGTGCAAATTATGGCATAAGAAAATTGGATGCAATAGTGGATACAATAATAGATGCAAAAGAGGATGTAAATATGGATGCAAAACAAATGAAAAAGTGGATGCAACAAAAGTAGATGCAAAAGTAGACACAAGCCTCGATGCAAAAATTGGCGCAAAGGGGATACAAAAAATTATGCAAAATTGATGCAAAAAATGATTTAAAAAAAGGATGCAAGAGATTATGAAAAAGTTGATGCAAGTGTAATGCAAAAAGTGGATACAATAGAGGATGCAAAAGCAGGTGAAACAAATTTAGGTGTCAAACTTGATGCAAAACATGGTGCAAAGGATGGCAGAAAACTTGGCATAAAACCTGGCATAAAACCTGGTGTAAAACCTGTTGCAAAACTCGGTTCAAAAGTCAATGCAAATTTTGCATCAAGTTTTGCACCATATTTGATAAATGGACACAAATAACACCACAAATGGGATCTATACGCAAAAAGGAAGCAAAAGGGATACAAATCACATGGTTTTGTTGTAGTGCAGTAAACTAGCAAAGCCAAACTATGGTTAGGACAAACAAATTATTTTTTAAGGCAACTAATCATGTTCTATGGTACCTCAAAGGCACTACCCATTTTAGACTATGGTACAAACGGACAGAGGGAGTGAAGTTGTGTGGCTTCACAGATGCATATTGGGCAGGGAGGCCATCAGACCGAAAGAGTACAGTATCTTGAAAGGGTTGAACCGAAAGGTCAACAGTTCTCCTACACAAAGATATCTATAGAAGTTGAATTTAGAATAGGGGTTTCCTTCAAAGATAATCCTCACTCAAGGAGAATGGAGCTTTGTTCAATCGTTAGACTACGAACAAATTCCATTTAAGTGTAAAATTTTCCACGACTACAAGAATTTTTCTCGAGATTGCAAGAGAACGGGATAAAAACGGTGATGGCTTTGTCCCCACTCAAGAGGACCAATGGAATAATCAAAAAGAGGAGCCAATAAAGGAAAAGGAGATTAAAAAAATTCCAATGTTCCATCTCAGAACATAGCCTCCTCTTCCAGCAACCCCTTTCACCTTTTATCTGTAGAAATTATGGTGTAGATTTGCAACTACTCATGAATTTATAATCAAAATCACAAGACACAAACCTACTATATTGCCTTGTGAAAGTTAATTCACAATTTAAAACAAAATTTGCATACATGCAATAAGAAATAACACAAATGAACACAATATTTGTCCTATGGAAAGCAATCTGCTAAAAACCTCAATGCTTGCTTGCATTATTTTGATGAATAGAGATGTATTACAAATTCTTTGCTCAACTAAGCACAACCTACAAGTGAATAACCTATCTCTCTACTCACTGAGAAGATTTGACCCAAACTTAGTCAATTTCTGCTTTTGCATGAGCCCCTATTTCCTTGCGTAATTCCTTGAGAAACTAGGCCCCTATTATTTAGGAATTTCTCTAAAATGGATTGCACAATTCCCAAGGTTGATCATCTGACTGCATGCAACAACTATACACTCAAGACTAGTCTACAACTAAAGATACACTACCTTGGAATCTCCACCACAGTTGGGGAACTCAAATTCTCTGCATGCACTAGCTATTTTGAGTTGATTGATCAGTTAACTAGATGATCACTGAGTTTGACTAAAGTCTCACTACACAACTAACCTTCCACTAGTTCCTCCAACATTTGGAACTACTTTAACTTAAAACAACTTGAAATAATTGACCTTGATTGCTACAAATTAGCAATCACACATGTTTAACTGAAATCTAACTCCTCCAACTCAAATTTACTAAGTAAACTAGGTGACACAAGCCATGTCACACAAGTTAAGTACATCCAAGTTATATGTTGGTGTTGAATTTCGAATTTTCTCAATTTAATCAAGGCAAAATCAAATTGAGAATTTCTTGCTGCATTTTTCAACACTCTCTCTCAGCAAGAAAGAGATTATCAACCACCCCTATCCTGCACCTGTGGAACTCAAACTTCCTTCTTGACAAGGCCTTTGTCAAAATGTCAGCATCTTGTTCCTTTGTCAGAATGTACTGAAGCAACATTATCTGCCTCTGTACACAGTCCCGTAAATGGTGATATCAGATATCTATATGCTTGGATCGATTGTGAAAAACAAGATTCTCATAGAGCTTGATGCAACTCTGATTATCACAGTAGATCATAGTTGGATCCATCATCTGACCAAAAAATCCAACAAGTATCTTTCTCATCCAGATTGTCTCACATGTTGCTTTACTTGTAGCCATGCATTCTTCTTTTGCCGAGCTGAGTGCCACAGATCTTTGCTTCCTATTGTACCGAGAAACCGCTAGACCCAACATTGAAAATTCCACCTGATCAACGACACCATTCCCAATGGCTTTCAAGCATTCATCACTCCAACAGGCAAGAGGAAGATGTGGTAGTTTAACCCATACTAGAAAAACCTTTGGAACATATTCATCAAGGTTGTAGTTGAGGGACCAACATGGTATATTTTAGGGGCGAATTTTAGCCCAAGGGCGAAATTTAAGGGGTTTTTCATCTTAGAGGGGCGAAATTTTATTTAACCCAACTTTTATTTAAAAAATAATTATTCTTTTCATTTTAGCCAAAACAAAAGGGTCAGATAAACTATGAAAAGACTCATTTGACCGGATTCACATGGTTTGGGAGGTTATATTCCATTACAATCGCTTGATTTTCTACTTTGCAATGTTAAATTTGTTTGCAATCACCCATTTTCTTGTTTGGGAGGTTGTATTTGGTCCCAATAAATAAAAATATAAATAAAGTGGAGGTATGGTAAATAAATAAAACCACTTTTTATACTTACTCCAAAGGTATGGTAAATAAATAAAAATATAAATTAACTAGAGGTATGGTAAATAAATAGAACCTCTTTTTACATTTAGTCCATAACCCTCTTTCTATTTAAGAAGGCTCAAAAAAGAGGTTTTATTTAAGTGAATCATATGGGCCAAATACCATATTTATAAAAGAGGTATGGTAAATTAATAAAATATAAATAAACGAGAAGTATGGTAAATAAATAAAACATTTTTTTTATATTTACTCCATAAGTCACCTTATATTTATGAACACTCAAAAAATGTGTTATATTTAGGTGAAGCCTATGGGCCAAATACCATGGGCCAAATTATTATTTACGAACACTCCAAAAATGTGTTATGGGCCAAATTATTATTAATACCATGCAAAAAAACATTATTAACACAATATTAGTATTAATAAAAATAAAGATGGCACATGGTATTGACCCATGGTATTCACGTGGAATGTAGCCTATTTAAAGCAGGGAATTAAACCAACATAGATCCATCTTTACTCTAGATCTACTGAGCCTCGAGAGGGATCAAGAGTAAAAATGGATCTTGTAATTTAATGTCACTTAAACATTTTAACTTGGTTAAAAAAAAAAAGAAAAAAAAAAAGAAAAGAAAAGTCAAATCAATTATTAATTTTATTAATTTTTATAAATTATTAATAGTAGGTTTTAAGCTCCAGGTTTATGATAACCCATGGTATTGACCCATGGTAATACCATGGTATTCATGTGAGCATAGCCTATTTAAAGGGGAAATTCTATCAGCTTGGATCCATCTTAATTCCGGGTCTACCAAGGGCTGAGAAGGGATAAATAGATTTCATCCCTCTAACAATGGTAGATGTGGAGTTAAGATGGATATAGGTTGGTTTTTATGATAATGAAGATATTAAATAGAATTAGGAAATTATATTGTAAAAAACATCTTAAGATGAATGGTTAAAGCTATATTTAGTCACTTCACAAAATTTAGTAAAAAATACCAATATCTCCATTAGTATTGGTTTTTCAGATTAAAAAAAAAAAAAAATCAAAACAGTGAAATCTTATCATTATTTTTGCATCACCCTCGCAGAAGAGAGATAGTCTCTCCCTAGATTTCCCACCATTTTTCAAACGTTCTCAATATGATATCTTCATGAAGAAATTAAGGCACTGATGTTGGATTAGTTGTTTGAAAAATATGTTGGTTTGTACAACCTTTCATCTTCTCTTTTATTCTTAGTTTGTCGTAATGATCTGTAGGGGTTGGGGCCACTACACCATATTTTCCTAAAAGGCGGAGATTGTGCACCAAAAGGAAATTAATCCACGTGTTACAACGTTGTTAAAAAATGCAAGACGTATGAAGTTACTGAATTATGCTAATAAGCAATTTAGATTGGGAGAGACGTAATTAAATTTTATTATTTAATTGAAGATTTCCAATTAAAATAATAATAAATCTACATTTATATATTTATATATTGATTGGAAGGCTTATGACAACGGCCACTTCTTTCCATTAGAGCCCCTTCGGGCCTTTGGGATACCTACTACTTTCTTATATTATATAGTTGGGGCTTACTACTTGTAGGTGTGTTGGGGTAAACAAACTTGAAGTGTTTTTTGTTTTTATCTAGTAGTTGGAGTCTATGGAATAAGAAAGAAATTTGATAGCTTGACAAGTAGAGAAAAGATTAATCTCTCCTACCTTGATAGAACTGGTGGTCAAGATCAACACCTACAAGCAATTTTTTGTGGAATATTATCAAAACTAATAGAAAGATATGAAAGAGTGTATAGTAAAAACCTTGACAAACATGACCACTGAAACTTGCAACATTGTTTGTAGGAAGAGAAAATTATGTTTTTTTTTCCAAACATGTATGTTAGTATATTACAGTTTAATGAATATGTTTTCTTATTATCATATATGGTTTCACACTTTAACAAAACATTCGCCAAGACTTCACAATGTTTTATTATCTAGTGAAAGATTTGCCAAGATCTTACAAGATTTTATAATTTAGTGAAAGATTCACCATGACTTTACAAGATAATATAATCCGGTGAGAGATTCACCAATATATATATATATATATATATATATATATATTATATTATATTATATTATTGCTAAAATCGCCTCCCATTTTTCCTATGTATCATGGGGATTCACCCATTTATTATACATATAAATTTAGGGTGGTTCTTAAAATTTTCCCGACCAAGCATTCAAATACATGCCTTTGGATCCAAAAAAGTGCAGGGCATTGCAGAATACCACGTCTCGAGCTTCCTTGAACTCAAAAAGGAGGGTGAAAAATCCATTGCCAACAACATACACAACTAAGTTTCCTTTCATCATTTTCCTCTAGGATCTATCTCCCCACTACTCCATCGATTTAGGAGAGGGCTACAAGCCCATAAATTTCCCAACTAGTGCTCTGCCAGTTAAAGTGAAGGAGGTCCTCTGAAATCTCTAGGGAAGAAGAACAAAAGGAATATCTGCCTCCTTTTTAAGGAGTTTTTGTTGCACCTCCTTTGGCATGGGGTTGGTCTTGAGAAAATCAAGGCATGAAAGGTCTCTTCTTCATTACAAGGAGGGGTGGAAACCACTGCTCCCCCTCCCTTGAGTGTGTCGCCATTGGACATTAGTGAGAAGGTCACTGACATGCATGTAGAGGGCTTAGGGTTTCAAAAATTCAAAAAATCTTGAAGTGGGAAAGTTGTAGAGTTGAGACCTTTCTCAACCAAGGGTTTATAGAATATATTGTCATCCCATGATTAAAACAATATTTTGAGCATTGAAAATCTCTTTCTTATTTTTTGTGTGAATTGTGCAACACAATTTTTTCCATTCTTACAAATTTGGTATCTGACATTGTGGATAAGGTTTCAACACATTTCAGATTAATCTAAATTGTGGTATAATTCATCCGCTAATATTTTTTCATGGATTTCATCAGAAGAAGTGAATTCAAAATCGAGTTCAAAATTGATACTGTCTAGAAAATTTTATGCCTAACATCCCAGCATAGCTTTGTTAAATGTTTACTAGCACTTTATTGCATTTATGGTCTCTATTTTGAATTGCATTTAGTTATGGTATCATATACAAGTATTATAAGTGACAAGGGAAACATCCATGACCCCTTAGAGAAGAAATGGGAAACAATACAAAAAAATTGATGAACTAGAAACAAGTAGTGTCATCTAGTCCATAAATTTTTTTATGAATTGATATTCAGTTCTATGCTAACAAATATGAGCAATAAACATTGATGTTTATATTCTATGTTCAGTAGGAGTTAATAAGTGTGAATACATTTTTTTTTAAGGATAATGATTTTGATAAAAAAAATAACTAAAAAGTGACAAGGGTTCTTGGAAGGAAATTTTCTAAGATTGGTTCCTAATGTTAGTGATATAAAGTTATCTAGGAAGGGAAATGAAGGAACTTAGAAATTTATTGACGATGATAACTAATGAATTTTTGTAGCTATGATTGGTCTACATAATTAAATATTTTAGCCCTTAAAATATATATAAGATATGATATTTTAAAACATATTCTTCTTGTCGGCTTCAAAAGAGTAAATTTTGAATTTCTAACATTGAATAAATTTTGAATTTCTAACATTGAATTGTTGGCTCAGAAACATAAAGTCAACCCTCAAAAATTCAGGCCAGTCTATCTCTATAGTCACACCAATTTGTTTCATTATAGTCACACCAATTTAGTTCACTATATTTCTATATAAAAGTCATTTCGTCCTCCTTTTGAGATACCATTAAAATCAAGTGAGATCTTTTGTTTATGTACAGAAATAATTAAACAAAAAAGAAAAAGAAGTCAAGTCAGCGTGCCCCTATAGTCACACCAATTCAGATGAGCTCATGTGAGGAAGACGTTTTTGTGATAGCAAACTAATGTCTCCCAAGGCAAACTAAGTTTGAGAAAGAACCAATTGACCAAGTTGTTTTGTTTTGTTTTTTTTTTGTTTTTGTTTTTTGTTTTGTTTTTGTTTTTTGTTTTTTTGTTTTTGTTTTTGTTTTTGTTTTTGTCTTTTTGTTTTGTTTTTTTCTTTTTGTTGTTGTTGTTGTTTTTTTTTTTTTTTTCTTTTTTCTTTTATCTTCTTCTTCCTCTTCTTCTTCTTCTTCTTTTTTTTTCCTTTTTTTTTTAACGAAAAAAACATATATTAATATCATTTGGTAAAATACATATAGCATACATAAAACTTGTTCCATCTGAACAAGTAACAGTCAAGATTATGTTATACAAGAGAGGATCATTACAATTCATCATGAGCTGAACAAGTATGTGAACATATATTGAGAAATAGATCTTATGAGATTGCTCCATATAATGTGCAAGAGCAAAAAAACTTGTTGATGAAAGACACCATCTACGAAATGGAAACCACTTTGCAGAGGACACTATATTTTCCTAGTGGCCAGGCCAGAACAAAACCATCAACAGGAAAAAAACCATGCACAGTAAGATAAAGCAATAGTATACAGAATGAACACTAAGTATCAGGAGGAAAGAAATCCTCAAAATTGTAGATGCAGTTCTCCCATTGGATGACCATATGCCATTTGCCAAGATCTTGTAATAAGCCCTTCTTTGATAAACAGTCTACTTGCTTGTTTTGTAACCTGTCTATATGTTGAATTGTGTATCCTTTTTGTGATTGCCAGTAGGTCTCAATCCTTTTCATCCATCTTGAAAGAAGAGGATTTTTTATAGACAACTTTCGTAGAACATGATCAATTATAACTTTGGAATCTCCATGAATGTGTAAATTCAGAATATCTAGAAAATGACTAAACCATAGAAGACCCCAAAGAACCATAACTTCTACTTTATTATTTGTTCCATTGCCTCCATTCCAGTAAAGATTGTATTGAAGATGGTCATTGATACAAATCAAAAAGCCACAAGCACATGTTCCATTTTGAGTTGCTCCATTAAAAAAAGCCATTGGAAATTGTAATAAAGCTTGACGATTTCCACTAGGGACCCTGCACAACCTAAGATAGAACTAATCTTTGAAGTAGATCAAATTTATGAGGCTTTGATACATACCTAATCTCCGCAAAACCCTGAATTTATGAGATAGGGACAAGATTGAATCTTTGACCTTCGTTCGCTAGTTATGGGTAGTTTGAGGAGGTGTGATCGGGACTTTGTTTATAATTAGATTGACCTTGTTTTTAATATTTTTAATGTATCTCTTATAGAGTTAAATAATTTCTCCAAAGAAAAAGTTGTTGGGTTTTCCCCTATGATTGATGTCTTAAAAGTTGTTGGGTTTTTTCGATGAGAGTAAAATATTTATATTTATGAAATGTGTTTCACTGTCTCTTTATAAATGTTTCTATGGTTGATGTCTGCTGTGAAATTGCTTAATGATGAATGAGAATATGAAAAAAGATTAAATCATTAAAAGTGAAAGTGATTATTAGTTTAGAAGACCTATCAGAGTAAAATATTTTATATTTATTTCTAGCATTGGGTTTGGTTGTCTCTTTATAAATATTTTTTTATAAATATTTTTATAGTTGATGTCTTCTACAAAAAATTTATAAATATTTCTATGGTTGATGTTTTCTGTGAAATTGCTTAATGATGAATGAGAATATGAAAAAAGATTAAATCATGTGAAATTGCTTAATGATGAATAAGAATATGAAAAAAGATTAAATTTTCAGAAGTATTGATTATTAGTTTAGAAGATTGATTGTTAGTTTAGAATACCTATCGGTGATTATTAGTTTAGAAGACCTTTCAAAGTAAAAAAGATTATTAGTTTAGAAGACTTATGAGAGCTAAAAAAACATGATTATTAGTTTAGAAGACCTATTAGTGATTATTAGTTTAGAAGACCTTTCAAAGTAAAAAAGATTATTAGTTTAGAAGACTTATGAGAGTTAAAAAAACATGATTATTAGTTTAGAAGACCTATTAGTGATTATTAGTTTAGAAGACCTATCAAAGTAAAGATGATTATTAGTTTAGAAGACCTATCAAAGTAAAAAAGATTATTAGACCTATCAAAGTAAAAAAGATTATTAGTTTAGAAGACATATCAGAGTTTTAAGATTATTAGTTTAGAAGACATATCAGAGTAAAAAAACATTTCTATGAAATTGTTTAATGATGAATTGATGAACTTCCACAATGATGAATAAAAATATGAAAAAAGATTAAATCATTAAAAGTGATTATTAGTTTAGAAGACCTATAAAAAAATCAAGATCGTAAGATTATTAGTTTAGAATACCTATGAAATATGGTATCATAGGGAAAGTAAAGAGCCAGTTTGTTCCAAGTTATCCATCCTCTAGGGTTTGTTCTAACCCTAGAACTTTTAGTCTATTTTTGAGGAGGAAGAAGTGTATCCCAAAGGAGGACGAGTTCTGTCCCTTTGTTTATGCCCTAGAAGAAGGCCGGAGAAACCTCACTCTGTGAACAAATCCGAGGCCATAAGTAAAAAATTTGTTGAAAGGCCGAAGCCTATGACAAAGGCCTGAATGATCTCGGTCTATCTTTAACAGGGCCGAAAGGCCTCAGTCTGAATCTCAGGTTAGCCGAAAAGGCCTCAGACGCAGGGTGCAGAAGGCCGAAAGGCCGAAAGGCCTCGGGGGTGATCTTCGGCCGAGAAATCTCAGAAAAAGTCGGAGGTTTCTCAGATGATAGAAATTTGAGATTGCATGATTACAATGATACTTTTGCCTAAATCAAGTTATTTTAGTGGTTGAACGGGTTAAACATGTATCGTACCATAGATCTGCTTATGACATGTCTGAAAGCTATAAATCCATCGTGATGAAGATTAATTAAGTTAAAAGTTCGTTCTTTCTTGTGGTCTACCGATATTATATTCCTTATGCTCTATGACAACCTTCCTTGAAAAATGATTTGACAGGGACAAAAGTGATGGAAATTAAAGAGCAGAAAATAAGATCTGAAGTATGGTCCTGAGTTAAATTCTAAAATCTGTGGAAGTATTAAAGCTGTGACAAGGAACCAAAAACTATCAACAAGAGGGTAACTTCAGGAGGACTCAACGAGACCGAGTTTATTGCTCATTCTCAGTACCAAATTTATCTCTATGATTCAGGGCCTCAGGTATATTATTTGACATCAGATCTTGATAGGCCGAGAACCATTCATTCTTGATAGGGCAAGAGCCATTCATTCTTGCAGGCCGAAAGCATTTCCTTATTTGAATCCAAGGGCATATATTATGTAGGAGTTCCAGATGCCTGGAAGACCGAATTCTTCATCATTTTAGGAGGCTGAGATTCATTGGGGATCATTTGTACCACTGCTAAAAGATCAAGGGCGCTTATTTGGAGATCATGGCGATATTCTTGTAGCACATCTTTGGGAGGCCAAAAATCCCTTGTGAAGGTCTAGTCATTTCTGGAGTTGTCCTTGTGAAGAACAAACTATTACTGTCGTGATTATGTCAGAACCATGGAAGGACCGATTCAGATGTGAAGAAGGTATCTCTAGAAAGCAGTTGTGACTTGAACTGTTTGTACAAGCACTGGATGATTGTCTGTAACGCTTCTGTAATTAGGGAAGATATTGTTTCTTTACAGTGCCAACTGTTTGTACAAGCACTGGATGATTGTCTGTGACGTTTGTATAATTAGGGAAGATTTTGTTTCTTTACAGCGCCAGACAGGCCGAATGCAAACTATAGTTTGATCGAGATGAAGCATTCCTCGAATAACTGATAACATGAGGATAAACACATCTCTTAGAAATCTGAGTACCAAATTTGAGCTCAGATGTGGGCTCACATTTAGACCTGTTTGGGTAGCTTCAAAGAATTGTGTTGAATCTTATATAAAGGTAAGACAAGGCATGAAAGAAGAATGCTGTCATGTAGTCCTTTAACAAGTACATTTGGTATTCTCTGCTTGAAAGATCCAGAGGGAGATGCGATGAAAGACTCTCTTTCTTGGTAGCACTGATACTATTAGGGTTTTGTAAAACCCTAGAAGACCCAAAGGATATTACTAAGGAAAAGTATGCAGGGCCATCCATACATAATCAGTGGCCAAAACCTTATAATTCACTTGACCAGGTTGTATTCTTGAAGCCAAGCCAAGACTTAAGTGGACAAGATTGAAGTGTGGCATCAAATCTCTGTCAGGTGTAACAATGATTTGAGAACTAAGGCCTAGCCCTAAGTAAGTTAACTAAGTTAACTAAGGTCATAATTTCAGGATGTACCCATTATAAGGCCTACCGTAAGTAAGTTAACTAAGTTAACTAAGGCCATACTTGCAGGATGGGTGATGCACCAATTACAAGAGAATATACTGTAATTTATAGAATCAAACCATGCTCTTCCTTGTTACCTACAATCATACCATGTGAACTATATACATTCAAACCATGCTCATCAAACCGCGTGACCTATTATATAATCAAACTATGCTCTTCGTGACCTATTAGATAATCAAACTATGCTCTTCCTTATTAGCTACAACCATATCATGTGAACCATTATATAAAGATAAGCACTTATGAACCATCATATAAAGATAAGCAATGATATAAAAGTTCAAAATATCGATACCCTATATTACCTTTTTCACACCATGTGAACTATTGGAGAATCAAACTATGTTCTTCCTAAGAAGGAAGAAGAGCAAGGACCATGCTATTCCTATGAAGGAAGAACAGTAAGGACAAGAGAATACAATCTTAGACAACCACTACTATTCCATGATTCCATGAGAAGGGAAGCAATTATGAGAGACTTTGTAGCTACGCCTAGACAAAGAGAATACAACCTCAATCAACCCTACTATTCCATGAGAATGAAAGTAAATATGAATGATTTCAATACCTAACAAGAGAATACAACCTCAATCAACCCCTACTATTCCCTGAGAATGGAAGTAATTATAAAAAAACTTCAATGTTATTAGCATATTATAGTCCACCAGCCAAAGACCTGATAAGAGAATACAACCTCAATCGACCCCTACTATTCCGTAAGAGTGGAAGTTGTGTGACCAATTTCATGCGCCTAAAACTACACTACCAATCTTTGATGTGGATACAGTGACATGGGCATTTAGTATTTGCTAGAATGGTCTCTAATCACTTCTCCCAAAAGTGTTGGAAAACATTAAATAGCATGGCATGAAGTGTCAATTTATTCTCTAGGTTACATATGCTCGCAGCTCACACTATACTATATATTAAGGTGAGCTCATATCCTAACATCCCCCAATACTATGACACTTACGCATTTGTTTTTTAAATTTTAATTATTGTTTCTAAATTTTAATTATAATAATCACAAACTATTAATTTGTTTTTTTTTTTAATTTTAATTTTACTTTGCCTGCTTATACCATGCTTTTATTACTCTATTTCTAACTTTCTAACTTTAGATAATAAAAACAAGTTAATTGCATTCATAAGCGAGGCCTTCACTTTGGGTTCTGAAGAAAAAAATAATCCCAACTAGAAATGTAAAGAAAGAAAAGTATATCTTGACTTAAACTCTATGGGAAGCCTGAAAAATTAATCGAGGTAGAAATGTAAAGAAAGAAAAGTATATTTGGACTTAAACTCTTTGGGAAGCCTCACATATATGTGCAATGAAGCCTTGGCCTCGGGATCCCATTATAAACCTTCGCAACAAAATTTATATACAGAATATACATCAGAAAATGCTTTCAATACAATATTTTGTTTTGCATAAACATTATATTTACGCATTACCACAAACAGGAGATAAGAACATGGATTGATTTTCCAACATCACTCTTCCCTATGGTCTGAGGTGCTTCTCAACAAAATAAAATTAACTTACACATTAATTCATTAACTTATTCCAGTAGCTGAACAGTCCACATCCAAGGAATCTAATTAAGATAAATACAAATAAACACTACAAAGTCAATTAAATAAGATCTAATTAAGAATAATGGTAGTTCTCTTCATAGAATCAGATATAGTTTGTTTCTAACAGAACATGCATTACATTACAGATTGGGTATTTATCTCTGACACCCAATAAATTTTACATGAATACCTGTAGAAGAAGCATTAATGGAGCAGTTTATATTACAAGCACATAAATGGCGTATACAACACCAGGGATGAAACCCAAGATTGTTAAGAGCAAATCTATCCAAAATTGCACCTGCAATTCCACAGTGACCCAAATAATGTTTAGTGCTATAGATGCATCAAAAAAGAGCTAAAGCCAGAAAATTAAAATAAAAAAATAACGTACCCCAAGACCATATCTGAGAAAAACTCCAAGAGGTGGAATTAATATTGATAACAGCACCTCTA
The DNA here is from genome assembly GCA_031772625.1 of Pinus tabuliformis. Lineage (NCBI taxonomy): Eukaryota > Viridiplantae > Streptophyta > Pinopsida > Pinales > Pinaceae > Pinus > Pinus tabuliformis. Next base: position 480,286,017 of record CM062811.1, on the reverse strand, counting down.
TGAACGTTTCGGATCCCATTGGAATTACAGTAACTTAGCTGAGTGTCGCCTCACTGATTACTGTGTAGAATTCTATGAAGGTACAAGGATTGTTAGTAAAGAGAAAAAGAGGACAAATAATGAGTTCAGCCGAGGAAGAAATCAAGAAGACTAGTAGAGTAGAGTTGAAGTGGGTGGTGAAATGTGTTTGAAGAAGACGAGTATTGTTTCGGCGTACGAAACGTGGAAGTTTATTTTCGCTGATTACTCGATATTTTCAACACGTACGCCTGCATAATTTTTCTGGTCTTTTCCTTTAACGCTATTTATTAACTCGTCTTATTCTGTGTTTCCATTAAATTTGGCGCAATTTTGCGGATCAATTATTCTTTTCATCAACTATAACTAACAATATAGACATCATAAATCAATTCCTGTTAATTATAAGAAATTAGCTCCAAACTGGTCTAAAGTTAGGGAAAAGCTAGTTCCTGATATAACTTTGTACGAGTTTCTCCTTATTAGTCCCTGCCGCCAGGGGACTGGACTATAGTAATTGGAAATGTTTCGATAGCATTAATCCTTATCACAGGTAACCCGAAGTTTTTACCTGCCCAGACTATTGGAGCCTATAAAAATTTTGTATTAATTTATGAGGAACCAATAGAGTTAAACTATCATCTAATTTGGCTTTTCCCCTAGGTGGGGAGGCCAAAACCTTGGATAATAGTTTGTATGGGTGGTTCATGTTAATGTATACAATAGTTTGTATGGGTTGTTAATGTATACAATAGTTTGTATGGGTCGTTCATATTTGGAAACTGCAAACTACTGCTAGCATTAGTTCACTGGTATTAAATGTTTTGGAAAAAGAATGACGATTTGTATTCAATCTCTTGTGAATTTTTCTTATGTGCTTATAATACCAATATGTAATACTAGTTATAAATATGTGTTCGTTATAAATATGTGTTCTATAATATAATAGATGGTGTGCAGATTTTGTATTTAAATTATAAAGTAAAGTAAGTTTGTATCATCTATAGTTTAGCAATGATATGGATCAGATCAATAGCCATTCACCGCTTCAATCGTTTTCGCTTGCTCAAATCACCGAGACTAGCATTACTTGCTAGGATTACCAAGTAACTCCTCCTTGTTGCCTTTTGTGGCATTTGGCTATTGGTGACTAGTGACAATTGCTCACTAGTGACATCGAGTTGTGGGTCACCAATGACATCTGGCTTTGCGCATATTCCTTCTTCCTTTCATATCCCCCATGCTTCCTTTCAGTCTTGCTCATATGCATAATTTTGACAGAGATTAGTGTCACTGTGCACACATTGAATTCTCTTTTGTGCTTGAAACTAATTGAATCTTGATTCAATTGCAAACAGTGGGCAGCGAATCAACTCACTGGAAACTAATTGAACCTTGATTCAATTGCAAACAGTGGGCCCCGTGCTTCCTTTCAGCCTTGCTCATATGCATAATTTTGACAAAGATTAGTGTCACTGTGCATACAATTACTTCTTTTTTGTGCTTGAAACTAATTGAATCTTGATTCAATTGCAGACAGTGGGCAGCGAATCAAATAACTGGAAACTAATGGAAACTAATTGAACCTTGATTCAATTGCAGACAATGGGCACCAAATCAACTAACTCGAAACTAATGGAAACTAATTGAACCTTGATTCAATTGCAGATAGTGGGTGGTGAATCAACTAACTGGAGCACAAAAAAAAGTTTTAATCTAACTGGTATGCTCATATTTTGTTGTTGTTTCTAGAATAATGGCTAAATGGTATGAACATGTTGTGGTTTCTAGAGCAATAAACACAATTTTTTCCTCTGTTAAATTCATTTACAAGTAGGCTTCTTAGTTCCCATGTTATTAAGCTAGTTACTTGTCATGGAAAACGTACAGACCATGCCTGTAAAAACATCCAAAATATGGGAGAAAGTAACTAGCCAAACAAAATCCCTATTTTACTTTACTTGACTTACTAAAATCATGTTCAAACCCCTATAAAATAAAGGCAATTTCAACTAATGCGAGAAAAAAGCCATCAAAATAATTCCCCATATTAGCTAAAAAAAGCCAGAAGGTTTAATCAGGACAAGCGAAGTATTGACCTGAAAGAAATGAAAGGACCTTACAACGATGAACTTAATGGGGCTGGCTTCCTTCCTTGTCTTAAGCAGGGGAGAAATCATTTCAATTGGCAATAACAATGACGAATAGTTCAATAAAAAAAATCGGATAGTCGAACGGTAGGGGAGGGACATTCTTTACACCATGGGTCAAGAGATGAATGAAATGTTAGAAATAATACTGAGAGGGGGGAGAATCAGTGTTATCAGATCTATAATTTTATTTCCCAAAAAAATCTATATACGCTACTTCAACAAAGTGAACTAACGTGTACATGCGACTGCATTTAAAGCAACCAATGTATGTTAGGCCCCTATAATACTAGTGACTCCCCCATTCCTATTGTCATTATATCCCTTATTGTTATTATTGTGCCCCTATTGTCCCCATAGTGTTATTAGTATGCCCCAAAGAAACCAACTATTGTTATTTTTGTGCCCTTATGTTATTATTGTTATGTCGACTTGATTATATTGTGGCCCCTTAGACTCCTATATATAGAAGGGAGGTTTAGTCATTTGTATCATCGAAGAATTGTTCATTTGTGTAATGTAAAGGAGGTTGTCTCCTCGAAGAGGCTTATTTCTAAGGCGTTCATCCATATTTTCTATCTTTTTGTGAGCTGGTTTCCTAACATTTGGTATCAGAGCTTTGGATTCTAAGGTTTCGCTGCTCCAAACAAGTCATCGTGGCATTTTCGCTATAACTTTTTTTTCTGCGACATTTTAGAAGCTAAAAAAAACCCATTTGAGAAGCAATCGCGTTGAACCTCCTGTTCGAATTTCAGATCCTGTCGTGCTATATTTTCGGAGATATAATCTGAGGAAGTTAGGGTTTTTGCAGACCCCCGAATTACATTCCAAACAGGTCACCTTGGGAAAATTGTCATAACTTTCACTCTGAGCATCAGATTGAATTTTCGTAAGAAGTTATAGAAAGATGACGAACTGTAGTTTTTTTGGATATAATTTTTAGAACCTAAGGGTGAAATACTGACCCGTGGCGCGTTGTACAAGTGCGCTCTACTGAACTAGTCTATACTTAGGGCATTGTGGGAGATTTGGCATAACTCTTCATTGGAGAATCCAATCTTGATCAGACTTTACTTAGAGGATTACCACATGAAGCAATTTCAGACCTGGGAGATCCAAAATTACAGAGATACATCAAATTCAATATCAAGCTCCTACAAAGTGAAAAAAGGTGTGTAGTTTTTTTTTAAATTTTTGCATAAGCTTGGTTTGAAAAATTAGTTTGAAGGAATTCAAAGAGCATAGTGAAGCATAATTATCGGTAATTGATGCCCCAAATAAAGAAAATGGAAACACCTAGTAAGCAACCTGAAAGCTCTAGCATGACTCATGAAGAAGAGGAAGAAATACAACATGATATATCAAAATTACGAGACCAAGTGCAACAAATTTCACTCGCACAAAAAGTAACAGAAACTAAGATGGATGGTTTAAAGAAAGACGTAGAAGCTAAAATGAATGGTTTAAAAAAAGGCATAGAAGCTAAGATGGATGGCATGGAAGCTAAGATGAATGGGATTGACGCTAAGATGAATGACATGGATGATAATATGGAAGAATTGAAGATAAATTTAAATAAGTTGCTACAAGAAATGGTCACTGATGGTGAAAGGGTAGTAAAGGAAACTCATGATGAGAACAAAAGAAATGTTAATCATGATTTCATAGACTCTAATGTTGGATTGAAGACCCACCATGTTCCAAAAATAGATATGAGGAAGTTTGATGCCAAGGGTCCTGGAACATAGATACTATAGATGGAGCAATTTTTCAATCTCCATAACATGCAAAACACACAAAAGGTACGTATTGCAACTTTGTATTTGGAACCAAATTAGTTTGTATGGTATCAATGGCTTTGCTCTCGTAAACAAATTGTCACTTGGGCAATTTTTACGGAAGAAATGATAGCACATTATGAGGATACAAAAAGCAATACCTTTTTTAGCCAATTCATAAATCTCAAACAAAAGGGTTCAATGATGGAACACATTGAGGACTTCCAAAAATTGAACATAAGGGTAAAAGATATTCCAGAGGAGCATAGGATTGATGTGTTCATAGGGACTTTAAAGGATAATATCCAACATGAGGTTCGCCTTTGGGAACCTGATTCATTGGAGAAGGCATTCATGTTAGCAAGAAAAATGGAAAGCAAAATTATGGCAACCAGGAAGCCTACCACTCTGTTGTGGCCAGCAACAACCCCCCTTCTTATTTGGTGTTATTACTAATACTAAATAAGTGGGGAGTTGTAGTCAAAAATTTAAAAATTAATTAGTTCTTGTATTTCCTTTTTAATAAAACTTACCGTCATAAGCTTAGAAAAATATCCTTGAAAAGTCTAAAAAGCTTAAGTTTTATGGTAAGGTAGGATAAAATCACGTCTTAAGAAATATCGCATCGCAAAAGAGATAATGGATACCTCCTTACAAGCAAGAGTCTAAGATTGCGAGATCGCGATGCGAAGCTATGCATTTAAAAAACATTTATCGCATCGCATGCCTCAAAAATCACTTACGCTGAAAAACCTCAAACTGCCGATATGCGATGGCGCATATCGCAAATCGCATTTCACGGAAATCAGATTAACGAATGATTGACACATGCTGCGATCCAGCAATATTGCGATATAGCGATCTTGCAATGTTGCGATCTACGATATTGCGAAGCAAATCACAAAATAGCTTCATCATAGATCTTTCGGCTCGTGGTTCGAAAAAGTATTTTCCATAAACCGAGACCTGGTTATGCGCTTTAATGCTAATTAATGAGTTAGTTGCCAGTCATTAATGGAATATGGTTTTTTGCTTATCGAAAAGTCATTTCACATAAGGTGGTGTATTTTATAAGTCTTCAACATTTAAAACTTTCCTGTCACCTTTACTTATCATTATTCTCACTTCACTTGTAAACTGCAGGAACAGAGAACAAAGAAATATACAAAGCAGTATTCAGGACATTATGGGAAAGAAAGGCAAAGCTCCAAGTTCCGAAGACAAAGAAATGGCGCCCTTGTATACAGACATTGCCTGTAATAGAGACACTGGTATTGCTACTTGGGAAGGCATGTATAGTCTACTTGAGGAAGAGAATCCCAGAGTGATGGAAGTTGCGGCTACTGTAGGCTCACATGGTTCTTCTGAGGCATCCATTACAGAGCTAGCTTGTTCGCTCTTACACCGAATAGCGGCGAGGCCCAAAATTCTTCCATACACGGACATGGTTAAATGGATATTGGATAGCGCTGATATCAAAAATAGACAGTTTAAGACTCAGGGTCAAGGACTCATTTGCTCATTCGCTTCACAAGATTTGAGGCTCATGTATCATTTACCAGAGCCACAGGCGACTTATAACAAATGGAGAAGTTTGCAAAAGAAAATCAAGACCTGGTAGAATGCACCAAAGACTGGTCGAGGAGGGACGAACCTCTAAAAAAAGATAAACATGGTATGTATAGTACTGGTTCTCTCACCTCCCCGTATTGCTTTGCTGCTGCCATGCTATGTAGACTTTTTGGAAAGTCAGAAATTAACAAATTTTCACCTGAATGGCTACCATTATTGGATGCCGCCACTAATGCTACTATTGTGGATTGGGCTAAAATATTGTCTGATAACTTAGTCATGACCATTGTAAATTACTGGTCTAAAAGAACTATTTCTTAGAGAATTTATCCCCCTTTCTACTTATCTGCGTATGTGATGGATGCGATCTGTTATGTTTCCAAGTTTCCTTTGATGGGTTGGAAATGGATGACTCAAGACCCCTTACCCATTCATATCTATCATAAAGAATTGTGGGACTCTAAGTTCACTCCGCATTTCTACAAGATTTGTCATGGAATCATGCTGCCCATGTACAAAGTGTTATATGATAAAGATGCTCCAAGATTTTCTCCTGAAGCAGAGGTAGATATACTCCCTGTCGTGAGATGGTTCGGAGAAGAACTGTTTACATATGTCAGGGTATTCGAAAGCCTCGCTTCTCCTCATGTCTTACCTTTATATGTTCCTGATAAACTCATGGCACAAGAAATTTCTTATCAAACCTGCAAAGAAGGAGGTTTAACTAAAGATTTGAAAGACAAAAAGAAGGCTATTTAGCCATAATTTCCTGTGGCCTGTGGGGCCTTTTCACTATTTGATGTAGGCCATGCATTCAAAGAAGTAAACAACATAACATGTCTACAATTGTTCAAATTTCTAGGAAGACCGTTCAACCCTTATGATATTGCTAAGAATTTCACTACTGCACTCAAAATAAAGGTGTTTTCTGGAGAAGATGATCTTTTTGATGACATATTCCAACAGAAAAGCACACTTGAAGAAATTCTGCATTCGGCCCAAATGCAATTCCCTCTAGCAGAATTTCAAGAGTTCAAGATATACAGGGAAAGGAGGTTAGCTAGTATCCCCTTGGAAAAACTACGCTTGGAACCCGTAAGGGAACCAACTTCGAGTATCAGTCTCAGTAGAAGTTCAAGCACAGATAGATCTAAATCTAAGTCCGGGAAAGAAACATCTGAACATTCTAAAAGATCCAAAAGTGACCATGATAAAAGCGAAGGGACAGTAAAGGATACAACCCAGTCAAAAGAACTTCCACAGCAACAAGTTTTGACCTCTTCACAGCTAGATCCTCCCCCTCTCATCATCCAGCCACCATCAGTCAGAACCGAGCTAGACAAAGAATGGGAGACATTCAATGATATAATCAATATTGAGGGACAAAGCACAAAGACACCTGTGAGTGATGTACAGGCAACAAAAGGTATGGTCACAGGAACAATTAGCAATGTCTCAGACATGGAACATATTTCCATTACCCCATCCTCTGAACTTATGCTCAAAATAGAGGAAATTCCTCCTCTTGATGTATTTTATAGTCCACAACACAAGGCAATAGTGAGAAGACAAAAAAAAGAAGAAAATTGGAAAACATGCTCTCTCATGATGCAGAGCAATTAGACATCCTATGGCAAATCCCACTGAAAATCTCACCAAATTGTCTCAGATCGCAGGAGCATATGCCTCTGCAACCATTGATAAAGCATCTGAGGTACAACAACTACTGAAAGAGAAGGAAGATCAAATACAAGTTTTGCAGCAACAGCTGCAACAAGCCAACACCAACAACGAAGCACAGAAACAGCTTGAAAGATTACAGCAAGACTTCCAACAAATGCAGATAGGCTACCAGAGCAGTTTGGTTGAAAGAGAAAAATAGTTACAGGATATGCAAGAGGTGCACAAGGATGATCCTAAACTCACAGAATTCATTACAGAATCCATTTCCTTAAATGATCAACTACTGCAGCAACAGGAAGCATTGTGCCAAAAAAAATATCACAGTGGAACTCTTATTGCGAAATAAGCGATAAAATCACTAATCAAGTCATCGACTCACGACATGATTATGATTTAATTGATAAACGAGTTACTGAATATTTGGCTTGGCAAGAAACAGAGGAGGGGAAAAGAGCAGGCGCACCAATAATCAATGACAATCACAAAGAAATGCTCTTTAACAAATGGGATGCACAAATCAGGAAAGCAAAGCAAGCAACAGAAGAAGCAGCCACAACAGCAAACAGTGTTATTGACTACATAAATGAAAATTTGCACAGGGAAAATCTGATATCAGAAACGACTCCAAGGTATCTACCGAAAGTACAGCAACTGCAAACAGACTAGAGACAGAAGGCTCAAGAAAAGGCAGAATCAATCAAAAGATTAACTAAGTTGAATTGGGATTCTTACTCGGCATACTTGGTAAAACCACACAGCCAGTGCATGACTCTCAAGTGTATCATCAATTCTGCCGAGAAGATGGTGCCAGCTCTTGCCGATTCCATTTTCGCAGCACAACTAAAATCGGAAGTCGGCCAGCCGACTCTTCTCAAACAAATGTTGAACGCGTGCGATTTCAAGGAGCAGATATAGGAATAGTTAGTTAGTATTTTTAATTTTAGATTCAATATAGTATTAATTTTGCTTTATTTTTTCTAAAATGAGGACGGTCATTTAAACCATATCCTACATTTTTGTAATAAGTTATTTTTAAATTTAGTTAGTAGTATTTAAACCCTTCTCATGCATTTAGAGAAGGGTCCTTAAATTTGTCAAAAACTTATCCCTAGAACATGCACTTTTGTACCCTCTGAGGAGGTTTTGATGAATGAATGGAACATGATTTACTGATATCTGCTTTTAATATCTACAAATGATGTTGCACCTCTGTACTCTTAGTGGATGTTGGATTAAGGAGAGATAAATCATTATCACTTGAAGCGCATGAGTAGGACTAGTTACAAATGGTATTTTTATCTCTTAACTATTTCTGCCTTTGTGTTAAAGTAATATTTATGTTTAGTTGTTTATATATTGATGCGTAAATGCTTGAGTTATCATTTGGCACTTCTGTACGGTGATAGCTATTTATTTATGCTTAATATATGAGTAGCTTATTATGCGATATGTTTTTCGCAACTGTTTCGTCTAACTTTTTATACGAAGTGGTTCATATCTATTGAATTCTTTTCTCATAATAGTTGAATGATATTTATTACCAATTGTTATTTGAAATCATTTTAGATCACATAACGGAAGGATTACACCCGGCTTAGTGTAGAATTACATGTTTCTGTTTATTAGAATACAATTGCATGTTATTAGATTAGAGTTAGAGTAAAGGCATTCCGTTTAGAAACCATTAGAAAAGAAATATCAATTCTCCACACACACACACATAAATTGGGAAACTGGTCCCATATCCCCAGTCGGGCCCACTATACCAAACGGAAAAGGAGCTGCTAACCAAGGTCCAGACCGGGTGGGTATCCCCCTTGTTGTAGACCTGATTTTCGGGGCTTCAACACACTCACAACTATAAAGATGGAAGTGTTGTTTCCCCTAGCTTTCCACAACCTACAAGGTTGACACCATAACAATTGGAAGAAAAAAGAGCAAAAGGACTTTGTTATAGTTGTGATAACAAATACACTGAAGGTCATAAGTGTGCTAAGAAGAAATTATTCTATATAGATTGTGAAGAGGAGGAATAAAATGAACAAGAAATGTCAAAAGAAGAGGATATACTCCAGTAACAAACCCTAGATAAAGAAGAAATGAATCCGACCATATCTTGTAATGCATTGGATGGAATTACCACTCCTCAAACTATCAAGATAGAAGGACATATCAAGAAGAAAAAAGTAATAGTGTTGATCGATTCGGGAAGCACCCATAATTTTATTCATTGTAAGATAGAAAAGGAATTGAATTGCTTCCTATATCTAGCACCAGAGTGTCAAGTGATGGTTGCAAGTGGAGGAACCATAAATTGCTCTAGAAAGTGCCATAATATCAAGCTATCCATGGGAGAATATGTATTGAATATCCCAATGCTTTCCATTCCAATGGGTGGTGCTAATGTTGTACTAGGAGTCCAATGGCTACAATCCTTGGGTACAATAACTTTTAATTTTCAAGAACTTTTCATGAAATTTTGTGCGGAAGGAAAGGAAGTTGAATTAAGGGGTATTGCAGGGAAACCGGGAAAGATAATTAGCTCTAACGGTATGACAAAGCTTCTAAAGAAGGAACAACGAGGTGTAATTGCACAATTATGTTCACTAGAGGTTCCCACATTCAAATCATCTATTTCACCAGATTCCCAAAAAGTCTTGGACAATCATTCCAAGGTATTTGAGACTCCCAAAGGTCTTCCACCTATTCGTGATTATGATCATGCTATTCATTTGATTCCAAGAAGTGTTCCTCCAAACATCAGGCCGTACAGATATCCCTATTCCCAAAAGAGTGAATTTGAATGTATGGTTGCAGAAATGCTAGAGGCTGGTATAATTCAACCTAGTCAAAGTTCTTTCTCTACTCCAGTAGTATTGGTGCACAAGAAGGATGGATCATGGTGCATGTCTCTGGATTATAGGGAGCTCATCAAGCTCACTATTAAAGATAAATTTCCCATTCCTGTCATTGATGAATTATTGGATGAATTACATGGATCAATTTACTTCACCAAGTTGGATCTTCGTTCAGGATATCATCAAATTAGAATGAAGACTGAAGACATTCTGAAAACAACATTTAGAACTCATGAGGGTCATTATGAATTTTTGGTCATGCCTTTTGGCCTTACCAATGCACCTTCTACATTTCAAGGTTTGATGAATTCCATTTTCAAACCCTTCCTTAGAAAATTTGTGTTAGTATTTTTTGATGATATACTAATCTACAGCAAGTCTTGGAAGGATCATGTTGAACATGTTGAGAGGGTGCTCAAACTATTGGAGGAGAAACAATTATATGCAAAAAGCTCCAAATGTTTCTTTGGAGTACAAGAGGTGGAATATCTGGGTCATACTGTATCTCATGAAGGTGTTAAGGTACACCCTAGCAAAATTAAAGCCATTAAGGAATGGAAAATCCCCACATCCATAAAGCATCTATGAGGATTTCTCGGGTTGACAGGGTATTATCGCAAGTTTGTTAAGAATTATGGGAGAATAGCAGCGCCTCTAACAACATTATTGAAGAAAGATGCATTTTCATGGACTCCAGAAGCAACAAAGGCCTTCAAACATCTTAAAGAGGCAATGTGCCAAGCACCGGTCTTAGCTACACTGGACTTCACAAAAAACTTTATTGTGGAATGTGATGCTTCAAGAAATGGAATTGGTGTTGTTTTAATGCAAGATGAAAGACCCATTGCTTTCGAAAGTCATCCAATCAAAGGAAAGTATTTACTAAAAGCTATTTACGAGAAGAAAATGTTGGCAATACTACATGCACTTAAGAAATGGCGACCCTGCCTAATGGGAAGACACTTCAAGGTAAAAAAGGATCATGATAGTCTTAAATACTTTTTAGAACAAATATTATCCTCTGAAGAGCAACAAAAATGGGTCCCAAAGATGTTGGGTTATGACTTTGAAATCATCTACAAAAAAGGGAAGCAAAATGTTGTGGTAGATGCACTCTTAAGAAAGGATGAGGATGTGGAAGCGTTGTTGTGCGCCATTTCTATTACCCAACCGGATTGGATAAACGAAGCAAGGGAGGAATGGAAGAATGACGAAGAAGTGTGGGCACTCATTCGAAATTTACAACAAGATCCCAATACATCTGATACATTTAGCTGGAAAAATGATTCATTATGGTACAAAGATCGCTTATACCTATGTAAGAATTCTAAACTCAAACAAAATATTCTTATGGAATTGCACACTTCTCCCTTAAGAGGGCACTCAAGATTTTTAAAAACTTACCACAGGGTTAAGAAGGAATTTTTGGGATGGCCTTAAATCGTATATTCAAAAGTTTGTGGCGAAATGTTTGGTTTTCCAACAAAATAAAGTTGAAACAATTACGACCCCAGGTCTATTACAACCTTTATCCATTCCAAGCCAACGTTGGGATGAGGTTTCAATGGATTTTATCACAGGTTTACCCAAGTCCGAAGGAAAGAGTGTCATCATGGTAGTAGTTGATAGACTTACCAAGTATGCACACTTTTTTGCATTATCACATCCATTTAAAGCTAGTATAGTTTCTACTGCATTTATGGAAACAATTCAAAAGCTACATGGAAACCCAAAGATTATTGTAAGCGATAGAGATCCCATTTTCACTGGAAATTTTTGGACAGAATTATTTTCTTGTCTCGGTACTCAGTTAGCTCATAGCTCATCTTATCATCCTCAATCCGATGGGCAAACTGAGATAGTAAACAAATGTTTGGAAGGATATCTTTGTTTCTTTGTATCTAATAAACAGACATAATGGGTCAAATGGTCGCCTCTGGCTGAATGGTGGTATAACACTTCCTTCCATACTACAACGAAAATGACCCCATTTATGGCACTTTATGGATATCATCTACCATCCATCACATCATATTTAAAAGAAAATTCTAAGGTTCAAGCAGTGGAACATCACATCGAGCATCAACAACAAGTTCTCCAACTCTTAAAGGATAACCTCATGTTGGCGCAGAATAGAATGAAACAACAGGCAGATCAACATCGCAACGAAAGAAGTTTTGATGTAGGTGACTGGGTATTCCTATAGCTACAACCATATAAACAAATGTCCCTCAAGAAAGCTAAGAAGGATAATAAATTATCACCAAAGTATTATAGTCTGTACAAGGTGTTGCAAAATATTGGTACTATGGAATACAAATTGGAGCTTCCTGTAGGTTCCCGAGTGCACTCGGTTTTCCATGTTTCATGTTTAAAGAAGGTTATAAGTGACAAGCTCCCAGTTCAAACAATATTGCCAGAACTTGATGAGGAAGGAAAAATCATATTGGAACCAGAAGCATTCACAGAAACAAGAACTCAACAACTATGAAATCGATCAATTTCAGAGTATCTCATCAAGTGGAAGAACTTATCCGTTGAAGATTCCACATGGGAGGATGAGAATTTTATACATAAGCATCGAGAACTACTCAAGCATTGAGGACAACGCTTTTGGAAGGAGAGGGGAATTCTAGGCCCCTATAATACTAGTGAATCCCCCATTACTATTGTCATTGCATCCCTTATTGTTATTATTGTGCCCCTATTGTCCCCATAATGTAATTAGTATGCCCCAAAGAAACCCACTATTGTTGTTTTTGTGCCCTTATGTTATTACTGTTATGTCGGCTTGATTATATTGTGACTCCTTAGACTCCTATATATAGAAGGGAGGTTTAGTCATTTGTATCATCGAAGAATTGTTCATTTGTGTAATGTAAAGGAGGTTGCCCCCTCGAAGAGGCTTATTTCTAAGGCGTTCATCTATCTTTTCTATATTTTTGTGAGCTGGTTTCCTAACAGCGTATATGCAGAGAACTTTTGATTTAGACAATTTATCATGTATTGAGCTTAAACCAGTATATCAGAGATTTATTAGACAGTGCAGTAAAAGCAAAATAAAGCATCACACATAAGAAACACACATGAACACCAAGATATAAGGTGGAAACCCAATGCGGGTAAAAACCACCTGCTGCTGTCATCCCTGTCTTCTTTTAATAATAAGAAAATCTGTTTACAATCTTGTATTGGTGTAGACTCATACCAGTACGCAGGCACCCACCTGCAAAAGGCTACAACCTTCTCTCATTCTCCAGCTGCTACTGGAAGGGAGCTACAACCCCCTAGCTCTTGTACTAGACAATATGTTTACTAGTACGTAGGTGCCAGCCTACAGAAAACTCCACTCTTCCACCAGGGACCATGTTTCATGAATTTTTAGACTAGATACTCCTGGAACACAACACCACAATCTGAAGGCCATGTTTCATCCAATTTTCATATTGGACCCATCAACAACATTGAAACTCAGAAAATCATAACTGTAATACAACCATCAAATAGATCTGCATCATCCAATCACTGAAACTCAATCATCACTTTCTGAATCAATCAATCACTTGACAACCCATCATCACTATAGCAAATCAAAATCAATCAATCTAATCATTCAGAACACTATCACCAGAATACAGTCACTAGAACCCAAAGCAGAACCCAAAACTCTGCAATAGCAAACAGAAACAATTGAAACTTTAAACATCATACTTCATAAGGCATACGCTACTTCCATGTGTTGAACGAGTGTGTATATGCACTTTTACCAAAAGGAACCAATGTACATATCTGCAAATTCAAATTTATGATGTATATGCTACTTTAATATGCTGAACCAGCGTGTATACACTCTTTTACTAAAGCAAACTTGTGTAAAGATCTGTAAATGCTAACTTAAAACATCACAACTATTACAGACTTCAGTCGTACCCAGATCATCACATTTACAGAATAAAACATGTGCCAGTATTCAGATCTAGACTGTTCAAGATCAAACCACATAATGATAATACTTTAAGCCTTTATGATCCCAGTCCATCAACCTTCATCAGCCATATAAATGCATCCTTAGATTAGATCAAGCAAACCATCAAAAGCTCATTAACCTGCATATATGATCTAACACTTCATAAGATATTCAAATCCTTACTCACATCTTGCCTAATGATCTTCTTGTCCTTATATAGTTTTAGGCCTTTCTCAATACCATGGACCAAAACTACTTAGGACCAATACCTTGAACCAAATACCTCGGACCAATTACCTTGGGTCAAATACCTTAGACCATGAAATACCTTGGACCAAAAACTTTTGGTTTTCTAAGACATACGTGCTTTTCCTTCTGTGAACATGCGTGTGTACGTATACACTCTTTTTGTTAAGTAAACCTGCGTGTATACGCAGCTTGGACAAGGTGAACCTGCGTATACCTCAATTTCTTCATTCTTTGGAGTCTGATCTGTAATTCTTTGTTGTTGACCTGCTGCACTATGATCTTTCATCTGAGTGAGTTGCCATCAAGGACAACACCTGTATTATAATGCCAACAATCTCCCCCTTTGGACTTGATTGCAACAACAACACCAAGTCACTCTCCCCCTTTGACATCAATGGAAAAGGGTGGACCAAGATATTTTCTCCCTTTGACATACATTATGTTGTTCATGCTCCCCCTGAGTACATGTTGAATTCTCTGATTGAGCTCCCCTTTTGTACATGTTGAGATGCATTGAAACCGTCCATGCTCCCCCTGAGCAAAAGTAGAGTCTACAAAAATATTTTCTAAAAGAATAACATGACTCTATAACTCAACTATGTGAGGATGACCTTCCTATCACCAATGACTCATACATACATCCATCTCCCAACCAAGTGGGGATATACCAAATTTGACTCATCCACCCAACCAAGTGGGGATACAAATTACATCATTTGTCCAAGAGGACTCATTCAAATGTATGAGAAGACATATCACACCCTAGACTTTTACATGACTTAAGCAACAAATGGTATAAATATC
The DNA here is from genome assembly GCA_031772625.1 of Pinus tabuliformis. Classification (NCBI taxonomy): domain Eukaryota; kingdom Viridiplantae; phylum Streptophyta; class Pinopsida; order Pinales; family Pinaceae; genus Pinus; species Pinus tabuliformis. The sequence continues at coordinate 480,270,938 of CM062811.1, read as the reverse complement.
TGAAGCCATAGCTAGACTCAGCAACCATAATGCCAACAATGTTGAATGTATGTGAAGGCTAATGCTCCCCTTGAACCTGTGCTACCTGTGCATTGTTAACAGGTCAATGATCAAGGCATCTTTGTCAGTCAGATAAAAATTAATGAACAAAGCATATCGATAGACATTAATCATCAATATCAGTCAGAGCACCCATATCAGAGCCTGCCCCACTGTTTTTCTTGTCTGAAAAACATATACACTCCTTGACCCACAGAAACCCGTGTGTGTACGCGACTATACTTCATGAAACATGCATATAATAACCTTTCTCTAAAAAATTGGATTTAACAGCAAGATGATGCAACAACTACTCCCAGCTTTTGTCTGAGATATTCAAATGTCTCTCTGGGAAGTGGTTTAGTGAATATATAAGAAACCTGTTCTTTGGAGGGAACATACTCCAATTTGACCTTTTGTTCAAGCACTTGTTCACGTAGAAAATGGTATTTGATGGGTATGTTCTTGGTCTTGGAGTGCATGACTAGATTCTTTGAAATATTGATTGCACTTGTATTATCACATAGAATGGAGATGGGTGGAGTACATGTGATCTGAATGCAAGGTTTGCATCATCCAAAGTAGTTGTGTGCAGAAAGATGTAGCAACCACATATTCTTCTTCAGCTATAGATAACACAATTGAACTTTGTTTCTTGATGAGCCAAGACACTAACTTGGAATCCATATAGAATGCACCACCACTAGTGCTTTTTCTGTCATCAACACTTCCTGCCCAATCTGCATCTATATATGCATGAAGAGTAAGATCTGTATCTCTGTTATGAAACCAGCTCAAGAAAAGATAGAAAAGATAAATCCACGCCTTAGAATTCAGCCTCTTCGAGGGGGCAACCTCCTTTACATTACATAAATGAACAATTCTTGGATGATACAAATGACAAAACCTCCTTTCTATATATAGGAGTCTAAGGAGTCACAATATAATCCAGCCGACCTAACAATAATAATATAAAGCCACAAAAATAACAATAGAGGGATTCTATGGGGCACAGAAATAACAATATGGGGGTAATAGGGGCACAACAATATAAATAAGGGGTATAACTACAATAGTAATGGGGTAATCACTAGTATTATAGGGACCCAACATGCCCCTCTCCTTCAAAAAAGTGTTGTCCTCAACGCTTGAGCAGTTCTGGATACTTCTGCATAAAATTCTCATCCTCCCATGTGGAATCTTCAGCGGATAAGTTCTTCCACTTGATAAGATACTCTGAAATTGATCGATTTCGTAGCTGTCGAGTTCTTGTTTCTGTGACTGCTTCCGGTTCCAATATAATTTTTCCTTCCTCGTCAAGTTCTGGCAATATTGTTTGAACTGGGAGCTTGTCGCCTATAACCTTCTTTAAACATGAAACATGGAAAACTGGGTGCAATCGAGAAGCTGCAGGAAGCTCCAATTTGTATGCCATAGTACCAATCTTTTCCAACACCTTGTATGGACCATAATACTTTGGTGATAATTTATTATCCTTCTTAGCTTGCTTTAGGGACATTTGCTTATATGGTTGTAGCCGTAGGAATACCCAATCACCTACATCAAAACTTCTTTCACTGCGATGTTGATCTGCCTGTTGTTTCATTCTATTTTGTGCCAACACGAGGTTATCCTTTAAGAGTTGGAGGACTTGTTGTTGATGTTCGATGTGATGTTCCACTGCCTGAACCTTAGAATTTTCTCTTAAATATGATGTGATGGATGGTGGTTGATACCCATAAAGTGCCATAAATGGGGTCATTTTTGTTGCTGTATGGAAGGAAGTGTTATACCACCATTCAGCCAGAGGCAACCATTTGACCCATTGTGTCTGTTTATCAGATACAAAGCAACGAAGATATCCTTCCAAACATTTGTTTACTATCTCAGTTTGCCCATCAGATTGAGGATGATAAGATGAGCTATGAGCTAACTGAGTACCAAGACAAGAAAATAATTCTGTCCAAAAATTTCCAGTGAAAATGGGATCTCTGTCACTTACAATAATCTTTGGGTTTCCATGTAGCTTTTGAACTGTTTCCATAAATGCAGTAGAAACTGTACTGGCTTTAAATGGATGTGATAATGCACAAAAGTGTGCATACTTGGTAAGTCTGTCAACTACCACCATGATGACACTCTTTCCCTCAGACTTGGGTAAACCTGTGATAAAATCCATTGAAACCTCCTCCCAACGTTGGCTTGGAATGGATAAAGGTTGTAATAGACCCGGTGTCTTAATTGTTTCAACTTTATTTTGTTGGCAAACCAAACATTCCGCCACAAACTTTTGAATATCTGATTTAAGGCCATCCCAAAAAAATTCCTTCTTAACCCTGTGGTAAGTTTTTAAAAATCCTGAGTGCCCTCCTAAGGGAGAAGTGTGCAATTCCATAAGAATCTTTTGTTTTAGCTGGGAATTCTTACAGAGGTATAAGCGATCTTTGTACCATAACGAATCATTTTTCCAGCTAAATGTATCAGAAGTACTGGAATCTTGTTGTAGCTTTCGAATAAGTGCCCACACTTCTTCGTCATTCTTCCATTCCTCCTTTGCTTCGTTTATCCAATCTGGTTGGATAATAGAAATGGCACACAACAATGCTTCCACATCCTCATCCTTTCTTGAGAGTGCATCTGCCACCACATTTTGCTTCCCTTTTTTGTAGATGATTTCAAAGTCATAACCCAACATCTTTGTGACCCACTTTTGTTGCTCTTCAGAGGATAATCTTTGTTCTAAAAAGTATTTAAGGCTATCATGATCCGTTTTTACCTTGAAGTGTCTTCCCATTAGGTAGGGTCGCCATTTCTTAAGTGCATGGAGTATTGCCAACATTTCCTTCTCATAAATAGCTTTGCTTAAAAACTTTCCCTTGATTGGACGACTTTCAAAAGCAATGGGTCTTTCATCTTGCATTAGAACAGCACCAATTCCATTTCCTGAAGCATCACATTCCACAATAAAGGTTTTTGTGAAGTCCGGTGTAGCTAAGACCGGTGCTTGGCACATTGCCTCTTTAAGATGTTCAAAGGCCTTTGTTGCTTCCGGAGTCCATGAAAATGAATCTTTCTTCAATAATGTTGTTAGAGGTGCTGCTATTCTCCCATAATTCTTAACAAACTTGCGATAATACCCTGTCAACCCAAGAAATCCTCGCAGATGCTTTATGGATGTGGGAATTTTCCATTCCTTAATGGCTTTAATTTTGCTAGGGTCTACCTTAACTCCTTCATGAGATACAATATGACCCAAATATGACCCAAATATTCCACCTCCTGGACTCCAAAGAAACATTTGGATCTTTTTGCATATAATTGTTTCTCCTCCAATAGTTGTAGCACCTTGTCAACATGTTCAACATGCTCCTTCCAAGACTTGCTGTAGATTAGTATATCATCAAAAAATACTAACACAAATTTTCTAAGGAATGGTTTGAAAATTGAATTCATCAAACCTTGAAATGTTGAAGGTGCATTGGTAAGGCCAAAAGGCATGACCAAAAATTCATAATGACCCTCATGAGTTCTAAATGCCGTTTTCGGAATGTCTTCAATCTTCATTCTGATTTGATGATATCCCGAACGAAGATCCAACTTGGTGAAGTAAATTGATCCATGCAATTCATCCAGTAATTCATCAATGACAGGAATGGGGAACTTATCTTTAATAGTGAGCTTGTTGAGCTCCCTATAATCTGGACACATGCGCCATGATCCATCCTTCTTGTGCACCAATACTACTGGAGCTGAGAAAGAACTTTGACTCGGTTGAATTATACCAGCCTCTAGCATTTCTGCAACCATACGTTCAATTTCACTTTTTTGGACATATGGATATCTGTACGGCCTGATGTTTGGAGGAACACTTCCTGGAATCAGATGAATAGCATGATCATGATCACGCATAGGTGGGAGACCTTTGGGAGTCTCAAATACCTTGGAATGATTGTCCAGGACTTTTTGGAGATCTGGAGAAATAGATGATTCCAATGTGGAAACATCTAGCGAACATAATTGTGCAATTACACCTCTTTGCTCCTTTTTAGAAGCTTTGTCATGCCATTAGAGCTGATTATCTTTCCTGGTTTCCCTGCAATACCCCTTAATTCAACTTCCTTTCCTTCCACAGAAAATTTCATGAAAAGTTCTTGAAAATTAAAAGCTATTGTACCCAAGGATTGTAGCCATTGGACTCCTAGTACAACATCAGCACCTCCCATTGGAATGGAAAGCATTGGGCTAGTCAATACATATTCTCCCATGGATAGCTTGATATTATGGCACTTTCCAGAACAATTTATTGTTCCTCCATTTGCAATCATCACTTGACACTCTGGTGCTGGATATAGGAAGCAATTCAATTCTTTTGCTACCCTACAATGAATAAAATTGTGGGTGCTTCCTGAATCAATCAACACTATTACCTTTTTCTTCTTGATTTGTCCTTCTATCTTGATGGTTTGAGGAGTGGTAATTCCCACCAATGCATTACAAGATATGGTCGGATTTATTTGTTCTTCATCTAGGCTTTGTTCCTGGAATATATCCTCTTCTTTTGACCTTTCTTGCTCCTTTTCTTCTTCCTCTTCACAATCTATGTAGAATAATTTCTTCTCAGCACACTTATGACCTTTTGTGTATTTGCTATCACAATTGTAACAAAGCCCTTTTGCTCTTTTTTCTTCCAATTGTTGTGGTGTCAACCTTGTAGGTTGTGGAAGACTATGGGCAACAACACTTCCGTCTTTATAGTTGTGAATGGTATGCTTCCTAGTTGCCATAATTTTGCTTTCCATTTTTCTTGCTAACCTGAATGCCTTCTCTAATGAATCAGGTTCCCAAAGGCGCACATCATGTTGGATATTATCCTTTAAAGACCCTATGAACACATCAATCCTATGCTCCTCTGGAATATCTTTTACCCTTATGTTCAATTTTTGGAACTCCTCAATGTGCTCCATTATTGAACCCTTTTGTTTGAGACTTATCAATTGGCTAAAAAAAGTGTTGCTTTTTGTATCCTCATAATGTGCTATCAATTCTTCCGTAAAAATTGCCCAAGTGATAAATTGTTTACGAGAACAAAGCCATTGATACCATACAAACTGATTTGGTTCCAAATATAAAGTTGCCATACGTACCTTTTGTGTGTTTTGCACATTATTGAGATCGAAGAATTGCTCCATCTGTAATATCCATGTGGCGGGATCCTTGCCATCAAACTTCCTCATATCGATTTTTGGAACATGGTGAGTCTTCGATCCAACATTAGCGTCTATGGTATCATGATTAACATTTCTTTTGTTCTCATCATGAGTTTCCTTTACTACCTTTTCACCATTAGTGACACTTTCTTGTAGCAACTTCTTCAATTCTTCCATATCTGTCTTCAAATCTATTTTCAAATCTGCCATGTCTCTCTTCAAATCTGTCTTCGAATCATCCATCTTAGCTTCCATTCCCTTTATCTTAGATTCCACGCCACTTATCTTAGCTTCTGTTAGCTTTTGTGAGCGTGACATTTGTTGCACTTGTTCTTGTAATTTTGATATATCATGTAGCATTTCTTCTTCTTCTTCATGAGTCATGCTAGAGCTTTCAGGTTCCTTACTAGGTGTTTGCATTTTCTTTCCTCGGGGCATCAGTTACCGATAATAATGCTTTACTATGCCCTTTGAATTCCGTTAAACCAAGCTTACACAAAAATTTAAAAAAAAACTACACACATTTTTTCACTTTATAGAAGCCTGATATTGAATCTGATGTATCTCTGTAATTTCGAATCATCCAGTTTTGAAATTGCTACCTACAGTAGCCTTCTGCGTCCTCTTTCCAATGCCACAAGTCTGAGCCAAATTGGATTCTCCAAGGAAGAGTTATGTGAAATCTCCCACAATGACTTGCTTTTAGACTGGTTCAGTAGAGCGAACTTGTACAACGTGCCACGAGTCACTGTTTCAACCTTTGAATCTGAAAAACACATACAAGAAACTACAGTCTGTCCTCTTTCTGTACCTTTTTATGAAATTTCAATCCGATCCTCAGAGAGAGAATTATGACGATTTTCCCCAGGTCACCTGTTTTGAATGTAATTCAGGAATCTGCAAAAAGGCCAACTTCCTCAGATCATATCTCCGAAAATATCGCGCGAAAAGCTCTGAAATTCGGACCCAAGGTTCAGCGCCAATTCTTCTCAAATGGGTTTTTCTTGCGACTTTTGAAACGTCACAGAAAAAAAGTTATAGCGAAAATTCCATGATGACCTGTTTGGAGCAGCGAAACCCTAGAATCCAAAGCTCTGATACCAAATGTTATGAAACCAGCTCAAGAAAAGATAGAAAAGATAAATCCACACCTTAGAATTCAGCCTCTTCGAGGGGGAAACCTCCTTTACATTACATAAATGAACAATTCTTAGATGATACAAATGACAAAACCTCCTTTCTATATATAGGAGTCTAAGGAGTCACAATATAATCCAGCCGACCTAACAATAATAATATAAAGCCACAAAAATAACAATAGAGGGATTCTAAGGGGCACAGAAATAATAATATGGGGGTAATAGGGGCACAACAATATAAATAAGGGGTATAACTACAATAGTAATGGGGTAATCACTAGTATTATAGGGACCCAACAATCTCTAGGATACCATAAACCAAATTTCTAAGTTCCTTGAAGATATTTGAAAATTCTTTTGACTGTCTAAAGGTGTGATTCCTTTGGATTTTCTTGGAATATTCCAACTATTCCTACTGCATGCATGATGTCAGGTCGTGTACCTATTAGATAAAGCAGACTGCCAATCATGGATCTGTAAGTTGGTTTATGTACTACTGTTGATTCATCATTTGAGCTGAGATTGCATCCTGTTACCATTGGGGTACATACAGGTTTAGAATCTTCCATGTCATACCTTTTCAAGATCTGTTTGAGATATTTGGTTTGTGAAAGAAAAATACCATCTTTATTTTGTTGAACTTTTAGACCAAGAAAATAGATAAGTTCACCAAGCAAAAGCATTTCAAATTCTTGCTGCATTACTGAAGCAAAATTCTGACTCATGGATTATTCATTGCTACAAAAAATGATATCATCAACATAAACAACAATAATTAGCAATTTATTAGTTTCAATCTTTGTATATAGATTGTTATCTGCTGAACCTTTTGAAAAAGCTTGTTGGTGTAGATATTTGTCAAGGCGGTAATACCAAGCCCTCGGAGCCTGTTTCAGACCATAGAGAGCCTTTTTGACTCTACATACAAGTTTTGCATCATTTCCAAGAATGAATCCTTTTGGTTGTTCAATATAAACTTATTCTTCTAAATATCCATTTAGGAAAGCAGATTTTACATCCATTTGGTATACTTTGAATTTCTGAAAACTAGAAAGAGTAAGAAACATCCTTATGGCTTCAAGTCTAGCAACAGGTGCAAAAGTTTCTTCAAACTCTATACCTTCTTGTTGAGCATACCCTTTACAAGCAAGTCTAGCCTTGTTTCTAATGACTTCTCCATTTTCATTTAGCTTGTTTTTGAATATCCATTTAGTTCCTATAATATTTTTATCATGATGTCTAGGAACTAATTCCCAAGTATTATTCTTTTCAATTTGCTCAAGTTCTTCATTCATGGCCTTGACCCAACATTCATCTTTGCATGCTTCATTTACATTTTGAGGTTCGGTGGAGGATAGTAATGCTAGATAGCTTGAGGTCTCTATAATAGTTCTTCTTGTCTATACACCTACCTCTTTTTCCCCTAAAATTTGAGTTTCTGGATGATTTTTCTGAACATACCTGGACGGAGTCTTTTCTTCTATCATTATCTCTTCTTCTGGTGCTTCATTGGTTTCTTCTTCAATATCATTGTTATTTGATGTGGGAAAATAATCCCCATCTTCTTCATTGTTATAATCTTCTGTTTTTATCTGTTTTGGATTTTTGCATGCTTCATCAACTACAACATCAATACTTTCAACAATTTTCCCAAGTCTTTTATTATAACATTTATATCCTTTACTTTGGGAAGAGTAACCAAGAAGAATACCTTCATCTGCTTTGGGCTCAAACTTACCAAGTTTTTCATTAGTCCTTTTGATATAACATTTGCTTCGAAAAAATTTAAATTATTTTACAGTAGGAGTCTTACCATACCAAAGTTCATGTGGAGTTTGAGTGCTATTTACCCGAACATTTGCTTGGTTGAGAATAGTTACAGCAACAAATGCAGCTTCACCCCAAAAGGTTGCAGGAGTTCCAGATTCGTCTAGCATAGCTTAAGCCATTTTTTGAACAGTTCTGTTCATTCTTTCTACCACTCCATTTTGTTGAGGAGTCCTTGCGGTGGAGAGTTGCCTTTTTATTCCATGTTGTTCACAAAAGTCAAAGAATTCATCCGAGGTAAATTCCCCTCCTCGATCAGATCTGAGGCATTTGATTTTTCGATCTGATTCATTTTCAACCAAAGCTTTGAAGGCTTAGAACTTTTTGAATGCTTCATCTTTATGCTTTAGAAGACCTATCCAACACATTCTAGAAAAATCATCAATGAACAAAATAAAGCATTCTTCTCCACAAGGTGACTTTTTCCTTGATGGTTCACATAAATCAGTATGGAAAAGTTCAAGAGGCTTACTAACTGGCCCTTCTTTTTCTATGAAGTGAGCTCTGATTTGCATACCAATTTGACATGGTTTGCATATTGTATTTTCTGGGATGTTGATATTTGGAAGATCGTGAACAACCTTGAATCTGCATGCTTTTCTTATTTGAGAAAAGCTTAGATGTCCCAATCTTCTATGCCACAGTCAGTTTTCATCATTTTTGCTTAGATAGCACTATTGTTGTCCTCCCTTGAGTATGTATAAGTTGTTTGCAGTTCTTGTACCTTTGATCACGTCTCTCTTGTATCAAGCTCACGAACAACACATCCGTTTGATCGAAACACCACTTCATTTCCTTGATCACATATTGGACTGACACTCAATAGGTTATACTTTAAACTGTCTACATACATAACATTTCTAGCTTTAACCTTTTCTTTCAAGAAAACAGAGCCTTTACCTTTTATGACAGTAAGAGTGTTGTTTCCAAATGAGACATTCTTTTCCTTTTCTAAGGCATTATATGAGTGAAGTTTTTCTTTGTCGCTTGTCATATGTTTTGAGCATCCACTGTCGATGTACCACTGATTTTATTGTCCTTCTGCATACAAGGCTATACACAATCTTTCTGTTTGAGATTCTTTCCTTCTCCATATCTTGGGATTTAATGGAGTTTTCTCCTTTTGAGATGATTGCCGAAATTTGCTCCTACATTCAGATTCTTCATGACCAAAATTGTTACAGATTGAGCATTCTATTTCACTTTCAAGAAGAGAAAAGTTATTATAGGAACTTTTCTTGATCCCTGTTACATTCCTTTGATTTCATGCTTCTATCATGATGGTTTTGTAAGCAACACATTGAGAAACTTTGTGTCCAAAATTATGACATGAAAAACATTTCCCATTAAAGAAGTTCTTGTGACTATCGAATCTATTGACCTGGTGATTGTAGTTTCTATTGATATTCATCTTTGGAGCCAATTGAGTATGATTTTCCTGAGGTTGGTCATGGCTTCTATTCAACCTTGGAGTAAATTGAGTCTGATTTACCTGGTGATCTGCTTTATGCCTTTGCTGACGATTGTCATATTGTTCACTGGTCTTTGCTGCGATAGCTTTTGGTGGAAGTTGACGGCTTCTGTGATTGAGATGCTTATTCAATATATCCAAGACCTGTTTGTATCAGAGGAGAAGGCTGAACTTTGATAATTTCATTTAAAGTTTCTGATCCTTTAGCAAATCCAAGATTAAGATATTTTGTTTTCTCAAGATCCTTTCTTAGACCCACAAATTCACATTCTAGTTTTTCATTGTGTTTTTCTTTTTCAGCAAGCTGGTATGTTAAGGTATCTATAATCATATTATTTTCTTCTAAACAAATTTTGAGTTTAGATATTTCTTCATGAAGGTCTTCCTCTTCTAAAGCATCCCAAAAATTATTATTGTCATAAGCCATGAGAAGTTTGTAATCTTGTCTAGTTTCATCTTCATCACTATTAGATAAACCATCACTATCTTCATGAGTATAGTAACTCCTTTTATTCACAACTTGCATTCTATTCCCTTTTGCATATTCCTTTCCTTTTTCAAATTTATCTTTATGAGGACATCTGATAGCATAATGACCGACTCTGCCACAAGAAAAGCATTTGAAGGGTAACTTACCTCTAAACCTTCTAGAACCCTGTTGAAGCTTTTTGACAAAGTTTACTTCATCTTCTTCTTCTTAAATGTCCTGATTCATTGTGTTCATCCTTTCCTTTTACTGAAGCTTTGAATACGGCTTCTCTCATATCTGATGGTCCTCCTTTTCTCATCTCAAAGGCAATTAAGATTCCGTGAAGCTGCGTCATAGTGATATTTTGCAGATCCTGTTTCTCTTCTATGGCAGACACTTTGGATTCAAATTTAGTAGACAAGGATCTTAAAACTTTCTCATCTAAGGTAACTTTCTTAATTTCTTCACCCAGATTCTTCATGCAATTGACAACCTCATCTATTCGTAGGAAGTAACTAGCTATGCTTTCATCACTATGCATTTTAAGAGTTTCATACTAAATTCTGAGAGTTTGAAGCTTAACACGTTTTACCTGAGAGTCTCCTTCATAGCTCAGAATGATTTTCTCCCATATTTATTTGGCTGATTTGAATTGCATGACTTTGACAAACTTTGATTGTGACAGACTTCCCAATAAATTATTGACATCTTTGGCATTGGTTGCATATTGCTTTTTACCTGTCATATCTATAGGAATTGTCGTTGGAAATGTATATTCTCCTTCCACAATTTCCCAAACATCCATTCCAAGCAATTGTAGATAGGTTGTGGTTTTTATATTCCAATAAACAAAGTTGCTCCCATCGAAGATTGGCAGTCTGATGGATCCCATGCTTTCTTGATTAGTCATGTTGATGGATCTCCCTTCAAACTGTCAAGCTTGTTTTGAAGGACCTGCTCTAATACCAATTGTTGGAAATAATACCGAGAGGGGGGTGAATCAGTATTATTAGATCTATAATTTTATTTCCCAAATAGATCTATATACGCTACTTCAGCGAAGTGAACTAGCGTGTACACATGACTGTATTTAAAGCAACTAGTGTATATGCAGAGAACTTTTGATTTAGACAATTTATCATGTATTGAGCTTAAACCAGTATATCAGAGATTTATTAGACAATGCAGTAAAAGAAGAATAAAGCATCACACATAAGCAACAAACATGAACACCAAAACATAAGGTGGAAACCTAATGTGGGTAAAAACCACCTGCTGCTGTCATCTCTGTCTTCTTTTAATAATAAGAAAATATGCTTACAACCTTGTACTGGTGCAGACTTATACCAGTATGCAAGCACCCACCTGAAGAAGGCTACAACCTTCTCTCATTTTCCAACTACTACTGGAAGGGAGCTACAACCCCCTAGCTCTTGTACTAGCCAATATGTTTACTAGTACATAGGTGCCAGCCTACAGAAAACTCAACTTTTCCACCAGGGACCACGTTTCATGAATTTTCAGACTGGATACTCTTGGAACATAACACCACAATTTGAAGGCCACGTTTCATCCAATTTTCATACTGGATCCATCAACGACATTGAAACTCAGAAAATCATAATTGAAATACAACCATCAAATACATCTGCATCATCCAATCACTAAAACTCAATCATCACTTTTTAAATCAACCACAACTGAATCAATCAATCACTTGACAACCCATCATCACTGTAGCAAATCACAATCAATCAATTTGATCATTCAGAACACTGTCACCAAAATACAGTCACCAGAACCCAAAGCAGAACCCAGAACTCTGCAACAGCAAACAAAAACAACTGAAACTTTAAACATCATACTTCATAAGATATACGCTACTTCCATGTGTCAAACCAGCGTGTATATGCACTTTTACCAAAAGGAACCAAAGTACAAATCTGTAAATTCAAATTTATGATGTATACGCTACTTTGATATGCTGAACTGGTGTGTATACACTCTTTTACTAAAACGAACCTGCGTACAGATCTGTAAATGCTAACTTAAAACATCACAACTATTCCAGACTTTAGTCATACCTAGATCATCACATTTACATAATAAAACATGCGTCAGTATTCAGATCTAGACTGTTCAAGATCAAACCACATAATGATAACACTTTTAAGCCTTTATGATCCCGGTCCATCAACCTTCATCAGCCATATAGGTGCATCCTTAGATCAGATCAAGCAAACCATTAGAATCTCATTAACCTGCATATATGATCCAACACTTCATAAGATATTCAAATCCTTACTCACATCTTGCCTAATGATCTTCTCCTCCTTATATAGTTTTAGATCTTTCTCAATACCATGGACCAAAACTACTTAGGATCAATACCTTGGACAAATTACCTTGGGTAAAATACCTTGGACCAGGAAATATCTTGGACCAAAATCTTTTGGTTTTCCAAGATATACACGCTTTTCCTTCTGTGAACGTGCATGTGTACGTATATGCTCATTTTGTTAAGTAAACCTGCATGTATACACAACTTGGACAAGGTGAACATGTGTATACCTCTCTTTCTTCATTCTTTGGAGTCCGATCTGTAATTCTTTGTTGTTGACCTGTTGCACTGTGATCTTTCATCTGAGTGAGTTTCCATCAAGGACAACACCTGTATCATAATGCCAACATGAAATGGGCTGGCTTACTGCTTCGACTTTGGGACCAAGAGAACAACTTAGCTGTTAGTGTTGTTGAATCCATAACAACGTCCTTTGATAGTAATGCCAACCCCTTAGTAGTAAAACATCATGGTGCCACAATTATGGAACCTGAGCAAGAGCAAGTTGTATTGGTGGCTAGCTAACATCCGTCTATCCTGCAAATCTTATCATGCCAATACATTCAGGGTAAAACATGATCAGCTAAGCGAGTTCCAGTTATTAAATTTCCCATCCTAAAAATAGAACGTACTTATTGCAAATTGTGCAAGGCCAATCAAACTCATTGAATGAAACCCACCTGACACCTGGGATTTTATGCGAGTAAGCATTGAACAAAGTGAGTTATGATCCTACTCCATCTAAATTAAATGACTTGAGATTCTGACTCCAAACACACACGTTCATGTCGAACCTATACTAACTATCCTACATTAACTATGATAATCAAATGTCTTGGGAGACTGTTTGTATTCTTTATAAAAATGTATTCTTTAGATTCAATTTTTATTTATTTTTTTTTTTTTTTTTTTGTAAGAGACAATAACAAGATATTATGATAGATAAACTAACAAGATATTATCATAGATAACTATCAATCTTGCATAAACTGAATGTGCTTACAATTATATTCTGAGTAGCTCGAATAAAAGTTGCATGTTAGAGAATGGGAAAGTGTAGACACATAAGAAAGAAACCTTGTACATAAGCAACAACAACTAGGATAAATTCTCGATATTGATATCCCTTGAAACTTGGATGAACTTGCATACATTTTCATGCTTTCTTAGCGCCATGACCAGAGGGAAGTGTAGAAATTCTCACTGTCGATCACTTGATAATGCAATATACTAAAGCAAAATACTTGATCTACTTCTACAAGCAAACTTCTGGAAGCTTAATTGATTTTGAGTAAAATCAAATAGAACACATATAACAGAGAATGAGAAATCAATCACACATGAACATAGAAGAATACTCTGGGGAAAGCCTCAGCTAAAAACCTCGCTATCTGTATTATCATACAAGTGGAAATATCTTTGGATTACACAAAGCTTTAACTCACAAGCTATCCAGCTCTTAGTACAATCCATCACTACTGCTCATAGACAGAATAGACAACACATATGCCTTGCTTCAGTCGTCCAAGCATCCTATTTCCTTGTGCAGTTTCTCTTGGGTCCTCAAGCTGCCACCTGTATGTAATTACCTCACACACAACACCGACCTCTGAAATAACTATGCAATCCTGAAGGAGATAATTCCTTCTGCATGGATGAGTTTCCTTTATAGGAAAATTCCTCCAATTGATAGTACAATGTCCCTGTCTTTAATCTCAATTGGGTCTCTGTCTGAACTGACATGCATTGGTTATTTATGAGAGAATATTCAGTTATCTGGAGAACACTAGTTACATGCATGCATTAACTGAATGAACTCACAATTAGTTCCTCCAACTGTTTGGAACTAATTTAACTGGACTTAACTCAATTAACTAAGCTAAGTAATTACAACTCAAATACAACTCATCCTTATCTCCTTAATTAAGGGATGACTTCCTCAATCAAAGGGATAACTATTGCATGTCTTCACAAAGACTTCATGTTTGAATTTCTTCAACTAATTAACTCAAGATGAATTAATTAATTATTTTTCAAACAGCGAGTGAGACTAAATTCGAATTTTAATTTAAGGACAAATTAAAACTGGAATATATCCCGAAATGCTATTTATAGCAATGCTATTTTTAACATTTCTATTTTTTGTTATTTCCAACAGAGTTGGAGTATATCCTGAAATGCTATTTATAGAAATGCTATTTTTAGCATTTCTTGTTGCTATTTTCAACACTCCCTCTCAACAAGAAAGGCATTCAACTTGAACCTGATCCTGAACCTTTGGAATATTCTGCATGCAACACTTCTCTCAAGTGTTGTTGCTCCAGCAACTCCAGAAACAAAAAAAAAAAATACAGAACTTGAATCAGAATGATGCCTTTGTCATCAAAGTCTCTGACTGCTATTGCCTCTGTCGACTAAAAACTCTGCACCTCCGTGATCTTTAGTATCTAACTACTATAGCCTCTGCCACTTTGATCTCTGACTACATTAATCACACTAATTCCTATTGCTGCATCCGTGTTACTACTGGTCCTATCTCCCAGCATGCATCCGCACTACACCTCCTCTCATCATGTTGCATCGTGCTACCCACTACTGCACTGCAACTCAGTTACTGAGAAGTAAGTAACTGATCTCCCAATTGACCTCCCTGTTGAGCTAGAAACACCCTCTGATGTTGAAGCTCCCTCTGTTACTCCATTCACATCTGTCTCTACCCACTCAACCAGTCTTGCTACTCTTCGTCGGGGCTCCCGTAGCAAGGTCTAATAAAAGAGGTTGGGTACCTCAAGGATCCTACCCCTATTTCAGCCTTCTTAGGACTATCATTTCACATTTCCCCACCTCACACCTAGAGGTATGGCTGCATGTGATCCCTCTACCCACGTGGCTCTAAATTGCCCCCTATTGGAGGTCTCTGCATGAGTGGAAGCCTCCACTCGGTCTCCTCTCGACTTCTCTAATTGTGGATGCTCCAAAACCTCTGGAAGCTGCTTCACCAATTATGGCTCCTCCACAATTTTCTGAGACTTCTTCTGGTGCTGCATGTTAAGAGGTAATGTACTCTCCCTCTCAACCACCAAGTCTCCAATAGTTGCCTTGCTCCTTAAGGCTTTGCATGCATCTTGAACCTCAAAAGCATACAAGTTTTTGACTCGTGAACCGATCTGCTTCACCTGTCTCGTGGTGATGTGTCTAAGGAAAACCTTTCCCTTACTGAAGACTACATCATAGCCTTTGTCCTCCAGCATCGTGATCGATACCAAGTTCTTCTTCAGTCCTGGCACATACTTCACATTTGTCAAGGTAATGCAAGCTCCATGCTCCCTTTGAAAAGAAACCGTGCCCACACCTGAAACACTATACTTTTCATCATTACCCATCACTATGAGTATCTTGAGGTCTTTCTCCTCCAAGGTACTAAACAAACTCTTATCGCCGGTCATGTGGAATGAGGCTCCATTGTCAAGAAATCAACCACAACCCATCATCGATGAAACCATGCATGTAATGGGGGTAAAATCCAATTTGAACTGAGAGGCCAATGCCTCACCTTCAGATCCTTCCTTGGATCCCTTCTTGGATTTCTTCAATGGAAAATTAGTTGAATAATGGCCCACCTCATGAAAATTAAAGCATCGCACTTCAGATTTGTCAATCTTCTTCCCACCATGAGAAGAACTTGATTTGGGATGAGAATCCTTCTTCTTCCCTTTCTTTTCCTTACTCGATAAGGTGTAATTTTCTTCATCCTCCTTGGATGAAGAACCATCTCTGGTGCTTCTCCTGATCTCCTCCTGCATAAGATCCAACCACAGTCGTTCCCAATCTGAAAGTTTCTCTCTTCCATTAACTGAGTCTTGGTAGCTATGCCAGCTCTTAGGAAGACCGAGGAGAGCAAGACTCACCATGCCATCATTGACTGTTGTGATTCCTACACTTCCAAGCTCATCCCTGCAGGTGGTGAGCTTGTTCAGATATGTAGAGATTGTGTCGCCCTTTTCACACTTGATTTTCTGAAGCTTGTCTTTCAGCGCCAGCTTCCTCTAATCGTTGTTGTTTTGATATAGATCCTTCAATTTTTTCCACATTGAGAACGATGTCTCCTTCCCATGGATACTCGAGACAATGTGGTCTCAAACTCCCTCCAGAAGAATCCTCCTCGCTCTAGCCACACATTTCTTCCATTCTGCCAATTCTTTGGCATTAGCAGTTGCTGGCTTGGGGACTTCTTGGTCAATGAAGTCCTTCAAACCATTGTCCTCTAATACTGTTTCCATGTGATCCTTCCAGGCCATATAATTTGAGCTACCATCCAGGGCATACTCGAGTCTCAAATCATTGAACGCCATTGGTGAAATTTGAGATGTGATAAGAATTTGATTTCTATAATCAGGAACTTCAAACTTCAAACTTATCCCTTCTTTGTATACTGTTCTTCGCTTTGATCACCTTTGCCCCAATACCATCTAGAAATTCTCACTATAGATCACTTGATAATGCAATATACTAAAGCAAAATACTTGATCTAATTCTACAAACAAACTTGCGAAAGCTTAATCGATTTTGAGCAAGATCAAATAGAACACATATAACAGAGAATGAGAAATCAATCACACATGAACACAGAAGAATACTCTGGGGAAAGCCTCAGCTAAAAACCTTGCTATCTATATTATCATACAAGTGGAAATATCTTCGGATTACACAAAGATTTAGCTCACAAGCTATCCAGCTCTCAGTACAATCCCTCACTGCTGCTCATAGATAGAATAGACAACACCTATGCCTTCCTTCATTCCTACAAGCCTCCTATTTCCTTCCGCAATTTCTCCTGGGTCCTCAAGTTGCCACTTGTGTGTAATTACCTCACACACAACACTGACCTATGAAATAACTATGCAATCCTGAAGGAGATAATTCCTTCTGCATGGATGAGTTTCCTTTATAGGAAAATTCATCCAACTGATAGTACAATGTCCCTATTTTTAATCTCAACTGGGTCTCTATCTAAACTAACATGCATTGGTTATTAATGAGAGAATATTCAGTTATTTGGAGAACACTAGTTACATGCATGCATGCATTAACTCACTGAACTCACAATTAGTTCCTCCAACTATTTGGAACTAATTTAACTGGACTTAACTCAGTTAACTGAGCTAACTAATTACAACTCAAGTAAAACTCACCCTTATCTCCTTAATTAAGGGATAACTTCCTCAATCAAAGGGATAACTGTTGCATGTCTTCACAAAGACTTCATGTTTGAATTTCTTCAACTAATTAACTCAAGATGAATTAATTAATTATTTTTCAAACAGCTAGTGAGACTAAATTCGAATTTTAATTCTCAATTTTAATTCAAGGACAAATTAAAATTGGAATATATCCCAAAATGCTATTTATAGAAATTCTATTTTTAGCATTTCTATTTTCTGCTATTTCCAACAAAGTTGGAGTATATCCTGAAATTCTATTTATAGCAATGATATTTTTATCATTTCTTGTTGCTATTTTCAACAAGAATTACCCTTACTGTAGAGAAGTTCTTACTGCAGAGAAGGAATTACTGACAAATGATGAGAGAATAACAATTCACCACATACACGAGAGAAAAAATATAAGTCCCCTCCCACCTTTGGCTCGATCCCTTATAGTTTCCATCTCTAGATCCAGTTGAAGCCCCTTTAAATGGTTAAGTGGTTGCTATGAGAGCCAACCATACCTTTGTGATCCATCAACACTTGCAGATTATTCAACACCACCTTGACCGTATCCATAGATAAATGCTTAGCCAGATTTAGTATTATAAAACTCACATCACATGGAAAACTTCCAATTAATGAGAGGAAATTCCCCCCACTTTTCTTATTCTAAATCTTATGCCCTTGTCTTTTTTCATCGTACCCGTGCTATCTTTCTCGGTTTAGGCATTTACTATTAAAAGAGATCTAACTCTTGCTATATCTTTTGCAATTTCTCCTCGGTCTAGGGTTTACCTCCTGTCATTGAATTTAATGGATTGGTTTTCCTGTATCCTCAATTTAATGGATTGTTTATCATGTATCCTCTGTTGAAACATTGGAGGTTATCTTGTAACTGAACTATGTTGGAGTAGTGGTTCATAAAATACAAAGTCGACATTATTTGCAGGCCATGTTCATGCATATGAGCGGTCTTATAGAATTCTCACTGGGATATTCAAAGAACTACAACCTACATACTAATTCAATCTTTTACAAGAAGAGAACGACGAAATTTTAGAGCTTGACGTCTGTAACAATGTAGCCCAACTTTGTGTCTTTGAGCTAAATCAAAATTTGATGAATGTTCCTCGCTCTGACTTGAGTATCCCAAAATGATAACATGTAAGGGACACATCCTCTAGCATAGACGATGAGATTATACTAGGTGACAACATGAGTATTCCCATGAAAAACATAACGTGGATCTATTTCTGATGAAGGACAACTGTGATTCCACTCACTTACCAATATTGCGTGAAAATTAAAAATCAAGTGCATACGTTTCATTTATTTATAGTTTTATTTACACATTTTTTATTTATAAGGTTTTCGTATCCGAACGTGTGACAACATATCGAAAAAATGGAACTAATCATGAAATAATTTGTTGGCTTGTTGGGGCCTGACCCAGGTTCAGAGTTAATTAGTCAAACAAATCCCGGTACTACTGGCCCTTTCGGCAACAGTCCGCGGAGCACGGCCTGACCCGAGGTAGTATGGGAGGGTGCTAGAATCAGGTTTCTGCACCCTGGAGATGTCTGATGAATTCGACTGGTCCTTTGTCTGTTCCTACGTGCAGGTGGCTTTGTGCACCTTCCATGCCTCGCGGCTTGATATACTACCTTCGCGCAGCCCTACTCAGTGGCTGTGCGTCGCGCTCTGCATTATTACCCAAAACCCTGCTTATATTCCAATATTAGTTAATTATTTTTGCCTACTTGAGTGCTTTAAGTTATACTTAACAATATAGAACCTTCATACAGGTGCACGCAGTAAATAAACAATATATTCACAAATTTTATCAATCATGCATTAACCCAAGAATAGTTACACAGATTTATAGCAAAACTTCTCCTTATTGATTCTTTCCATGGTTACAGACTCGACTCGCCCAACGCACTCAACTGCAGACTACCAGGCCTCTGCACACACAGTTGCAGAGCCTTCTCCTACCCTATGACCCAAAGACACACTTTACACTGCGACTCAATCCCTTAGACTTCTCATCCTCATCTTCTATTAACTATCTCCCCTTTTACACTTAGAGCCTCGCTCTATTTATACAATCCCATGGTCCGCGGACCATGGGTAGGTCTATCCAGCCGACATTACATTACAAAACTAGGGCAGACAACCCTGTGACTCTATCATACTTTCGCGCCCCGCGCCTGCAATTCGTGGAGCTTTACAACAAGATTCGGTCAAAACTTGGGCTTTAATCCCCAAAACATGCCTTGGGGGGATTCCATGCCCAACAGGCCCCCAACACAAACATCGTGACTCGCCCTCGAGTCACTCTGTCGGTGCGGCGATCTTTGCGCGGAGTCCCTCCAACTGTTCTCGAACTACGTAGAGGTCAGCAACGCACTGAGCTGCTGCTTGCTGGATCTGCTGCATACATTGTTCTGAGACCTCTGTGTCGGGAGTGTTTCTCTGCATCAATGTGTGCATTCTTTGCATGTGTGTGAGCTTGCCTTCAATTTCTGCCATGATGGTGAAGGCCTCATCGATCCAAGGCTGAATGCGTGCCTTTAGGACTGCTTCCTTATGTCGTGTCGCATCCACCTGCTCCTTCAGTGCTTTAGCCTGCTGCATCCATGCAAGCCTTTGAGTGAGGACCACCGTCTGCGCAGTTCCTCGGACACTATCATACTGCTGTTGGAGTTCTCGCGCCTCTGTCTCTAAGCGCTGGATGTTGGGGTCCTCCTGCAGATTTAAGAGGACCTCAAGTGATTCTTCCAACATATTGGTGTAGTCGCGCACTGCACCTCCAATTTCCTCCAATCCCGCTGTGATAACGCTAGCGTGCTGTTCTCTAACTTCTGAGGGAGTGGATGGTTGTGCCTTTAACTGTAGCTCGACGATCTGAAGGTTCAACTCCAGCTGAACCTTTGTCATTTCTTCCCTCACCTTGCAGACCCCTGCTTCTAACCATTGGATCTACGCCTCTGCTGGTATGTCTGCTGGGATGGCCAATTCCGAGACGCTTTAGCAAGCATCGTCTATCACTTGTACCAGCTATTGATTCTGCGACACCAATTCGTTGCACTGTAGGCTTAGTTGTTCCATATTTATTTTCTGCTCACTGAAGACTTGGAGCGCGCGGCTCTCCCTAACTCGCAGCTCTACAGTTATCCCATCCTGCAACACATATAAGGTTTCGCGCGAGAGTGTAGCTAGATTGATACCGAGACCTTTTAGTGCACTAACAGAAGGCTTATTGGCCTCATTTGATGGCACTAGTGCTCCCTCCGGCAGCACTATGGTGTTCATCATTCGCGTGTGCAAAATTTGCTCTGCTGCTGTTGAGCCGACTGCGACACTGGCCAAATGGGTACCAAATTGGGTGGGGCGCGCCTGTAACTCCTGCAACTGCACTCTGATGGCCCCCAACACAATATGGTTCTCTTGCATGAAATATTGGAGAGCCTCAGAGGTGATATCGCACACAATTTCGCCAATGTCATGCAGATCACCCTTAGTTAGGGTGATGGGGTCAATGAAAAACTTTGATGCCTTGACCTTCTTATGTGACCCTACCCGCTTTGTTGGGTGTTGGCACTTTAGCTGTGTCGATGCAATTCGTGGGTCTGCACCTCCTTCTTCTGTCTCTACTTCCTCTGCTTCCTGCCCCTGCGTCGTGTGGCCCTTGCCCGCCTTCATAGCCACCTCCTATGCTGTTGTTGTTGCTGTGACCTTTTCCTTCTCAGCGGCCTTCTATGTCGTGTCCCGCATCACCCGCACTTCTACTGCTGCTGCTTCCTTCCTTCTCTTTTCGGCCAACTATGCGATTTTCATCTTGGCCTCGTCTTTCTTTCTTTACACCGCTGACTTCTCGATCTCTGTGATGTCTGGGGCACGCCACTCCGGCAGCCATGCCTCCAGTACATTAAAAATGATGTCGTCTGTGGCTACGAAGGGTAGCTTTATCCACTGCTTGATTGGGTCCTTGCATGCCCTGATGTAAATGTTATGCATGTCTGCTTTGAATTCTGCAAAACTTTGTAGACTATTGTAGACAGTGGGCGACAAACTACGGCTTGCGGTTGATCCCCATTCTGAGGTTCATCTCCATGAACACCCAGAATATTTTGTTGTCACTGATCCTCTTAGCATCCTTCATGACCCAGAGTGAAGCGTACTTCGCGGCCTCCAGTAAATCCATATCAATTATGGGGAATTGACTATCCTCCAACAATTCCCCAACCACAAGCACTATGGACAGCAGAAGCCATGCATAGTGGAACATTTTGCCCTGTTCCTGAGCTTCACGGAAATTTTTTAAAAAATCCCAGTAGAGGAACTCGGACCAGTTAATCTGGACCCCCTCCACACACTTCTCAGCCAGTGCTACCACCAGTGTGGTGGGTACTTCGTCTGCGCGACACTTGCGCATGACCTTTCCTGCCAGGATTTGGGTCACCACGCGTACTGCTTTCTCCTTGATGCTGGAGATGGTGTAGCCCCTCTTCTTCTTTTCCAGATTGTACTTTTTCTTCATAGCCTACACGATGGCCAAGTCGCTAACCTTCCCTTTCGATATGTTTGCAGGGTCCTCTCCTTTGCATGGAAGCTAGGAGATGTGGTGAATCAAGTTTTCTGTGATGGGGATGGGCTCCTCCAGCCACAAACACCCATCATGCACCAGGCAGAGCAGCTGCCTAATGATGAAAATGGTTATTGGGGCATGGTGGAAATGTGGAACCCAGAGCAGGTTTAGTAGCCCAGCCTTTTCCACTCCACGCAACCACTTCCGCTACTCTAATTCTGTCACCCCTACCGCGATGTTCTGCTTGGGCTTCATGAGGTTCCCGGTCTCAAGGTGAGGGAACTTCTCATGGTCAGCGAGGTCCCAATTTTCAAATTTTAGGCTCGACACCCATCCCAAGTGCGTACCTTCAAAAATTATATTGTTTGGGAGGAGCAAGGTTTGGAGCGAGCTCTTGTTTTCATCCAGGTCCTTGGGCACTTTAACCTTCCCTTTTTGTGGGGGGGCATAGGCGGGCAATTTTGTCGCTGGGTGCGCAGGCTTAGTGTCCTCCTCCATGCCTTAATCCTCCTCCTCTGCAATGATAAGATCCTCCAAATATTCTTCTTCTTCATTGGTCTCTATGGTGACGGCTTCCCCTTCTCCTCCATTGATAGCTTGGTGTGCAGTGAGTTCCGCAGGGACACAGGTACGAGAATCATTGCTTGTTTGTCCTTCTTGGGTCTTGGCGTGCGCGGTGATTTTGGGATTTCTGCCACAATCCCAAGTCCTTCCGGAGCATCTCCCATAGCTAGGGCTTGTGCAGCCTCTCCGACGATCATTTCGGTTATCTCCATAACATATTCAACTATTGCCAACGTATTCGTCCAGAAATCTAGCACTCACGAACTTAGGGGCTCAATCAACGCTTGACTCACAACAATCAAGGCTTTGCTCAATCGCTCAATTCGCAAATGTCCAAGTTTTGTTTGCTGGGGATCCCTTTGTATTTTATAACGCTTTTTGAATTTGAATTCGATTGTTCCCCCCAAATCCGGTTCATTAATTCTTCCTTGGCGGCATATTTTTGCAAATCTTGCCCATAAATCGCGTCTTAAATGCCTGCCATCCACTCCATTTGGCCTCAAGTCAAGCATCCCATCATGAATAGTGACTTTAACGATCACTTTCTGGCCAACCCCCGTGGCAGCGCAGTCCCGCGGTCGCGGAACTTGTGACTTTTCGTTTCTGTGTGCGGCTCCAACCTCGCATAGCTTCCAGGAAGAGTAGTTTATAGTCCCACGCTTCCTTTCAACTACTTGGAGCGCTAAGACTGTTCCTTCCTCGGCTAGTCAGGTGGTCGCGCCACCTATGTGTGGTTTCCTCTAGTCATCCAACATTCTTCCTGGGAAATACCTACCTTTTACCATTACTAGCAGCATCGCGCACCTTATCATCTGCAATGCATCACCCTGGTTAATTCTCTTAGTAATATGTGGTCCAAGCCAAGGCATTAGACTGATCAATTCACGACGATAGTGCTCAAACTTGTCAGCATGATCATGCACACCCTGTTTTATCACCGTGGTCTTCTTATCAAGAAAATCGTCCCTTATCTCGTCTTCCAGCTTCTTGACTTCTGTTTCTACCAAAGCGCTTTTCTTCCTTAATCGCACCCTTTCTTTTTCAAGCTCATGGAGCTTAAAATTTCCTGGTTGGATTTCTGCTTCCAAGGTTCTACAAACCATCGTATCTATTGGTGTGAGCATGCGCAGTCTAATTTTTCCAAGTATTATAGGGTTGACTTCAGTTGCTTCATACTCCAGCCTTAACAGTGCTTGTGCGGTCAGGGTTTTGCACATAGTCCTATATGCCTAGAGAACCACTCGTACGCGTAGGTCTCATTCAGCCCGCTTCACATGGTGGACCGTGTTCAGTGCTTTGCGTACTTTTTCAAAATCTTATGCATGAATATGCTTCTGCGTGCTTGGTCTTACCATACTTCCTGGTCCCAAACGGAGGGGTCATTCACACCATTGGCTTGCCTGCACCTGCATCTCGATCATGTCTCCTACCGCGATTGCTGTGTGGATTCCTACAAGTTTCGTATCATATGCTTGTACCCACTTGGAAAGGTGGTCACGTGGGCTGTTTTGTCCATCATACTTGTCTTTTAATCACATATGAGGTTTCCCAAACGGTAGGCGTATCATCCTTTAGCAGTCGTGCCAGTCCTCAAAACTTCTTTGTGTGTACCCCACCATCTTGCGGGCATAGTGCATAGTACCCATTTTAGAGCATCGAAGCACTGCTGTTATGGTACTTCTCTTTCAAATTTGTTCAGGAACTCCTCCACTTCACCTAACCCGTTGTACGTAAGCATATCTCTTACCTCCATTGTTACGTAGCGCAGCGACCTTGTCATCATGTTATAGTTGAGCGTGGTTACCTTGTGCAACTGGTTCTGCCATCTTTCTATCTCTTTATCAGAATCTGATGTACAGGAGCTTTCGCGCTCCCATGAGATTCGACCATCCACGGTTAGATTTACCTAGTATTGCTCATGCGCAGTTATCTTGTAGATGCAATCCATATCGTCGTCATTGTCATTGCCACGCACTAGTTCTGTGTAGCGCGATCCTTTTGTAGGGTCTAAAGGTACCACTATGTGTAGTGACTTTTTCTCAAAAATCATCTTACGCTTCTTTAGATTTATCACTCCATTCATGTCAGTGGCCCAATCTATTCCTAGTAGCGCGAGATAGGGATTGTTGTCACCAACAATCTCTATCACTTCGAAATCTGCTAGCGCGCTTGCTCCTTCTATGTCTACTGTGATTCCCTGCAATCTTCCCATAGGTAGGATATTTTTCTAGTTCACTATGCGCAGTTGGATAGGAGACCATTGCAGCACAGGCCTGCCCATGTGCTCCCATGTATGCTTTGGTAGGACGTTCATGTCTGATCCTATATCCAGAATCACTTGATCCATTTCATATTCCCTGATCTACGCGGTCAATCTCATCTCCCTTCCTATTCGTGTTGTGTGCTTTCCGAGCTTTTGGACTAGTTATGAGTTCTTGCAGCCCCTTTACAGCCTTGTTGTCGCGTAGCAACTTCATGCATGTCTCCAAGAACGTAGTGAGCATCGATGGGTCCATTTCCGACTACAGTCTGTCCTTACTCCCTAAAGTGGAGGCATCAACGAAGCTCCTCTTAGCTTCCATGAAGGTCTCCTTGGCGTGCTCCAAATCAAATTCTGGTTCCTTTGTTGGAGCCTTGCGAACCCAGGTACTTTCTTTAGGTTGCTTACCTTTGTTATCCCCTGTCGTAATACCACTCCAGAGCACGCTATTTACATTGGGGTCTTCCTCATGCAGCTCTGACCTCATCATTTGCAGGTTCTGAGTCAGGGGAGGCTGGAGTGCTCCTTTATTGCACAACCTCACTATGTGGGATAGTCGTCTGTCTCATGATCAAACTGCATACAATATAAGCATGATGGTCTCGTTGGATTTGTACAATCACAGGCATAAGGCCCCAACCCTATGTAATTATAACATATCAGCTGCCCGCAACCTCTTCCGGGTCCCATTCCACCTCGGCCTCGTCCACGCCCCTGAAATCTAGTGCGCGCCATTCCTGCATTTTGATCGAGGGCCCGTGTTTTGGCCTGAACTCTGTAGGCAGGAGTCCAATCCATCATTAGTTCATAACTTCTATAGGTGTGCTCATCATGTCCTACTAACCTGCAGAAATTACAAAACAACTATTGGGATTTTGCGTATACTTCTGTAATAGATGGTAGTTATATGTAGCATGCTTCCCCCCATTTGAAAAATCGTGCACCACAATGCAGGCGCCACGCTTGGTCCTGCTTGTGCCTCCGGTCTTAGTGGCCTTGGCCCTCCTCTTGCGAGGCAATTCGCAAAAACTGGGCAGTGGTCCTTGTCGTGCCCCTGGCCTTTGCGTTTTACGCACCATACCTCGTTGCGCAGTTCTAGTTGAGTCGTCTTGTCTTGTTTTAAACTCTACATCTCCAAGCACAAGTTTTTCAATTGCGCGTGAATCTGCTGGACTCCCAGGTTAGAATCTTGTCTCAGAGTCTCGTGTAATCTCATTGTGAACTCTAAAGCCTTAGCTTGAGTGGTTAGCCTTTGTTGTGACAATGCATTCCGTAGATGCGGTGTTAACGAGGCTACAAACCATTCACGATGTTGCCCATCTGTTAAGGTCATGTTTGCTTCGCGAATTGTGCACTTCAGTCTTTGATCCAACTCCCACGAGGTTTTGCCTGGTAGCATTGTGATTTCCTTGAATCCAATGATCGATTGTGTCTCCAATTTTGGTATGCTAAATTCCTTGTTTAGCGCAACTTGGATATCTGCTATCCCGACATTTGGATTGTCATTGGAATGCTTAATGTACCAGGTCAGCGCGCGATTCTGCAAAGCGCTGACCAACGTTTCTTTCTTTATATTGTCGTCTGTGACACCCTGTGCTTCCCATACTACTTTTATCACAAACCAAAACTGGTATGGATCTTCATTCCCTACCCCTTTGAACACTGGTAGCTTTATCGCGCTGGCCATACTGCTTTGTGGTGGTGGCAGAGGTGGTATGGGTGAAGTCGGGGTGAGGATGGTGGAACGAGTGGTGGTGTGGGTGGGGGTGGTATGCACAAAATTCTCTGCCTTATCAAGTTGATCGCACTTCTTGGCGAAACCTTCGCGAGCTCTTCTTCGCTCCCTCACGAAGGTGAAATCAAGGGGATAGTTTCTAGTTCCGTGCTACCTTCATTTCTGTAGATTCTCCCACTCCGCATAGCCCCAAACATCAATTTATTCGCATAACCCACTTTTCACACAGCAGCATTTTAATCCAAGTGTTCAAAGATTTAATGTACTTACCTCATGGTCCCTTGAGGAAGCGTCATTCTGCCTCACTATAGCTGATCAAAGTATCCACCACGAATTCGGTGATGATCCCTCCTATGATTCGATCCAGCCAGTGATCGACAGTGCGCAATCTTATCCTCCGATGCTTCTAGTCTGCGCACCAATTCTGGATTCCACACAATCGGTTTTTTGAGTTTACACCTTCCTTGGCTATCTGATAGCTTCGCGATCCACTCGTACAACTCAGTAGGGAAGGATGCAATGAAAATTTCATGTATTTCCGTATATAAGTAGCAATCTAACCACTCTTCCTTTGATAATCACAGATTCCTATTTTCCTGCGCTACGAACTCGTGAATCTTTCTGTCCAACTACTCTTCAATTCCTTTCTTGATTAGATTCCAGTGATATGACATCAGACATTTCTATGAATATCCTGGTCCCAGCAACGGAACCATTTGTTGGTTTGTTGGGGCCTGACCTAGGTTCAGAGTTAATTAGCCAAACAAATCTCGGTACTGCTGGCCCTTTCAGCAACAGTCCATGGAGTGCGGCCTGAGGTCTCACCTAAAGTAGTATGGGAAGGTGCTAGAACTAGGTTTCCGCACCCTGGAGATGTTCGATGAGTTTGACTGGTCCTTTGTCTGTTCCTGTGTGCAGGTGGCTTTGCGCACCTTCTGTGCCTCGCGGCTTGATATACTTCCTTCGCATAGCCCTACCCAGTGGTTGTTCACCACGCTTTGCATTATTACCCAAAACCCTGCTTATATTCCAATATTAGTTAATTATCTTTGCCTACTTGAGTGCTTTAAGTTATACTTAACAACATAGAACCTTCATACATGTGCGCGCAATAAATAAACAATATATTCACAAATTATATCAATCATGCATTAACCCAAGAACAATTACACAGATTTATAGAAAAACTTCTCTTTATTGATTCTTTCCACGATTACAGACTCGACTCGCCTTGCGCACTCAGCTGTAGGGGTCTGCGCACTCAGTTGCGGACTACTAGGCCTCTGCGCACACAACTGCAGAGCCTTCTCCTACCCTATGACCCAAAGACACACTTTACACTGTGACTCAATCCCTTAGACTTCTCATCCTCATCTTCTATTGACTATCTCCCCTTTTACACCTAGAGCCTCGCTCTATTTATACAATCCCATGGTCCGCGGACCATGGGTAGGTCTATCCAACCGACATTACATTACAAAACTAGGGCAGACAACCCTATGACTCTATCATACTTTCGCGCCCCATGCCCGCAATTCGCGGAGCTTTACAAAAATATTCGGTCAAAACTTGGGCTTTAAGCCCCAAAACATGCCTTGGGGGTATTCCATGCCCAACATACTTGACGAGGGACAAGGTCGTAATGAATATAAAAGGTACTCATAGATCAAATGAATGTATAAGATTAAAGTCCTTTATATCATACCCCGATTTGCACAATGTTCATCAAAATGTCCCCAGATCCGAAGAAGTACATGCCTTGGCATTGCTTTTTATTCCTCCCAAAAAACCTCTAGGTCTTTTACTAGCGCTCTACCTGAAATGCGATAAATGGGCTTTTGAGACTCCATTTTTTTAACAACAGGTATTGTTTCGACCGTCACGGGTAAGGATCATCTATGCTATGAAAACATGACTTTCATAAGCCTCTAGGTCTTTTACTGGTGCTTTGCCTGAAATACTATAATTGAGTTTCTGAGACTAGTGTGATAAATGGGCTTTTGAGACTCCGTTTTGTTAACAACAGGTATTGTTTCTACCTTCACGGGTAAGGATCATCTATGCTATGAGTATCTCTTCCTCATCATGGTCTAAGGAACGAAGTCACTCTTCCTCTATAGTGGCTAAGGAAATAAAGTATGATGGATGATCTTCTGCTAATGCTAATGTTAGCGTATTTTTCATCTCTAATCTCATCTACGCTTCAATAAAAAGTGTAACCTATACCCTAATAATTAAATAAAGTGGTTGTCTCAGATTTTGCTAGTGTTGTTGGACTTCATGGAGGTGTCATTTCTAGTTGGACAACTTCTCTATGCATTATCTTAACATAATATGAAAGGTGCACTAGATCTAGTGGGACAAAGATCACTGCTGATATTTCTAAATGATCAGCTCTGTGATCTAGTTGTCTCCATCCCCGGCTATGAGAAGCTGCTAGCCCCTCCCTGCCAATAAGACGAAACATCTTATATTCAGTTTTAGGTCTGCTACTTAATGGTCTCTGACATAGTATAATGCTTGGGAATAAGATTCTTATAGACCAAAATTATAAAAGGTCATGACCTTGAAGGTTGTGGTGAGCGCAGAACGTATTTCGTGCTTCAACTCTCAAGAACACCTCACACAAAGAGACAATCAAGGTTTTCCCATTCTTGTGCATTGAAGGCTTGGGAGAATCCTTCTCGATTTAAAAATAAGAGGCATCTTATATCATGATCATACCTGTGAAACATAAACTATTGTCCACATATGTTGTTGATGTTGTTGGACTGATTGGAAACCTCTGTCCACAGAAACCGCTGTCCATAGATGTTACTGGTGTTGCTAAACATGACATTGGCAAAGACTTGCTGGAAACAGTCCTTGTTTTAATAATTGGTTTTGCAAAGGAAAATGTTGGATTAATGTTGGGTCTCCCTGCTGAAAATTGTTCCATTATTCAAATTTGTCAAGAAACTAATGTTATTTTCTATTAAGGTTTCGAAGATATGTTGCAATTAGGAATGTCTATAGTTAGAGTTTATTGTTTTTGAAATATTTTTTTTTTTAATATCTGTAATATTATCCATAATTAGGATTTGTTGTTTTTGAAATATTTTTCCTTAATACCTGTATTATTTTAAATAGTGAATAATATTTTATGTTTACATACATTATTATTAAGAGAATAAATTATTTTTTATCTATCACCATAAAAGTCCAAATAAAGTTGGATAAAACTCCAAATAAAGTTGGACGATTGTTTTTATATCTCTGAATTCAGTGCAACTTAATAAATAAGTTGACCAAATTTCAAACTTAGAAATATTGAGTCTTAATATTATCAACAAATAACAAATACATATACCATTTAACCTAACAAATACTTAACATATACCATTTAACCTAACCCAATAAATTTACTTTACACTGTTCTTATTTTTAACCTTAAACCTTTAAGTATTTTTACTTTTGAGTTTTTTTTTTTTAATTTATTTATTTGGTTAATCTTGCTTTCCGGAAATTTCATAGAACTATTCTTCAATTTCATTTTTTCCCTTTATTTTTTATTTTATTATTTTCTCTCATTTGATAGGTAATAATTATTTGGGTTTTATTAAAAATGAAAAGAAAAACAAATTTATATTTAATATTATTGATTTTTTTATAATGATAATGGTAATTGATATTGTAAAATTATTGAATAAGTTTTTTATTTTAATTTATAAGAAAAACAGTGGTAAAAATGAAATAAACAACATATTATGGACAACAAGATTTATTGAGGATAACTTTTCCAAGAAAAAAACATTACATTCTAAAGAAAATTTAATATATATATATATATATATATATATATATATATATATTTTAATTTTTTAAGTGTGGCTCACAAACACCTTGGTCAATGAGTGGTCGCTACGTTCATGGAAAAATCTGGGCTAATCGCCCCTCAGCCCACTGGCAAGACCTAACCCCAAGGGCTTCGGGCATAATCGACCCTGTGACCTCCCGATGGCGAGGCACAGTTTTTGACCAATTGAGCTAAACCTTGGCTTGAAAATTTAATATATTATTCAATCACTGAATTGATATAGTACACAGTTTGTGCTCTCAATAAAAGTATTCAATAGTATTGTAATTTTGAACAAATTTTAATAGAATAACAATAAGATAAAATTCACACACACTTCATCTAACCCTAACACTAGATAAATAAGAATAATGAAATCATAAATCATTTATAATTTTCCATTTTTATATACTAGAAATCGCTAGTATGTTGTGATTTTCCATTTCTATATACTAGAAATCACTAGTATGTTATTCCATGCCAATGCTCTACATTTATTCTCTACCACTACTAAACAACTATTCCCTAAGACTACTCTATATTTATTCCCTACTTAACTATAGCACTATACAGTATATGATACATGTGTTCCAAGATTTTCCCACTTGTCATATGTCAAACTATGAGGCTACTGTCCAAAAGGCCCATAGACTCACAACAACACTTGAATTTACCTATATTCACCAATTTTGTTAATGCATATACAACATTTTACATAGTTTCATCTTTCCATCTTCTACCATGTCCCTAACAAAATGACACTAGATATCTATATGCTTTATCTTTACATGAAAGGTTGGGTTCTTAGCTAGACAAATGCCATTGTTAGCATCACATTGAATTACAATAGCTTTTTGACTTAGTATTACTTGTGAACATAGTTTCATAAGCCAAATGACCTCATTATAGACATGGATAGCTACCATATACTCGCTTTCTAGTCCAACTCATTGTTGTACCAAACAACTAAAACTCCTTCTATGTACATCATTTTTCCAATCAAAATCCACATATCCTTGTATATACATTGAGTGTGGGACCCTAAAAAATCACTAAGATAGTAAATAGAATTTTCAAAAGTATCTCTCAAATACCTAAAGGTCTCTTCATTGCAACCTAGTGTTCACATCTAGAATTAGCCATGAATTGATTGAAGACTCTCATTATTTAGGTAATGTCTAGTATAATATAAACCATAACATACATCAAGCTGCCAACTATATTGGAATGAGGAACAAAAAACAATCCTCCATCTTATAATTATTGTAAAGAACTACTAAATTACAAACGTAAATATCACATAAATTAAAACACTCATTCACCTACAATTTATAAAGCAAAAAAAATGTAATAAAAAATTAGCATACTTACTTTGACTTACCAAAACCTTTTATTCACTATATCTTGATATTTATTCCTAAGATATATTTTTCACCCCTATGTAACATCTATCCAAATGTAATACCCATCTTATTTTTTTAAAACCTTATTAAAAATCACGAACTTACTAATTTCAATATCTGAGAGCAAAATAAAAACACTCTCATTAACAGCTCTCTTCTCATCTAAATTCTTGGTAGTACTAAGGATTCATTTAAATACAAAATCTCATAAGCTTCATATGTTTCTATGCCCTATTTCTTTTCTTATAGGACAATATAGTCTAACTTAATATATGGTGAAGTGGGTTGTAATAAAGCAAGTCTTTAATAACTTACAATATAACAAGTACGAATTGTTGAATTAAATTGTGGATTCACTTCCGTCATTCAGAAGTTGTATTATCAAGAATTTTATCATTAAATTTAATTAATATTTGAAAACAATAGGATGATTATAATGTTATTATATAAAATTAATCATATATTTTCATGATATTCATTTTTTTATTAAATTACATAAAAATATATTTATTGTATTAAAGGGTTTATTATTATTTCAACCTTTTTCATTATGTCTATTAAGTTGTTATTAATTCTCTATTTGTATATCTATATATATGAACGAGAAGTGCTTAACACAAAAATCTAAATAATTCCTACTTAATATATATAGATATCAGAATTTATATACCTAACTTGAGTCAAGTTGGTCACTTATACTCTAATCCAAGTCTTTCAATTCAATAAGATTAATAGGTGTGATGTAGCATAATCACTATTTTACTATTAATTAATTGATTCTCTGGACACAAAACTTTCGGCAGAGTGTAAGTTCTCCGCACAAGCATTTGTTTTCAACACAACCACCTCCACAGAGCATCCTCAACATAAACACCTCCACACAACTTCCTCCACACATCTACCTTTGCACTCAATAATTCCTTTTGGTCAGTCATTGACATTCACAGCTTTTATTAATTAATGTGAGTCCCAAATGCATAACCATTCATATTTTCCTTAACGGCTCCTTACGTCACTGAGAAATGAAACTGGTCACATAAACCCTTACTGCAAAATGTAGTTATTGTGCATATTTGTAGGCAACAAACTCTTTGGGTTGTTGAAGAACCATATACTTGTATGTATGGTCATCATTATATTTGGTTTCTAACTAGATCAAGAGATTTAGATAGATGTCGATAGATTTGGTATGACTAGCTATCATGGTAGGTTTACCAAGTGAGTTGTTAAAGAGAAAATATTGCTTATTGGAAAGTGTGCATGGTTATTATTATATTTGGTTTCAGACTATATCTCTAGATGTCGTAGATTTGGTATGACTAGCTATCCTAGTAGGTTTACAAAGTGAGTTGTCAAAGAGAAAATATTTCTTATTGGAAAGTGTGCATCATTTGTTGTGCATTAAATAATAATCATGTAATAATTCCCAAGTCTTGAGGGCATATTGATTTCTCGGGATTATAAGTGTGGAGCTTCGTTTGAGCATGCAAAGAAATGTGTTTTCTCCACACTCAAACAGAACCAACTTCTCCTCATTCAAATGAAGCTCCACACTTGAGCATAACCAACTTATCCACATTCAAATGAAATTCCACACTCATAGCCCGAGAGGAGTCAATCTCCAAATTTAAAAATAGACCACCAATCCTTAGGGATTATCACATGAGTATTACCAATTTCACGAGCGTACTTGTTTGGAGAATGCCAAAAAGTTGAAAGCAAATAAAAATGATGCCATCCATATAACCATGCTTTCTAAAAGATATGATCCCTCCTTATTCTTAGTAAATATAGAATTTTATGTTAATTAATTTAAGATGATGCCAATCAACATATATAAACCATATTAACTATGCTAATTGTGTGATGAGTGGACGAAGTTGCTAGTAAAATTTTCGAGGTTGAAGGAAAGAAAATCGGGGTTTCATCTGCCCTAAAAAATAACATCACAACTAGAAAAATGATGAAAATCTTTCCTTAACGATTGTGCCAACATTGATACCTGTATTCATCACCATTGCACTAAATTTTTTGTTTAAAGTTGATGGCTTCTCCAACATCCTGATCACGTTATAACGCCACTGAATATTGTCTTCCTTATAAAAAATATTGTTGATTTTCTCCCATTTCCTTTCTCAGGTGAGCTGTCATCAAATCTAATCCAAAGAACACCAATGTGTGCCAAGTGTTATCTTTCAGAGGTTCTCGTATCTCGAGAGAATCCCCAAATGCAATTGGTCTAGTTGATTGACATCCTTGGAGGTTCGTGTGTGGAGGCTTTCAATTTTTCTGCACGTCTTCACAACACTTCTACACAACCATGGTGTAAAATAGAGTTATACTAAAAATACTGGCACTATGTTAGTGTTATCTGTCAGGATTACACGACTCTAAAGATTGAGTTGCAACGCGAAAGGATGTTCCAAAATGATACCCATGTTCATGCATCTGAAGATGGATGTGAACGACTGACAAGGTTTTGTTGGAATAATGTAGAAATGATATGTCCAGATAGAGTTGATGAGCTATGTTCTCGTAGTTAGTGTTTGAGTCTATCTGTCATGAGTTGTGTCTTCGTAGTTTGTGTTGTGAGTTGGTGATCCAAATTATTTGGATCTAGATTGTCCTAGAAGCTCTCTATGTGTGCCTATATAATGTATTAGTTGTCCAAGTAGTTTGATCAATGAGATTTGATTTCATTCTTGTGTGTCTCTCTATTTTTCTAATATGGTATCAGAGCCAGAATAGTGAGGCTTCAGATCTGAGAGCAAGAGGGCCCAGGTCTGTGAGGGTTGTGAGATCGAGGGCAATGAGATCTTATTGTTAAGTCGTTGCTCTCCAATTTTTTTTAATCTTTGGTTGAGATCGTATACAGATCCTACGGGTCCAGTCCATTGCTGTTGTAAGGGCCCTAACTGTGCAAACTTTCATCGCACAAGACCGTGGTTCATTGCTGCCAGTTATATTAAATGTCGTGGATCAGTGATTTGTAAAAATTTTACAAAATCAAGGTTGTGGTTGCAGAGGTGGTTATTTGGGGCATAAAATTGTGGATAGTTTGATCCATTCACTGAACCAGGGGCGGCGTGAAGTTTGTGAAGTTATTTGTAAACCTCTGCGTACGTAGCAGAAGGTGTGAGAAGTAGTTGGATCCTTTATTCAACTCGTATTCTCTCCACGATGGTGAGTCATTGGTTTGATTATTATGTTTCCAAAACGATTTTCCAATCCATAAAGTGAATTTGTTTTTTTATGAAGAGTATAGTGCGGTAGATTAAAGGAGTTGTATGGGATTCGATTTTTCATGGTGAAAAAGAATTTACGTGGTATAAGGAGTTAAATATCTTTTTTTGGGTGAAAGTTAAAAATTGTTGATAAAAAGGTGTATTTGATTAAAAAAAGGGGAAAATAAAGTTTTGGAAACAAGGTTTGGTAAAAAAAGGACAAATAAGAAGTAATTGTGGCTTTGTTTTTTATTTGAAGCGATATTAAGTCTTGTTTTTTTAGATCGTGTGCATTTGGTTTTGAATCTAGTGAATTTGGATGTAGATATGATGAATTTCGGAGTAGATCTCGTGGATTTGGGTGCATTTTGTTGATTGGGGACAATTTTTTTGTCATTACATCAAATTTTTTGGCTGAAAATTATTTGAATGAGTCCACAAGGCTTGATGGAGGAAATCATGCAAATTTGAAATTCAAGGTATTAACAATTTTAGAGGGAAATAATTTGTGGCCCATAGTGAGTGGGGCAGAGCCCAAACCCACTGTTGTTGTAGCTATTCCAGATTGGGAAAAAAGGGAAACAAAAGCAAAGGTGTTGCTACGAATGTTAGTTAAGGACAACATCATTCCTCATTTTAGGGATTGTAAAACATCAAAAGAAACATGGGATGTTATCAAAAGCTTGTATGAAACATCTAATACCAATCGGATTTTGTTCTTGAAGACCAAGCTTTTGTCAATTAAAATGGAGGCCAATGAAAGTATAAGAAATTTAATTTCCCGTGTCAAAGAGATAAGTGATAAGTTAGGAGACATTGGTGAAAAGGTGTCCAATACACTATCAAATTAAATGGCTTAGTGCAAGATTATCAAATTTTGGTTTCAATTCTTTCAGCGGGAGAGAAGCCTCCTACATTTGATGAATTGACACATATTCTTCTACAAGAGGAAGAGAGGATGAAGAACTTTAATTTGGGCTCAAACAGTTCAGATTTGGCATTGGTAGCCAAGGGTAAGCAACCATACAAAGGCAATCCATGGGACAAAAGCAAAGGAGGGAAGTTTTAAGAAAAGAAGAAAGGTATGGCACAATCCAAATTTCCAGTTCATGATAAAAGAAATGATGATTGTTATTATTATGGCAAACCTAGACATCATTCTAAAGATTTCTATGAAAGGAAATATAATGAGTCTAAACAGAGAAACAAAAGGCATAATCAGAATTTTGTGGACAAAAACATCTCAATCAATGATGGATTTAAAAATCTCAAATTGTTTGTTTTTGTTGCTGCATTGTCTGCTGAGACTAATGATGTGAATGTTTGGTTCATTGATTTTGGTGCATCACTCCATATGTCTTGCAATAAGGATTGGTTT
The DNA here is from genome assembly GCA_031772625.1 of Pinus tabuliformis. Classification (NCBI taxonomy): domain Eukaryota; kingdom Viridiplantae; phylum Streptophyta; class Pinopsida; order Pinales; family Pinaceae; genus Pinus; species Pinus tabuliformis. Next base: position 480,234,248 of record CM062811.1, on the reverse strand, counting down.
GATGAATATCATGAGAACATTGATCGAACATGTGTTTATCTAGGAGATAATAGATCCCTTCAAGTTCAAGGATATGGAGTAATAGGTGTGATGTTACCTAATGGAAAAGAGAGACAAATCCATGATGTGATGTATGTTCTTGGTATAAAAAAGAATTTAATTTTTGTTTCTACTATTGTTGATCAAGATCTAAAGGTGGAATTTGTCAAATCACAATGTATTGTTAAAGATATCCATGATCTCTACAAGGCTATTGCCACAGGTACCAGAGTTGGAGGCTTGTATAAGCTCGATGTGACCAGCACAGGGCATCAAGCATTGGCATCTACAACAATGTGAACAAAAAAGTTATGGCATCAAAGTTATGGTCATTTAAATCACAATGATTTAATGTTACTTCAATGAAAAACAATGGTTGAAGGTCTTCCTGTTATGAAGAATAATCATGTTGAATGTGAAGCATGTGCACTTGTCAAGCAACATAGAGAGGAATTTCCTATACATGAAGAAAAAAGGCAAAGAGAAATACTTGAATTAATTCATACTGATGTATGTGGACCTATGCAAACTAGATCTCTTGGAGGAGCATTGTACTTTCTTATTTTTGTTGATGATAGATCTAGATACACTTGGGTCTATTTCATAAGAAAGAAAAGTGATGTTTTTGAATACTTTAAGGAATTCAAAAACATGGTGGAAAAACAAACTGGGAAATACATCAAAATTCTTAGATCTGATATGGGGGGAGAATACAAATCAAGAGCTTTTAATCAATATTGCAAAAGTCATGGGATTCTACAACAATTTACAGTGCCTCATACACCTCAGCAAAATGGAGTTGCTGAGAGGAAAAATAGAACACTAGTGGAATGTGCATGCTTCAAGGTAAAAATATCTCTAATAGTTTTTGGGTTGAAACCATTAATACTGTTGTTTATTTGAAAAATAGGAGTCCAACCAAAAGTTTAAATCTAAAAACACATTTTGAAGCATTTTATGGATATAAACCAAAAGTGAATCATTTAAAAGTTTTTGGATGCAAGGCATTTGCACATATTCCAAAAGATGGAAGAAGAAAACTTGATGCAAAATTAATTAAGTGTACATTTATTGGTTATTGTGATGATCAAAAGTCACACAAGTTGTTTGATCCTATTTCACATAGATTTCATGCAAGTAGGGTGTTGTGTTTCATGAAAATGTAGATGAAGGCGAGAAAATGAATAACACAGGTGTATGGCATGATATTGGTGATTATGTCAAAATAGAAGCATGTTTTGAACAGGTACAACAACAGGTACATGAACAGGTACAAGTTCAAGAGCAGGAATCATCTAGTAGTCATGACACTCCAAGAAGAGAACACGAGACTCCACAAAGTAGAAAGAAGGATGAAAGCAGTAAAACTCTAAGGAGGTCATTGCGTCAGATTCAACCACCTAGAAGGTATAAAGATTATGCATTGATGTCTCATGTAATGAATGTTGTAGAACCTTCAAGTTATGAAGAAGCTAAAGAATTTAAAGAATGGAGAGATGCAATGAATGAGGAATACAAATCTATAATGAAGAATGACACATGGGAATTAACAAAATTGCCCAAAGATAAAGTTCCCATAGGATGCAAATGGTTGTTCAAACCAAAGTTTAATGCTGATGGTAGTATTGATAAGTATAAAGCTAGATTAGTTGCAAAAGGCTATTCACAAAAAGAAGGCATTAATTATGAAGATACTTTTGCACCTGCAGCGAAACTAAATATAATTAGAATCATGATTGCATTAGCTACAAAACAAAATTGGAAAATGCATCAGTTAGATGTCAAATTTTCTTTCTTAAATAGTGAATTGAAAGAAGAAGTTTATTTGGTTCAGCCTGAAGTATTTGTAAAGCAGGGACATGAACATCTTGTTTGCAGGTTAAAGAAAGCTTTGTATGGTTTGAAACAAGCACCAAGATCTTGGTATGTGAAAATTGATTCATTCTTTTATGAAAAAGGTTTTGTGAGAAGCAAAAGTGATCCTAACTTGTACATCAAGAGAGATGAAGATGGGAACATTTCCTTGATATCTTTGTATGTTGATGATATTACCATAACAAGCAGCGCACTCAGGTTGATTGAAGAAATTAAAATTCAATTGTCACGGGTATTTGAAATGAAGGATCTTGGTGAATTGAATTATTGTTTGGGTCTTGGAATTTGGATGGAATTTGGTAAGACAATCATCACACAAAGTAAATATGCAAAGACAATCCTTGAAAGATTTCATATGCTTGAATGCAAACGAGTGTGTACTCCTTTGGAACAGAATGCCAAGTTGTACAGTGATGATGGATCTAAAGAAGTGAATGGAACTTTGTATTGTCAATTGGTGGGAAGTTTTAACTACCTCACCACTACCAAGCCAGATATAGCGTATTTTGTGAGCATCCTTAGTCAATTTATGGTTAAACCTTGTGAAAGCCATTGGAAAGTAGCAAAGAAAGTCCTTCGATATCTGAAGGGAACACTTTATTTTGGTATTTTGTATACTGATGAATTTGATGTTGAGTTTCCAGGTTTTTCTGATTTAGATTGGGCTGGAAATCATGATGATAGAAGATCAACCTCTAGATATGCATTCAATTTAGGATCAGGGATCGTATCATGGAGCAGCAAGAAATAACCAACTGTTTCTTTGTCATCTATAGAAGCTGAATACAAAGCCTTGACCAATGCAACTTGTGAAGCTATTTGGTTAAGGAGGATTCTTGAAGATGTTGGAGAAAAACAAAGAGGACCAACACACATCAAATGTGACAACTAGAGTTCCATGAAGCTGGAAAATAATCCAATTTATCGTGCCAGAACTAAACATATTGAAGTCCAACATCATTTTGTAGGAGAAAAAATAAAATCAAATGAGACTCATTTAGTCTATTGTAATACAAGTGAGAATATAGCTCACATCTTTACCAAGCCTCTTGGAAAGATGAACTTTGAAATATGTAGACAACAATTAGGCATTGTTGAAAATCCATTTCACCATTAAGGGGAGATGATGGAATAATGTAGAAATGATATGTCCAGATAGAGTTGATGAGCTGTGTTCTCGTAGTTAGTGTTTGAGTCTATCTGTCATGAGTTGTGTCTTCGTAGTTTGTGTTGTGAGTTGGTGATCTGAATTATTTGGATCTAGATTGTCCTAGAAGTTGTCTATGTGTGCCTATATAATGTACTAGTTGTCCAAGCAATTTGGTCAATGAGATTTGATTTCATTCTTGTGTGGTTCTTTGTTTTTCTAATAGGCTTAGCTCCAAGGGGGGTTGGAAGATGGAAATAAACTATGTTAAGACACAACATTCAATCACATATTTTTCATATATCAATTAATCTCTCTAGGTTGAGTGGAGAAAAAATGGGCAATATACAAATTCCAGGCGATTTTGTAACATTAAACTACATGACGTGGCAATGACTTTCTAACATAACCCTTTACGGTGTACACACAGACGAATTGTGTTTTATATGGGAAGTGTCATGGAAGGGGTTATGGACAAATTAATATCAAACAACCCTTTCCATCAAGTGCGCTCTGTCGTGCATGACAAGGCTATGAGAACCTGTGTTGGACACGAGCATCTTTATGTCAATTCTTGGAATATTAGGCAATTAGATGGATATGGGCACCGTCAATTATTTGATCATGCTTATGTTTATGATTGTCGAATTATCAAATATTTGGGGAATCAACATATGTCGATTGTTGATTTTTCGAATATTTGGCAATCAGATGGATATGGACACTGTCAATTATTTGATCATGCCCATGTCTATCTAATTGTCGAATATTCCAGGAGTCAATAATCGACACAAACTCAGGGGTTTGAAATCTGCATGGCTTAAAAATTAAACTCAATTTAATTGACCGCACCCATGTTCATGTAATTGCGATCTGCTTGGTTTAAAACTTAAACTCAATTTATGATCTTGCCCATATTCATCTAATTGCTCAAGAAATCAACAATCAAAACAATCAACATAACCTCAAGGGCTTGGGACCTTTCAATCAATTTGACATACTCTTATTGTTTTGTGAGGAAGTTCATTGTGCGGAGGTCACCAACTATTTGCGTAAAGCTCATCTCATTTTTCCACGACAACCACAATAATGTTTTTATAAAAAATATTTAATGGTAATACTTGGAAGCTGCCACAAACATTAGGGAACGAATATCTATAACCTCACTCGACACTTTACTCCAAATTCACGAGATGAAAGCTGGCGGCCATATTTTGCAGGGTCGTGTGGATCTGACAGAATCCATTATGATTTCCAAACAGAATCAATAGTTCACATACACTTCTTTATGGATGGCATTATGATTTCCACACAAAGTTTTATTAAGCAATTGAGAAACATTGAAAATCAATGGTCGAAGGTTTAAATATGTTAATTAATAATGTAAAGATAAGAATGCTGGCCGGGGTAAAAATAATTAATTTGATAGTTCTCTTACGCTTTCTTATGGATGACATTATGATTTTTACACGAAGTTTTATTAGGTAATTTGGAAATATTGAAGATAATATTTGAGATATACATTGTTAAGCGTATGCGAAAGTTTCAATATTGTTTAATAAGATGGAGGAAGAGGTAGACGTTAAAACACAAGCTATATATTTATTTTTATTTTTAGGAGAAAAAATTGTAATATTTTTATTATAAGGAAATATTATATATTATTGAAGATTTTGTTTACATTATAGAGCATATATTTTTGATGAATTGACATGTATTCTTTTACAAGAGGAAGAGAGGATGAAGAATTTTAATTTGGGCTAAAACAGTTCAGATTTGGCATTGGTAGCCAAGTGTAACCAGCCATACAAAGGAAATCCACGGGACAAAAGCAAAGGAGGAAAGTTTCAAGAAAACCAGAAAGGTATGGCACAATCCAAATTTCCAATTCATGATAAAAGAAATGATGATTGTTATTATTATGGAAAACCTGGACATCATGCTAAAGATTGCCATAAAAGGAAATATAATGAGTCTAAACAGAAAAACATAAGGCATAATGGGAATTTTGTGGACAAATACATCTCAGTCAATGATGGATTTAAAAATATCAAATTGTTTGTTTCTGGCATTGCATTGTCTACTGAGACTGATGATGTGAATGCTTGGTTCATTGATTCTGGTGCATCACTCCATATGTCTTGTAATAAGGATTGGTTTGATGAATATCATGAGAACATTGATCGAACATGTGTTTATCTAGGAGATAATAGATCCCTTCAAGTTCAAGGATATGTAGTAATAGGTGTGATGTTACCAAGTGGAAAAGAGAGACAAATCCATGATGTGATGTATGTTCCTGGTATAAAAAAGAATTTAATTTCTATTTCTACTATTGCTGATCAAAATCTAAATGTGGAATTTGTCAAATCACAATGTGTTGTTAAAGATACATAGGATCGCCACAAGGTTATTGCCACAGGTACCAGAGTTGGAGGCTTGTATAAACTCGATGTGACTAGGATAGGGCATCAAGAATTGACATCTACAACAATGTCAACATAAAAGTTATGGCATCAAAGGTATGGGAATTTAAATCACAATGATTTAATGTTACTTCAACGAAAAATAATGGTTGAAGGTCTTCCTGTTATGAAGAATAATCATGTTGAATGTGAAGCATGTGCACTTGGCAAGCAACATAGAGAGGAATTTCCTATACATGAAGAAAAAAGGCAAAGAGAAATACTTGAATTAATTCATACTGATGTATGTGGACCTATGCAAACTAGATCTCTCTAAGGAGCATTGTACTTTCTTATTTTTTTTAATGATATATCTAGATGCACTTGGGTCTATTTCATAAGAAAGAAAAGTGATGCTTTTGAATACTTTAAGGAATTCCAAAACATGGTGGAAAAACAAAGTGGGAAATACATCAAAATTCTAAGATCTGATAAGGGGGGAGAATACAAATCAAGAGCTTTTAGTCAATATTGCAAAAGTCATGGGATTCTACAACAATTCACAGTGCCTCATACACCTCAGCAAAATGGAGTTGCTGAGAAGAAGAATAGAACACTATCGAAATGTGCATGGAGCATGCTTCAAGGTAAAAATATCTCTAATGGTTTTTGGGCTGAAGCCATTAATACTACTATTTATTTGAAAAATAGGAGTCCAACCAAAAGTTTGATCTGAAAACACATTTTGAAACATTGTATGGATATAAACCAAAGTGAATCATTTAAGAGTTTTTGGATGCAACGCATTTGCACATATTCCAAAAGATGGAAGAAGAAAACTTGATGCAAAATCAATCAAGTGTACATTCATTGGTTATTGTCATGATAAAAAGACATACAAGTTGTTTGATCCTAGCTCACATAGATTGCATGCAAGTAGGGATGCCGTGTTTCATGAAAATGTAGATGAAGGTGATAAAATGAATAACACGTGTATGGCATGATATTGATGACTATGTCAAAATAGAAGCATGCTTTGAACATGAACATGAACAGGTACAAAAATAGGTACAGGAACAGGTATAGGTTCAAGAGCAGGAATCACCCAACATTCATGACACTCCAAGAAGAGAACAAGAGACTCCACAAAGCAGAAAGAAGGATGAAAGCAGTAAAACTCTAAGGAGGTCATCACGTCAAATTCAGCCACCTATAAGGTACACCGTTTATGCATTGATGTCTCATGTAATGCATGTTGTATAACCTTCAAGTTATGAGGAAGCTAAAGAATTTAAAGAATGGATAGATGCAATGAATGAGGAATACAACTCTATAATGAAGAATGACACATGGGAATTAACATAATTTCCCAAAGATAAAGTTCCCATAGGATGCAAATGGTTGTTCAAACCAAAGTTTAATGTTGATGGTAGTATTGATAAGTATAAAGCTAGATTGGTTGCAAAAGGCTATTCACAAAAAGAAGGCATTGATTATGAAGATACTTTTGCACTTGTAGCTAAACTGAATACAATTAGAATCATGATTGCATTAACTACAAAACAAAATTGGAAAATGCATCAATTAGATGTCAAATTTGCTTTCTTGAATGGTGGATTAAAAGAAGAATTTTATTTGGTTCAGCTTGAAGGATTTGTAAAGCAGGGGCATGAGCATCTTATTTGCAAGTTAAAGAAAGCTTTGTATGGTTTGAAACAAGCACCAAGATTTTGGTATGTGAAAATTGATTCATTCTTTTATGAAAAAGGTTTTGTGAGAAGCAAAACTAATCCTAACTTGTACATCAAGAGAGATGAAGATGGGAACATTGCCTTGATATCTTTGCATGTTGATGATCTTACCTAACAGGAAATGCACTCAGGTTGATTGAAGAAATTAAAATTCAATTGTCATGGGTATTTGAAATGAAGGATCTTGGTGAATTGCATTATTGTTTGGGTCTTGAAATTTGGAGGGAATTTGTTAAGAAAATCATCACACAAAGCAAATATGTAAAGACAATCCTTGAAATATTTCATATGTTTGAATGCAAACCAATGTGTACTCCTTTGGAACAGAATGCCAAGTTGTACAGTGATGATGGATCTAAAAAAGTGAATAGAACTTTGTATCATCAATTGGTGGGAAGTTTGAACTACCTCACCCTTACCAGGCTACATATAGCGTGTTCTGTGAGCATCCTTAGTCAATTTATGGCTAAGCCTTGTGAAATCCATTGGAAAGCAACAAAGAAAGTCCTTCGATATCTGAAGGGAACACTTCATTTTGGTATTTTGTATACTGATGGATCTGATGTTGAGTTGCTAGGTTTTTTTGATTTAGATTGGGTTGAAATCCTGCGATAGAAGATCAACCTTTGGATATGCATTCAATTAGGATTGGGGATCGTATCATGGAGCAACAAGAAACAACCAACTATTTCTTTGTCATCTACAGAATCTAAATACAAAGCCTTGACCAGTGCAACTTGTGAAGCTATTTGGTTAAGAAGGATTCTTGAAGATGTTGGAGAAAAACAAAGAGGAACAACAAGCATCAAATGTGACAACCAGAGTTCCATGACGCTGGCAAATAATCCAATTTATCATGCCAGAACTAAACATATTGAAGTCCAACATCATTTTGTAGGAGAAAATGTTGGAAATAATACTGGGGGGGGGGTGTGAATTAGTATTATCAAATTCTTTTCAATATACCTTCCAAATTTATACTTTAATTTATTCTTCAGATATTGATCATTAATTTGTATGTCAGTGCCATATAATAATGAACAAGAACAAGAAAAATAGATAGGCACACCAAAGAACACCAAATATAAGGTGGAAACCCAATGTGGGTGAAAACCAACTGCTGCAATATGTCTCTATCTTCTTTCAATTAGAAACTTCTTTTACAAGGATGTTGTACTGGTGCAGTCCTTTACTAGTACGCAGGCTGCAACCTGCAGAGAGCTACAACTCTCTCTTGTTTTCCAGTCTCTCCTGGAAGGGAGCTACAACCCCCTTTGCTCTTTTACTTCTTTAAGGACCACGTTTCATTAATTTTCAAGCTGGATCCAAGAAGATCAAATAATCATCAAGTACATGCAAATCACCCAATCTCCTTATACAATCAACCAATGAATCGCCCAACTTCTCATAATGCTGTAAACAAAAAAGTACTACCAGAAATCTAAACCCAGAACTCTGCAGCAATAGATAAAAGACAGCCAACAAATGTTTTAAGATAGGTCCGCAACTTCACCAATAGTGGCCTGCGAATACCCACAGCTCTTCTATGTTTAAACTACGCAGATCCGCACCTGGTCGGTCTACTGCTCTGCGTATCTCCGCACCACTCATTCTGCTGCCCTGCGAACCTCTGCTCAGATCCGCACCTGCACTGTCCGTCTGATAGCGTACCTCCGCAACTTGTTCTTCTGTTTCCCTGCGAACCTCCGCACTGTGTCTTCTTCTGCACTGCGTACCTCGCACTGTGCCTTCTGTTGCGCTGCGTACCCCCGCACTGTGCCTTCTCCTGCGCTGCGTACCCCCGCACTCACGCCGTGGATCGCCTGCGAACCTCTGATTAGGGCCAAATTAACAGTCTTCCAATGTGCCACAGACAGTCAGATCCACAGATCTGATCATGCGCCCAAGAGATCACGACTTATCAATAGATTTGCCTTAAGTTTTCTCCTTGATTTAGATCTAGCTTTTAAAACCAATCACCCAAAATTTCAGATCTTAAGATATTCAAATTTCACAAGTGTCTAGCCAAGTGATCTCTTTTCCTTTTTATAGGCAAGCCCTTATTCAAACCATGGGACAAAACCATCGAAAACCAATACAAGGGATCCAAACAGGGGTTCAAATAAATTAGATCCTATACCATGGGCCAAAACCATAGGATCATGAACGACGGGCTAAATACCAAGGGCCAAACATAAGAAACCCCACGTGAGCGCGCTTCTCTGCATTGGAGTGAGTGAACTGGGGGACCGCACCTTATGAACGGATAACCTGCGGGTATGTCCGCACTTCCTGGACGGCGAACCTGCGGGTCCGCACCTTTTGAACGATGCACCTGCGAACCTCTTATTTTCCATCATTTTGAGAGCCTGAAACAGAGTTTTGCCACTTGAGTGAGTTGCCATCAAGTACAACACCTGTACCAGAGAGCCAAACCAGAATCATAATGCCAACAATCTCCCCCTTTGGACTTGATGGCAACCTCAAGATCCTCAACGTCATTCTCCCCCTTTGACATCAAGGGCAAAGGGTTATGCTCCCCCTGAGAACATGCTTAGGCCTTTGCTTTGCTGATCATGCTCCCCCTAACTAAAGATCAGATCTGCAAACGAAAAATTTCTTCAAGAAGAACCATAATCCACCATACACCATACATGACTGTGAAAGAGATAGAGACATATTGCAGCAATATTCAGATCAGCATCCATGTTCTCCTTCTGTACTTCCTCCAAGATCTTCTACCATAATGCCAACAATGCATTATTAGAAGAATATATGCTCCCCCTGAACCTGTGCCATTCGATCTTCGACCAATCCGCAACCCAACAAATGTACGCGTATACCCCATATGAAACTTGCGTACAACCAACAATCTCTTAAACAGATGAGATTCAACAACAGGATGATGCATCAAAAACCCCCAGTTTTTTCCTGAGGTATTCAAAGGTCTCCCTGGGCAATGGTTTGGTGAGTATATCAGCAACTTGTTCCTTAGAAGGAACATACTCCAACTTGACCTTTTGTTCAAGCACTTGTTCCCTGAGAAAGTGATACTTGATCAGTATGTGCTTGGTCTTTGAATGCATGACTAGGTTCTTTGAAATGTTGATTGCACTTGTATTATCACATAAGATGGAGATAGGTGGAGTACAAGTGATCTGAAAATCCTGCAAGGTCTGCATCATCCAAAGGAGTTGAGTGCAACAAGATGCAGCAGCCACATATTCCGCTTCAGCTGTAGATAAAGCAATCGAACTCTGTTTCTTGCTGAACCAAGATACTAATCTGGAACCCATAAAGAATGCACCACCACTTGTGCTCTTCCTGTCATCCACGCTTTCGGCCCAATCTGCATCTGTATAAGCATGAAGTGTGAGATCTGTATCTCTAGGATACCATAAGCCATAGTTTTGAGTTCCTTGAAGGTACTTGAAAATTCTCTTCACTGCTTGAAGATGAGTTTCCTTTGGATTTGCCTGAAATCTTCCAACTATTCCCACTGCATGCATGATGTCTGGTCGGGTACCTGTCAAATAAAGTAGACTTCCAATCATAGATCTGTAGGTTGGTTGATGCACTGCTGCTGATTCATCATTTGCGCTGAGGCTACATCCTGTGACCATGGGGGTACATACTGGTTTTGCATCTTCCATGCCATATTTCTTCAAAATCTCCTTGAGATACTTGGTTTGAGACAAGAAGATCCCGCCTTCATTTTGTTGGATTTGCAATCCAAGAAAATATGTCAGTTCTCCAAGCAAAGACATTTCGAATTCTTTCTGCATCACCAAGGCAAAGCTTTGACTCATATCTTCTTCATTGCTGCCAAAGATAATATCATCTACATACACAACAAGTATTAGCAATTTGTCATTTTCAATTTTTATATAAAGATTGCTATCTGCTGATCCCTTTGAAAAACCTTGTTGATGAAGATATTTGTCCAAACGGTAGTACCAATCCCTTGGAGCCTGTTTAAGACCATAGAGAGCCTTTTTTAGTCTGCATAAAAGATTTGGATCATTCCCAAGGATGAACCCATCTGGTTGCTCAATGTACACTTCTTCTTCTAAGTCTCCATTCAGAAAGGCTGATTTTAAGTCCATTTGAAATACTTTGAACTTCTGAAAGCTTGAGAGAGCAAGGAACATTCGGATGGCCTCAAGTCTAGCAACAGGAGAAAAAGTTTCTTCAAAGTCTATTCCTTCTTGTTGAGCATACCCTTTACAAACAAGTCTGGCCTTGTTTCTAATTACTTCCCCATTTTCATTCAACTTATTTTTGAAGATCCATTTTGTCCCTATGACATTCTTATCTTTTGGTCTAGGAACCAACTCCCAAGTGTTGTTCTTTTCGATCTGCTCAAGTTCTTCATCCATCGCCTTGACCCAGCATTCATCTTTGCATGCCTCTCTTACATTTTGTGGTTTAGTGGAGGAGAGTAATGCCAAATAGCTTGAGGCTTCTGCAATTGTTCTTCTTGTTTGTACACCTGCCTCTTTCTGCCCCAAAATCTGAGATTCTGGATGATTCTTCTAAACGTACCTGGATGGAGTCTTCTCTTCTATCCTTATCTGTTCCTCTGGTGCCTCTTGAGGTTCTTCTTCATCATCAATCTGATTTGGAGAGTAGTCTTCATCCTCTTCGATATTTTCATAATTCACTTGCCTAGGAATGTATCCTTTTTCATCAACCACTACATCAATGCTGTCAACAATTCTTCCAAGTCTTTTATTGTAACACTTATATGCTTTGCTGTGGGGAGAATAACCAAGGAGAATGCCTTCATCTGCTCTAGGTTCAAGTTTGCCAAGCTGTTCATCATTATTCTTAATATAGCATTTGCTTCCAAAAATTTTGAAATGCTTTACCGAAGGAGTCTCACCATACCAGAGCTCATGAGGAGTTTGAGTGTTGTTCACTCGGACATTTGTTTTGTTGAGAATAACAACCGCAACAAAAGCAGCTTCACCCCAAAAGGTTGCAGGAGTCCCAGACTCATCAAGCATAGCATGAGCCATTTGTTGGACCATTCTGTTCATCCTTTCCACCACTCCATTTTGCTGAGGAGTCCTAGCTGTAGAGAATTCCCTTCTTATTCCATGTTCTTCACGGAAATCGAAAAATTCATTTGAGGTAACTCCCCACCTCTGTCGAACCTGAGGCACTTAATTTTGTGATCTGATTCGTTTTCAGCCAAGGCTTTGAAAGATTTGAATTTTTCGAATGCTTCGTCCTTGTGTTTCATAAGTCCCAACCAAACCATCCCGGAGAAGTCGTCAATGAATAATATAAAGTATTCTTCTCCTCAAGGTGACCTTGTCCTAAATGGACCACATACATCTGTATGGACTAGTTCAAGAGGCTTGCTGGCTGATCCTTCCTTCTCAGGGAAGTTAGTTATGGTTTGCTTACCAAATTGACATGATTTGCATATGGTGTTGTCTGGAATTTTGATATCTGGAAGACCACGAACTGCCTGGTATTTGCATGCTTTCTTTATTTGTGAAAAGCTTAGATGCCCCAACCTCTGGTGCCATAACCAATGTTCATCATCTTTGCTCAAATAGAATTTTTGTTGTCCTTCTTCAAATATGTATCTAGATTATTTGGAGTTCTTCTGCCTTTGATCACTGTTTTTCCTGTATCAAGATCACGAACACTACATCCATTTGATCGAAATATTACCTCTGTTCCTTGATCGCAAATCTGACTGACACTTAGTAGATTATGCTTCAAGCCATCAACATACAAAACATTTCCAGCTTTGACCTTTTCTTTCAAATGAGCAGTGCCTTTTCCTTTTATGGCTGCAGGCGTATCATTTCCAAAAGAAACTTTCTTTCCCTTTTCTAAAGCAGTGTATGATTCAAGTTTTTCTTTATCACCTGTCATATGCTTCGAACATCCGCTGTCGATTTACCATAGATTTTCTTGTCATTCTGCATAAAATTCTATCCCACATCTTTCTGTTTGTGGTTCCTTTATTCTCCATGTTCTGGTGCTTGAGGCTTGTTCCTTTGTCTGCCGAAACCTGCTCCTGCATTCAGAATCTTCATGACCGAAGTTATTACAAATAGAACATTCAATTTCATTTTCAAGGGCAGAAAAGTTGTTATAGGTCCTTTTCGTAATCCCAGTCATACTTCTTTGTTTTTGAGCTTCTCTAGTCATGATTGTCTTATAAGAAACACATTGAGTTGCTTTGTGACCAAAGTTATGGCAAGAGAAACATTGGCCATTGAAGAAACTTCTGCGATTATCAAATCTACCAGCCAAATGATTGTAATTTCTATTGTCATCCATTCTTGAAGCAAATTGAGAAGATTTTACCTGTGGCTGGTTGTAGCTTTTGTTCACCCTTAAGATGGATTGCCCCTGGTTTACCTAGTAGTATTTGTTTGTTCTTGATGTAATTCGTCCCTACCTTACCTGGTGATCTCCATTGGGCTTTTGCTCATTCCTCCTTGCTGCATCAAGATAACTCTTTGAGGTGGATGCTTGAGATGTTTCTCCATTATAACCCAAACCTGTCTTGATTAGTGGAGAACGTTGTACATTGATAATCTCATCCAGAGTTTCAGATCCTTTAACAAATTTAAGATTAAGAGCCTTTGTTTTCTCAATTTCTTTTCTAAGGCCAACAATTTCACATTCTAACTTCTCAAGAGATTTTTCTTTTTCATCAAGTTGGAATTGCAGAGTATCAATGATCATATCTTTTTCTTCTAAGCATATTTTGAGTCGAGAAATCTCTTCATAAAAACCATCTACATCTATAGCGTCCATGTAATCATCATCTTCAAAGGCCATTAAAAGTTTATAATCATTACCTCGTTCATCTTCTTCACTATTTGATAGACCATCACTGTCTTCATGAGTGTAGTAACTTTTCTTAGTTGCATTCTGTTTCTTGTTCCATCTAACATGTTCCTTCCCTTTGTCAATCTTATCCTTGTGAGGACATTTGGCAGCATAGTGACCGACTCTTCCACAAGAAAAGTGTTTGAAAGGTAACTTACCTCGGAAACGACCAGTACCCAGTTGAAGATTTCTGACAAAATTTGATTCTTCTTCTTCTTCTGACACATGTCCTGACTCATAGTACTCTCCTTTGCCTAAAGCCTTGAAGGCAGCTTCTCTCCTGTCTGATGGACCTCCTTTTCTCATTTCATAAGTAGTTAGAATTCCATGCAGTTGTGACATTTTAAGGCTTTGTAGATTCTCTTTTTCTTCTATTGCAGAAACTTTAGATTCAAACCTAGGGGACAAAGATCTTAGAACTTTTTCAACCACAACAGCCTCTTTTATTTCTTCACCCAAATTTTTCATACAATTAACAATCTCATCTACACGAAGAAAATAGTTAGCCACACTTTCATCATTATACATCCTGAGATTTTCATACTGAATCTTGAGGGTTTGAAGTTTTGCTCGTTTTACCTGATCGTCTCCTTCATAGCTCAGAACAATCTTGTCCCATATCTCTTTTGCGGATTTAAACTGCATTACCTTGACAAATTTTGATTGAGATAGGCATCCCAATAGAGTACTGACCGCCTTTGCATTTGTTTCATATTTCTTCTTCTCAGCCGGATCTGTAGGAGTTGCTTATGGAAAAGTGTACCCTGTATCTATGATATCCCAGACTTCTGTACCAAGAGATTGAAGATAGGCAGTAACTCTTACCTTCCAATAAATGAAGTTTGTCCCATCAAAAATTGGTGGCCTGATTGATGCTTCCATCTCGTAGTTGCTCATGATGAAAGATCTTTCTTCAAGCGATCAAGCTTCTTCTGAAGAACCCGCTTTAATACCAATTGTTGGAAATAGTACTGAGAGGGGGGGGGTGAATCAGTCTTATCAAATTCTTTTCAATATACCTTCCAGATTTATAATTTAATTTATTCTTCAGATATTGATCATTAATTTGTATGTCAGTGCCATATAATAATGAACAAGAACAAGAAAAATAGATAGGCACACCAAAGAACACCAGATATAAGGTGGAAACCCAATGTGGGTGAAAACCACCTGCTACAATATGTCTCTATCTTCTTTCAATTAGAAACTTCTTTTACAAGGATTTTGTACTGGTGCAGTCCTTTACCAGTACGCAGGCTGCAACCTGCAGAGAGCTACAACTCTCTCTCGTTTTCTAGTCTCTCCTGGAAGGGAGCTACAACCCCCTTTGCTCTTTTACTTCTTTAAGGACCACGTTTCATTAATTTTCAAACTGGATCCAAGAAGATCAAATAATCATCAAGTACATGCAAATCACCCAATCTCCATATACAATCAACTAATGAATCACCCAACTTCTCAGAATGCTGTAAATAGAAAAGTACTACTAGAAATCTAAACCCAGAACTCTGGAGCAATAGATAAAAGACAACCAACAAATGTTTCAAGATAGGTTTGCAACTTCACCAATAGTGGCCTGCGAATACCCGCAGCTCTTCTGTGTCTAAACTGCGCAGATCCGCACCTAGTCGGTCTATTGCTCTGTGTATCTTCGCACCACTCGTTCTGCTGCCCTGCGAACCTCTGCCCAGATCCGCACTTGCACTGTCCGTCTGACAGCGTACCTCCACAACTTGTTCTTCTGTTTCCCTGCGAACCTCCGCACTGTGTCTTCTTCTGCACTGCGTACCTCGCACTACGCATTCTGCTACGCTACGTACCCCCGCACTGCGCCTTCTCCTGCGCTGCGTACCCCCGTACTCACGCCGTGGATCGCCTGCGAACCTCTGATTAGGGCCAAATTAACAGTCTTCCAATGTGCCATAGACAGTCAGATCCACAGATCTGATCATGCGACCGAGAGATCACGACTTATCAATAGATTTGCCTTAAGTTTTCTCCTTGATTTAGATCTAGCTTTTAAAACCAATCACCCAAAATTTCAGATCTTAAGATATTCAAATTTCACAAGTGTCTAGCCAAGTGATCTCTTTTCCTTTTTATAGGCAATTCCTTATTCAAACCATGGGACAAAACCATCGAAAACCAATACAAGGGATCCAAACAGGGGTTCAAATAAATTAGATCCTATACCACGTGCCAAAACCATAGGATCATGAACGACAGGCTAAATACCAAGGGACAAACATAAGAAACCCCACGTGAGTGCGCTTCTCTGCATTGGAGTGAGTGAACTGGGGAACCGCACCTTATGAATGGATAACCTGCGGGTAGGTCCGCACTTCCTGGACGGCGAACCTGCGGGTCCCCACCTTTTGAACGATGCACCTGCGAACCTCTTATTTTCCATCATTTTGAGAGCCTGAAACAGAGTTTTGCCACTTGAGTGAGTTGCCATCAAGTACAACACCTGTACCAGAGAGCCAAACCAGAATCATAATGCCAACAGAAAAAATACAATCAAATGAGATTCATTTAGTCTATTGTAATACAAGTGAGAATGTAGCTCACATCTTTACCAAGCCTCTTGGAAAGATGAACTTTGAAATATGTAGACAACAACTAGGCATTGTTGAAAATCCATTTCACCATTAAGGGGAGATGCTAGAGTTGTGTCTTCGTAGTTTGTGTTGTGAGTTGGTGATCTGAATTATTTGGATCTAGATCGTCCTAGAAGCTGTCTATGTGTGCCTATATAATGTACTAGTTGTCCAAGCAGTTTGATCAATGAGATTTAATTTCATTCTTGTGTGGTTCTCTATTTTTCTAATAGGCTTAGCTCCAAGGGGGGTTGGAAGTTGGAAATAAACTATGTTAAGACACGACATACAATCGCAGATTTTTCATATATCACTTAATCTCTTTAGGTTGAGTGGAGCAAAAATGGGCGATATACAAATTCCAGGCGATTTTGTAACATTAAACTACATGACGTGGCAATAACTTTCTAACATAACCCTTTACAGTGTACGCACAGATGAATTGTGTTTTATATGGGAAGTGTCATGGAAGCGGTTATGGACAAATTAATATCACACAACTCTTTCCATCAAGTGCGCTCTATCATGCATGACAGGGCTATGAGAACCTGTGATGGACACAGGCATCTTTATGTCGATTCTTCGAATATTTGGCAATTAGATGGATATGGGCACCGTCAATTATTTGATCATGCTTATGTCTATGATTGTCGAATTATCGAATATTCGAGGAATCAACATATGTCGATTATTGATTTTTTGAATATTTGGCAATCAGATGGATATGGACACTGTCAATTATTTGATCATGCCCATGTCTATCTGATTGTCGAATATTCCAGGGGTCAACAATCCCGGGAGTCAACAATTGACATAAGCTCAGAGACTTGGAATTTGCATAGCTTAAAACTTAAACTCAATTTAATTGACCATGTTCACGTTCATTTGATTGCCGATCTACATGATTTAAAAATTAAACTTAATTTCATTAACCGTGCCCATATTCATCTAATTACTCGAGAAATCAATAATCAAAACAAACATAACCTCATGGACTTGGGACCTGCCTAAATTAAATTCAATGGCATTTCAATAAATTTGATATACTCTTATCGTTTGTGGGGAAGTTCATTGTGCGGAGGTCACCAACTATTTGCGTAAAGCTCATCTCATTTTTCCACGACAACCACAATAATGTTTTTATAAAAAATATTTAATGGTAATACTTCGAAGCTGCCACAAACACTAGGGAATGAATATCTATAACCTCACTCGTTACTCCAAATACATGAGACCAAAGCTGGCGGCATAAGCCATTATGATTTCCAAACACATTCAATAGTTCTCATACACTTCTTTATGTATGGCATTATGATTTCCACACATTGAAAATCACATTGTAAAGATAAGCATGTTGGCCGGGCTAAAAATAATTGATTTGATAGTTCTCTTACGCTTCCTTATGGATGACATTATGATTTTTACACGAAGTTTTATTCGGTAATTTAGAAATATTGAAGATAATATTCTAGATATACATTGTAAAGCGTATGCCAAAGTTTTAATATTGTTTAATAAGATGGAAAGGTAAACGGTAGAAACACAAGCTATATATTTACTTATCACTAGTTAATATAAGGTTGAGCATAGAGTATTTGGATTTAAATTAAACCAAATAATTATTGGAATCATATAAGGAAGATGTTCTAGCGTTCGTAAACAAATGTAAACATTTAAATTTTTATTTAATATGAAAGGTAGTGTTTTTCTTTAAAATAAAGTATTAATTTAAAAAGAGCTTTGATAAAGAGAAAGCCCATCTCCTTAATGTCTTTGTTAATAACGGTTATAGTAGGCACTTTGGTCAGAGGGATTTCCCTAGAGCCAACAAGAATTCATTGGTTAAGAAAGACCCTAAAGATCGAGCCTCTAGGGTCCATCTACCTTTTATCCAAGGAACCACTGATAAGATTGCAAGGATTCTTAAGAAGCATAATGCTCCCTCGACCGTTAGACCTCTTAACACTCTTCGTAATTTCCACTGATCGGTGAAGGATCCGATTGATCCTAAGGACATGAAAGGTGTCTATATTGTTCCATGTTCTTGTGGGACCCCCTACGTTGGAGAGACTAGTCGCTCTATTAATCAAAGGATTAATGAGCACTCAGCAAACCTAAAACATGGGAGAACCTGGTCTTCCGCTCTTGCAGAGCATGCTGAGAAGACCAAGCATCATGTTTGTATTGAGGAGGCCCAAGTTATTGCTAAGGTTCCGCAGTTTCACCACCAGAAGTTTAGAGAAGCAATTGAGATTGAAAAAAGGCCAAGCAATCTCAATAGAGATGATGGCTAGGAGATCAACAGTTGTTGGATCCTTGCCCTCTCTTCCTAGTCGGTTTTTTCCCCCTTGTCTTCTGACCGGTCTTCTTAATTTATTAGAATGATTATGTATGCAGGTTATACGATATTAATATCAATAAGAAAAGTACTATTATTAATGATTAAATTAAGAATAGTATAATAATTAAAGTTATAATATCAATATCAGAGTGATAAGAGTAATAAGTCCATACTTTTGGGTTTTTGTCCTTTTAGTCTTTTTAGGAATTTTCCTTTCCCTTAAATTTATTAGATGACCCCTTATATAACTAGCATAATGGGTTATAAATGATCATTAATCTAAAATTGATTAGATAGATTAAGTATACATATTTCATTATTGATACAGCGCATTAGTAACATTAGGATAATACTATTATTAATTATTAGGTAACAATAATATAATTTTAAAGTAATAATTAAATCTATAACATTAATGATATTAAGGGTAATAAATACATACTATTATTAATATTAATCACTATTAAACATTTTAACATAAATATAGTAACTTTTTACTTAATTATTAATATTACCTATAATTATTCTTACTATAAGTTAAGTTAATGATTATAATATTAAAAAGAAATATTCATAAAATTATTGTTTTAACATTCAGAACCTAGAATATATTTTAATAATAGGTATTTATTCATTGAATAAAATTATTATAATTAAATAATAGTATGAAATAGAATTTTGGTCCATGTCCTTATCCCTTAATCCAGTCCAGTCCGATTGACTAGTCAAAGTTAGTTGTTATATAGTCAAATATAGCTGTTAATCTAGTCCCTTATAGCCATTTCCTAGTCAAACTTAGTTGTTGGAAGATCTACTCTCCCTATTTAACATGCAGCCATGATCTGATTCTTCAACTCGTCTCGACGATGAACCACACTCGTTGGTTCGAAACGCGTCGACAAATATTTCATAATGTGATTTACGCCGAAAAATCTTCTCATACTTAATATAATATAAATTATTTTAAAAAATAATAAAAATAACAATTTATTATTATTATTATTAATAATAAAATTACAATTTTTTTTTGCAAAAATCATAATATGCATATAATTTAAAAATAAATTTAAACAATAATAATTCATATTGTAATCTTGATATTTAAGAATATATAATTATTTATTAGTATTATTATTATAACCATCCTAGATCCATCTAATTTTGGAACTAATATAAGCAGAGAGAGATCAAATCAAATTTCTTCCACAAAATGCAAAATACAACATATAATTTTTCATTATTTAAATTATATTTTTGAATGCTATATTGATTACATAAGGTTAAGCATTTTATTCACACATTCTTTTTGTTTCTAATTACTTTACATGAAATCATATTATGTCATATGGAAAACTAACTAAACATGTATAGCGTATGTTTTTTTTTATTATGGCCGACATTGTTTTTGTATTTAGAGAATTTTATTTTTATTTTAATAGGATATTAGATTACATAATAAATCATAATATGCATATCACTTTAAAATAAATTTAAATAATAATAATCCATATTGTAACCATTATAAACACACACACACACGAAGTGTTGAGAGAAATTGAATCTCTAGAGGCACAAAAATTTCCTCAAGTTTTGCACTCAAAAAGAGGTTTTCATCTTAAGAGATTTGATCCATTTTCTTAGAATATTTAGAGTTAAGATGGATCTATATTAATTTTGTTGATTGACTTTGGTTGTTCAACAAAATTGAAGCAATAATTTTTATATGGTGTAGTATATGATTGTCTAAAAGTGGTAGATTACTTCTATTATCACATATTATTCATGTACATCAAATGTCCTTTACTCATATACTAAAATATATTTTCAATAAAATAAGGTAGAAGTGATTTAGCTATTTATAGATGGGGAGAAGGGAAAAGGGAAAAGGAAAAAATCACTTAACTAAAAGGAAATGGGTGGAAACTCAAAGGAATCATAAAGTAGGAGCTTAAATAATATATATGTTAACAGGATGGATCTATCTGTGATAAGCTTATGAAAATTAATGCATAGTGAAGTACTTTATTGAAAAGTGATTGTAATGATAGTCTCCCACCCCCTTAGATAAACCAAGTTGATTGGGACATGTTACTTTACCCTAAAAGGACCTCCATGGTCTCACCATGGAATGGGGTTATGAAATTCTTCTTTTCCATATGTTGGCGGTATTAAATTGAGATAACATCTCTGCGTTTAGCTTGTTAAGAACTTTCCAACAATAAATTTTTATTGAGATTTGATACCCACATCAAAATTTAAGGCCATTTTTAGTTTGGCCAATAACCCTTGCCACATCAGCAAGTACTACCATGTGTGACCCCTAACAAGTCAATGTGGCACTGCCACATCACTCACGACCCCCATCGTGGCTTCATCCATGTCATCGTGCCTTGGGCATTCACATTAATCCTTCGATGTTACCCTGCCAAGTTCTCGTGGCACAACGATGATTTCCAACGTCGATTGTTGGGTGGGTTTCTTATTCCCTAACATATGCTAACTGCGACCTCCACCATTTTAACCAATCTAATAGCAAGTGAACCTTGTGGAGAGACAACAATTTCTCCATCTAATGGCTATAAATATTTTTATTTTGCACCTTCTGTCAACCACAGATAGCTCGTAAAATGCACATATCGAACCTTTTGGAGTCTTCGAACCATGATGGCATCATACTGACATCCTACTGCCACATGGCCTCCTCTAAAGTTTCCACATGTCATCCGAATACAAGCCACATGGTCATTCCAAAGAGGTCATTCTCGCGTGCCACGTGTCACCCTTTAAGCGTGCCATGTCACTCTACCCCCTAGACTCTATCTTGATTCCAACCTAGGCTTAGATTTTCATGTATTGCAACACCTTGCCATTATAAAATATTTATGAGTAAGGCACCTCCATATCATCACGCTCTGCATTAACATCGCGATGAGGGTAAGCCCATCACCCAGGAAATGTACAATGCGAACATAAAATTCCCATTAAATGATGGAAGGACCTTCTGCCTCAGAACCTTCGTCATTGCACCACTTACGACAAATTACCACACCAAACAAGGACCCGTGACGTGGCGGGAATACAACATATATGCAACTCTACCCCAATTTGAGTAAGGCTTGAGGGTCTATGCATGGAGTTGGGTTACACTTTTTGGAAAAGGGAGGGTGTGTCGATCGAGCTACTTGAGGGTTAAGAAATATCTCGATCAAACATTAAAGAAAATCCTTGATCGAGCTCTTGTGTAACCTAAGGTACAAGAGCTCGATTGAGCTTTAGGGCTTGATCAAGCCATTATTTCTTATTAAAAAACTAGTCATGATCTGCGCAAGCCATTTTGCGTAGACCACGAGGAAGAAGGAGCTTGATGGAGAATTTCTAAGCTTGACCGAGATGGAGGAGCTCGATCCAGCTACCTGACCCCGCCAACGTCCTAGAGGCTCAAGCCAAGGTAGGTTTCTTATCATTTTTGTCTCTTTTATTTAATTTTTCTTGCAAAATAAAATAAATTAATTTGAAATAAAAACCACCATACAAAAAAAAACCACAAAAACCACAAAAAACCACCAAGAAAACACTTGAAAACCACAAAAAACACCAAGAAAATCCTTGAAAAGCACAAAAACAAATTATAATTTAGGCTTAATTTTTTTTTTTCCTTTCATTGTATAAGTTTTCAATAATTGCAATGGTAGCATGTTTATTATGAGTTTTTTCTATGATAAAAACTTTATTTTTTAATTATTTTAGGTTTTAAAGTTTTTTCTTAGGAATTTAGTGAAATAATTTATAAAACTATTTTTTGTTATTTAAAAGGCATTTTAAATTTCGAACAAATTTGATAAAAACTATGACTAAAAAAACTCCAAAACAGAAAAGAACTAAGCTATAATTAACAAATAAATAAATTAGGAGTTTGAGATTGACATGACGAATATGGTTGCTCATAGTGAACCTCTATTTATCAAATAAGAAATTTTTTTTCATTTTTTTATTTTATTTTATTTTAAATTTAAATTAATTTATATTTAAATATTTTTTTAATAATAAATATAGTAATTTGTTTTAAAAAACTAAATATTAACTAAATTAAAAATCCAAAACTATAATTTTTTGTTATTTAATTAAATTTATTAACAATATTTAATAAAGTAAACTATATATAAATATATAAAGTAAACTATATATAACATGTAACTATATAACAAAACATGTCTTTGTTGTAGTTAAGGCTTATTAACACTGGATTCTCTCGGAGTGTTTTCTTTATAGTTGATCATTATTCCCTAGCAGGATCATCCTATCTTATATCAATTTCCTTACATCCCCATCATACGCTTGCTGAGTTTAGAAAAGTTTGGGTGAACTCGACCAAAGAAGGAATTTGATTTTCACAAAGAATCACTAGATGACCTTATTGTGCCTAGGCAAGGATAAGGTGTTGATAACTTCTACTCTTTATGTATGAATATTTACTCCTAGGAAAGACACAATGTGACCCAACAACTTACCTTCCACCATCCCAAAGAATGGGTTATTTAGCTTGAGGGATATGCCAAACTTTATAACATAACTAGTATATATAACTATAACATAACATTTAACACACACACACACACACAGATATATATATATATATATATATATATATATATATATATATATATATATATATATATATATATATATATATATATATATATATAACGTCACTAGACAACTATGGCATAACATAACTATATATGCCAACCTAGATCCATCTTAAACCCAGATCTATCAAGCATCGAGAGGGATCAAATCTCTAAAGTTGCAAACCTCTTTTTTTAGTGCAAAACTTGAGGAAAAGTTTGCACCTCGAGAGTTTTGATCCCTCTCGATGCTTGATATATCTGGGGTTAAGATGGATCTAGGTTGGTTTCAGTCGTGCGTGGTCATACAAAATTTGTTGAATATCTAATTCTAATAATTTTAAATATGCTAAATAAGTCTAAGATTACTTTGTTAAATTTAATTTTATGTTTTCTTAATTAAATCATTTTTTTGAGATGAGAGATATTGTTAGTAACTTGAATGATGAAAAATTATGAAATAATTTTTTTGAATACAAAGTGACAATGTAACAATGTTGAATGATAGAAAATGTGAATAATAAGAATGTAGTCAATTACAAACAATCTTCATTGTGATCAATCTTAAATTGTTTTCTTCTACTGTTCTTATTGTCACACCTATTAGTTTTTCCATCTTTTTATATCAAACATATGAAAAAGGCACTTGAAATCATAGATAATTCAAATATTTAACTCAAGCTACAATAATAAATATTAAACATCATACCTTGTCTCTCTTACTCTCCAATATTAATAGTAGCTTTCTCCAAAGTCAATCATTGTGACTTATGGAGTGTTAAACCCCAAATAATTTTCAATAGTAGTTGTTTTATATTACCTAATTTGAATGCAAAGTGATTAACAATGTTGAATGATAGAAAATGCGAATAATAATAAAGTCATTTACAAATAGCTTACATTTTCAGGAAGCAAGCATTTCGGATAAGTGAACATTTTATTTAGGATGAAAATTCAAGTATTGTATTTATGGTTGAATTACTATAACACATAAATCAATGCACATCATCAATAAATTTTGCGTTCTTACACTGAAATCAATGCACAATATTAATCTTATTACTTTGAAATTAATGTACACCATACATCTAGTTGCATCAAATAAAAAATCAACATCTACACTAAAATCAATGCATCTAGTGCAAACAATCAAATAGGATTAGAAATCAACATCTATACTGAAATCAATGCATCTAGTTCAAACAATCAAATAGGATTAGAAATCAATATATACACTGAAACCAATGCATCCAGTGCAAGCAATCAAATAGAAGTAGAAATTAACATCTACACTAAAATCAATGCATCTAGTGCAAGCTATCAAATAGGATTAGAAATCGACATCTACACTGAAATCAATGCATCTAATGCAATCAATGAAATAGGATTAGAAATCAACTACTACACTAATCAATACATCTAGTTTAGTGAAAAACCAAAATATTCATGAATTTATAGATCTAACTTCTATGGTTGTATTTGTCTCTATGTGTCTCTTTTTTCTTCCCTCTCTTTCCACCTTCCATCGTTGTGTCTATCTCACTCTATCTCTCCTTCTCTCTCTCACCCTCCCTCTCTCCCCCATCTCTCTCTCTCCACCTCTCTGTCCCTCTCTCTATCTCTCTCTTCTTCCCTCTCTCCCCCTGCCATCTATATCTATACCTCCCTCCATCTCTCCTTATTTGTCTCTCTATCTCACCCCCTAAACACATGTCACACACACACACTCTCTCTCCATATCTATATCTCTTCCTCCCTCACTTTCTTTGTCTCTCTCTTCTTCCCTCTCACCCCCTCCATCTATATATCTATATCCCTTTGTCTCTCCTTATTTATCTCTCTATATCAGCTCGCAGACATACAATCTCTCTCTCCATATCTATCTATCTCTCCATCTGCCTCACTCCCTCTCTCTCTCTCTCTCTTCCTCTTCCCCTTCTCTCTCCATATCTATCTCTCTTGCTCCCTCCCTCTCTTTGCCTCTCTCTTCTTCCCTCTCTTCCCCTCCATCTATATATCTATCTCCCATTGTCTCTCTATATCGCCCCCCAAACATACCCACTCTCTCTCCATATCTATCTCTATTCCTCCCTCCCTCTCTCTGCCTCTCTCTTCCTCCCTCTCTCCCCCCTCCATCTATATCTCTATCTCCCCTTGTCTCTCCTCCTTTGTCTCTCCTTCTCACCCCCAAAACATACACACTCTCTCTCCATATCTATCTATCTCTATCTCCCTCCCTCTTCCTCTCCCTCTCTCTCTTCCCCTTCTCTCTCTCTATTCCCCTTCTCTCTCTCTCTCTCTCTCTCCATATCTATCTATCTCTATCTCCCTCCCTATTCCTCTCCCTCTCTCTCTTCATCTCCCTCTCTCTCGTCCTCTTCTCTCTCTCTCTATTCCCCTTCTGTCTCTCTATCTCGCTCTCTCCTTCTCTCCCTCTCTCTTCCCTCTTGCTCTCTTCTCTCCATCACTGTCTTTCCATCTCTCCCTTGTCACCCCCTCTCCCTCTCTACCTTTCTCTCTCTATGTCTTTCTTCTTCCCTCCCTCTCTCTCTCTCCTTCTCTCTCTCTCAAGTCCTTTCTCTCTTCCTTCATCTCTATCCCTTTGTCTCCCACCTCCCTCTATATCTACCCTCATCACACTCTCTCTCTCCACTCTCCAACTCTATCACTATCTCCCTCCCTCTCTCCTTATCTCTCCCCCACTCTCTCCCCCCTCCATATCTATGTCTCCCTCCCTCTGTCTCTCTTCCCCTTCTTTCCCTATATCTATCCTCTCTTTTTCTTTCTCTTCCCTCGTCTCATCTCTCCTTCATTCCGTCTTCATATCTCCATTCTCACTCCCTCTCTCTCCACTTCTATCTCTCAATGTATTTGTTCTTCCTTCCCTCCCTTCCCCCCTCGAAATCCATCTCTCTCTCCCTCCCTCTCTCCTTCCCTCTCCCCCTCCTCTCTCTCTTCCTTCCTCTCTCTCCCACTCTCTCCCATATTTTTCTCTCTCTCCCCCACTTTGTTCTCCCCTCCATCTCATTCTCTGTTTGTTTCTTAAATCCGATCCCATTGTACTGTATTTAAGAAAGTATCTACATTAAAAAAATCATACCTGGTTGTAAAATATTAAACCTATATTTTGGATCAATCATGTCAAAGAAAATACAATAATAAAAAACATAAAAATATCATGCACCAGCTTTTTTCTATCATTGTTAGTCACTTTTCTTTCTCTCTTTGTTTGGACAATTGGTTAAGATGCATCTATCTCAATTGTTTATAATATTATTTATATTATATAAATTTCACATATGTATATATAAAAGTATTCTAATTTAAATTTTATTAAAACCTGGATTGTTGGGTTGTGTTATATTCTTTCCACGACTAGCCCACGTAGTTAACCGAGGGGTTAGAAGGGGGGTAGAGCCCCCCCTCGTTGTGCCGATTGCGTAGCGGGGGGAGTCACAGGGGGTTTGAGGGGTGCAAGTAACCCAAATCTATAAAATTGTGTTTTTGGTCCCTATATTAGGTTGGGCAGACCTACCTATGGTTTTGTGCATGATTTTTCGCACATGGTTTTGGACGCGATGGTTTTCGGTCCATGGTATTGGATGCTTCGGCATGTATAAATATGTATTGTAACATTGAAAGGAACATAATGAAAAATCAAGCTAGTAGTCCCGGTTTTGCGATCTAGGGTAAAATCTCTTTGTATATGTGTTTTATGTGTTATGCTCTCGCATTGTTTATTTTCTGTGTTTTAGAATTCGTATGCAGGTAATTTCTGTATGGGTTTAAAACCTACATTTGGTATTAGAGCTGTTTTGGCTTCAAGGGGACGCCTTTGTTGCTGAGGCGTTTCGCTCGGGCCTGTGGTAGACCATGTTCAGTGGGAGATCTGCGAGATCGATTCTGGTGGTGAAAGAAGATGCTAAGCGGTGGAAAGATAGAGATCGAGAAATTTAATGGCCAGAGTTTTGAGTTGTGGGAACTTAAGATGCAAGTTCTATTGGTGGATAAAGATTAGTGGATCATGGTAGATTTGGGTATTAAACCAATGGGAGTATCCGATGAAGAATGGAAGAAGTTAGATCAGAAGGCAAAGAGCACAATACGATTGTGTGTCTTAGATTCAATATCACTGAATGTATCAGGGGAAGCTACGACTAAGGCTTTGTGGGACAAGTTAGGGACTTTGTACCAATCTAAGTCTCTGGTGAATAAATTGTTCCTGCGGAAAGAGCTGTATAACCTGAGGATGAAAGATGGAGGCTCAGTGAAAGAGCGTCTGAAGGCATTTAATACTGTGATAAGTCAGTTATTATCTGTTGATATTAAAATTTCACATGAAGATAAGTGCATCAGTTTGTTGTGTTCTCTACTAGATTCATGGGATAGTCTGGTTATTGCAATAGGTAGCAATACAACTACCTTGCAGTTTGATGAAATAGTCTCATCCTTACTAATGGAGGAGATGAGACGGAAAAATATGGAGAGCCAGAATGGTGATGCCTTGTCTGTACGAGGATGGTCCCAGAATAGAAACAAAAATAAGTCATCGAGTGGGAGATATAAATCTAGAGGCATATTTAAATCTCCAGGAAAACCTGTAAAGGTGGTGTGCTGGAAATGCAAAAAGGAAGGGCACTACAAAAGGGAATGTAAATCTAAAGCTCCTGATAAAGGAAAGGGATCTAAGGATGCTCCTTTTGCAGAGGCGAAAACCACCTCAGATGAAGGGTCATGGAATCCCTTTTCCAATTGGAGGGGGGAATGTATGCATTATGTGATAACATGCGATATGATTATTGCACTCTGCCATAACTTGTTGATTTGAAAAATATTAGTATTACATGTATACAAAAGTTTTTCTGATTGAAAGTTTTGCATGCATCTTATCTGTTGCTATTCAAAACTAACACTGTGGATTCAAGAACACTGTATGCAAAATAGTGATTTGTTTACAGGAGAACAACAAGTATGGGGGGGAAACTCTATTCGCAACATGACTACACTATTGCAACTAACAGGCGAGGCTCGAACAACTCGCGAACGCAAACAATTCTTCAGACATGATGTGCTTGCATGGCTCCCACCTTTTGCATCACTTTCAGTATCCACTCAGCCTACATCAGCTTCAACAAATGCCAGTCCATATATGTCATTCCACATTTTTCTTTTTGGAAATAAAATTTGAGGTAAAATAACATAATTTTCTGATTTATTACAAATTTAGGAGAATTTCATGAAAATCCATTTTGAGCATTATTTATCATCATTCATTCCACATCTTTACCACTTTCCATTTTTTAGCGGCATATCATCTTTCAATTTGGGGGACTGTTGCTTTCATTCATTTCTTTCTTATGACCATGTTATTAATATTCTTTATTATCCATTGCTATTCTTATTCATTCTTAACACCTCCTTTATTCCATGTTGTTTTACACCAAGCATATATTTCAACAGATTGTGGCAACCACCTTTATTTGTATTACAGCATTGCATGAGGACATGCTAATTCTTCAGTTTGGGGGAGGAATTGATACGCATGATGGATGTTTTCTATTTTCTTTCTCATTTAAAGTATACAATTTCATTTTTATACAGTGCAGAAATTGATTTCCATATATTTTTAAAACTATGAACTCAATTCTTATGATTTCTGGATAACACAGACGTATCATTAAAATACACAAACCCAGATAATTTCATGTTAAATTAGTTCACACAATTTTGGAAAGCATGCACTATCACCTACAACCATTTTGTTTATATCTCATAATCCGTGCATCAAAACGATATGATTTTTGGATCATAGAAGCATTAATATAATAGAAATCTACTTGCCAAATTTCAACAAAATCTGGCTTTTGAGAAAATGGTTAATGAAGTTCACTGTTACTTATATCATATTTTGCTGCAACCTCATATACACATAACTTGAACGTCAATGTAAAAATTGTTATGCCTTCATCAAGATTGCTAAAATTGAATATTAATTAATTGAGGAAGAATTCATTTGTTCTATCCATTTCATGAGCTGGGATGAACAATTCTTTATTGCTTGGTTAACACAGAGTCTTTGAGTTGCATGAGGACATGCAATATATTCAGTTTGGGGGTATGTTGGGCAGTTAATATATCATTATTATTATTAGTTTTTAACACCTATTTCATCCATTTCTACTCTTCTTTATCATGTCATTTATTATGGTTTATCATATAATTCCATCTTATAATGATTTATGCTTTTATGGATAAATATTATTTCTTCTCCTTTATTTTTAAATAAATTGATTATTATGCATGTTTTTACTAATGATGGTTTATTAATAAATTTGCTCACCATTTTAGCCTCCAAGATATTTTCCATATTGAAGATTTGATCTCCAACTCATCGTTAAATGTGCTAACTCAGAAATTCACTGGAATAAGAAGTGACAGTTTTGCATTGGACATTTTTGGAAAATGGAGAAGAATCTAGAAAATTTGAAACATGGGTTTTGTCCAGAACGGACCAAATTAGTTTTTTATTGGGTCATTTTCCCAAATTCAGTCCATACTAAGAGAAACGAAAGGCTCTCTAAAGACGTTTTTTTCAGATTCGCTGTTGTGGCCGTTTTCCAAATTATCCCAGTTGCAATGCCAAATTCGACTTGTTCCTGTTGAATGATTGATGGAAAGATATTTCAGATATGATTTTGCTTATCAATCTATTGAGAACAATCCAATTTTGTAATGGGAATCATATTGTAATCATCACGGTTGTAACTTCTCTTTGCTCTCTGTGTATTTAAATGAGAACAGAGATTAGAGAAGGGGATTCATGATTCATGATGGGATAGATTATGAGAGATTAAGTTAGGGATTATTAGAGATAGGATATGATAGGATAGGAGGAAAGGGGGACTATTGCATTACCATTGTAATTCTCAAGGCTTTTGCTGTTGTAATGATTTCACAGTTTGATGATTAATAAATAAAAGAGTTGTTGTTCCATTATTTGATACTGGAGTAAGTTCGGCGGTGCTTCACTGGTGGCTAAGGGCCCGGCCCTGGTGGATCCACTTGCTACCTGTACCATTATTTTACAGTTCCAGTCGTGTGATGGTTTGATTTACTTTTCATTGCTTTTGAGTTGCATTGCTTTCTAACTTCTTGTTCTTGTACATTTTCCTGAAATCGTTTCATATCGCGTTGCTATTTTCTTCCACCATAACAAAGATTGCTATTCATTACAACTTAAATTGTTATTCTATTCATTTTGGTTATAAAGCTTTGCTGTTCACTTCAGATTCTGCCGTGCATTACAGGTTGCTGCTTATTTAGTATTGCTGCTCATTTCTATTAATTTCATAGTACTGTTCATTTCCATTTAGTATTGCTGTTCATTTAGCTTTGCGGTTCATTTCCATTTAGTGTTGCTATTCATCTTCAATAATTTAGTATTACTATTCCTTTCCATTAATATTTCATTTCTGTAAGATGAGCTTTGCTGTTCAATTCATTTCCGCTAAAGTTAAGCTTTGTTGTTCAGTTTTTCAATAGACTTAGTTGTTGTTCTTTTCTGCAAGGATTTGATTTCATCTTTTAATTGATATTGCAACAAGTTTTTTTTACTGAGCATTTCCAATTAAATTGCCATTTCCAGTTAATTGTTTTGGTTTGGAGTGTAAGATCAACAACTGTAAAGGACATGGACTATCACTGTCTACGTTCTCATATTGAGGATTTTGTTTTATTTCATTTGCATCAGTTGACAGAGGAAAGAATTATTACTACTGCATCCTTGACTAATGATTGTTGTAGTTTCTTGAGTGAATGATCTAGTTTCAGAATATTAAGTTTCTTGCCATTGCAATTAGATTTTATTTCAAGCATCCATTTACTCTTGTATTTGAAGCATTGTACTGCAATTTAGAAACATTACTCTTGAGTAAATGACCGCCTCAGACTGAGTACACTCTTGAAATAAAAAATTATACCTGGATTGATAATTAATGTGAAGATAAATAGGAGTTAAAAAGACACCCTTATCACTCAACACTAAAGAGGAGGAGCCTCAGATTGATGCGGAGCAGCCGCATGCAGAGGTTCCAGGAGTGGAGACATCCACTCAAGCAGAGTCTTCCAGAGATAGACGGAAGCACATAAGAGAAGATGACAGATTATTGAAGGATGCGAGAGAGAATGTTGGAGCATCATCTTCTAAGCGCAAACAGAGGAGGTCACCTGAGGGTTACATTGGATAAATGGCCATGCTGGGGAATGTGTTGAGACCAAACCATCTTCCTTTGAGGAAGCAGTGCAACAACCAATTTGGGTTGATGCTATGGTGGAGGAGTATGACTCCATAGTTCGTAACAGTATTTGGGACGTGGTTCCGAGACCGGAGAACAAGTCAATTGTGAGTTCCCATTGGCTTTACAAGGTAAAGCAAGCTGCTGATGATAAGAGGATCATGTTGCTGCAGTATATTTTGACAGAGGAGCAAGATGCTGACATTTTGACAAAGGCATTGTCAAAGTGTAAATTCAAGTTCCATAGAGATAGGATCGGGGTGACAGATAATCCATTTCTTGTTGAGAGGGAGTGTTGAACTGTGGCAACAAGAATATTTCAATTTAATTTGTCCTTGAATTAAATTGTGAATTAAAATCGAATTTAGTCTTAACAACTACTTGGAAATAATTGATTAATTCATTTTGAATTAATTAGTTGGAGAAATTCAAGTTAGAAGTCTTTCTGAAGTCATGGAAGAGTTATCCCTTAAATTAAGGAGATAAGATTGAATTATATTTGAGTTGTAATTAGTTAACTCAGTTTACTGAGTTAAGTCCAGTTAAGTTATTTCCAAATTGTTTGAAGAACTAATAGAGAGTTAACAATTGGTTGATGCACGCATGCATTCAACTAGTGCTACCCCAGTTAACTGAAGATTCCTTCATCAGAAACTCATGCATGTCTATTCCGAGAAAGACCCAGTTGAGATTAAAGTCAAGTACAGTGTGCTATCAGTTGCATGTGTTGTCTTATAAAGAAAACTCATGCATGCAGTCAAGGCATCATTCCTTGAGTATTGTGCAGTTCTGACAGTGTGTGAGATCAGAGTGTTCCACTTGGTTGAAGGTGAATCATCCCAGAGGAAAAGCGCAAGGAAATAGGAGCTTGGAGGGTAGAGAGGAAGGTTAGAGAGCAGCCAAGATTTCCTGTGAGCATCTGTGAGGATTGTACTGAGAGTTGGCTAGCTGTGAGAGCTAAGGCTTTGTATAATTCCTATGTATTTCCACCTTGTATGATAATATGTATAGTGGAGTTTTTAGCTGAGGCTTTCCCCAAAGTATTTTCATGTGTATTGTGCATTGATTCTTCTTCTTTTGGTTATATTTTTTAACTCAATATTTAAGCTTCCGCAAATTGATAATAGAAGTAAGTTATAGTATTATACTTTGATTTATATTGCATTATCGGGTTAACCTACATCAGATGCTCTACATGGTATTAGAGTGAGATTCGTAGAAAATTTATATAATGGAAGTGTCAAATGTTTTGAGATATTCATAACTCCAAGCAAAGACATCCTTATATTTTTTTAACAAATGAATGAAGGATAATATTTCTTCAGATGAGATACGAAGTCCTAAATTGATGTTCTGAGGTTTAAGATCTGTCCCAAGGTTTATTAATTCAAATCTCAAAGTTGAACTCTGTAGTTTTGAATTAGTAACTCTTTTAAATATGTCTTTTAAATCATAGAGATCCTCAAGTTTTACTACAGATTTGGGTATGATATTATCATCGATTTTCTGTTTTAATTGATTGTTGTGTTCATCTTCATCAATCATTTGTTCATCGTATGATTTTTCAGAAGTTAAGAAGCTTAAAATGTCTTCATCATCATTAAATACCTGCCAATTGGTGATATTATCAGGGATGGATGGTATAAATATTAACTCTACAGAAAATCTATTTGGACTGTAATCTTCGGATGGGATTAGTTTTGATGCAATGTTAGAAAGAAGGTTAACGTTGGCATTCTGAAACTTAGGGATAACAGAAATGTTAAACGCTAAAAAATGTGAAGTGAGAGGCTGAACCAAAGACTGATAATGCTTCAAGTGCGTAGAGATACAATGCATCATGTTAGTGCCTAGATTTACCTCAGGTTGAAAAGGTAGGATCCAGGGCCAACATCAAACCACGCTCAGCCTGGTAGCTAGCCCTACCAGGTCAGGAGAGGGCTCTCTCCGGGTCAATCTCAGCAAATTATGATCGATGAGGGCTTGAGATGACTGAAATATCTACTGATCTTAGGCTAGGTATAAGTGCAAGAGAGTTTGATTTGATAAAATGGAGTTTTGTTGGCTCAGATGGAAAGATAGATTTTGGGTGCGGGGATTGAGGCTCAGTCCTGCAGAGATCTCAATGGGGCAAGGTAGGCAATCGTTTTGGCACTTAAATTTGAATGAGATGGAAGGAATAGATAGGTGAGGTGTTGAAGAGGGCAAGAGAAATCATGGATCCTCCCCAAACAGCTGAAAACATCAAATAACTAAAGCAAACTTCAAGTAGAGCACTGCAATTTCAATGGATTCTACTTACACTCTTGTTTGTTTAGTTAAAAAGAAAAAAGATAGAGAAATGGCATACATAACACATAAGAAAATTCAAAATTATAAAGAAAAACACTGTACCAAGGTAAATTTCCACATGAATCCCAAAGTGTGTTGCAAATCCTGGTCTCAATTCCTTAGCCAAAATGAAAATATGAGTGTACAATGAAGTTCTTTTCTTTCTCAAGAGTCCAACCTTCTACCAAAATACAACCCCTACACTATAAAATTCATAAAATATATACATTTTCTCATCCTTGTACTAAGGGATTGAGCTCAACCATTTTCTTCAAAATAGAATTAGTTACATTAAACTTGGGCCGAATTTCTGAAAATAGGTGTTGAAGATGAACTCGTATCTCCTAAACCATAGCACCTGTTACAAAACTGAAAGAGGTTTTTGTAGATAAGGTCATGTTGGAGAAAAAACTCTCTCAAATTTTGGAAATTTGTTTCCAGTAGCTCGCAATCTGTTCCACAAAATCATCTCTAAAACAGAAAATCATTAAAAATTTAAATCTGTGAAAATGAGCTGTAAAGATCTAGTCACATATCCCAATCCATGACACCTGTGAATAAAATGAAAGAGGTTTTTGTTATATGGATTTTTATTAACAAAAACCTCCTTGGGTTTTTCAAAATTACTTTCCATCTGTTGTAAAATGGCTCCGCGCTGAAATGACTAAAACAATAAAAAATATGAAAAATTTGCTTTGTTTTAATGTAGGCTCCAAATATCACTATATATCTCCCACATAGTAACACCTGTGCATAAACTGAAGGAGGTTTTTGTTATTTAGTATGTGATGAACAAAAACCTCTTTCACTTTTGAAAAATTCCTTACCATTATTTCAGAAACCGATTTTGTACTAAACTTGTCATTGTGTGCAACAACTGATCTCAAAACATGCATAACCAAGAATCACTCATTCATTTCTTTTAATCTAGGAACCGGTTACGGGAGTGTGATATACCATTGGAAATATTTTTCCGAGATTATTCTGATGGACACACTTGTGACATGTTTTGTGCTGAACATCATGTGCAAAACATCTAACAAAACCAGACATAGTAAGAGCTCATGTTCATCCCTGGTGACAGGTTGTGAAGACTAGAACTAACACATCATGTTTCTTACTTGTTTAGTTAAAATTTCCGAATCTAAAAAAACTTCAAGGTATTTAACGTCGAGGCTAATTTCTTTGTACATACCTTGGATCAATGCCTCATATTCTGCAATATTATTTGTGCATTCGAATTCCAATCTGCAAGTTAGCATTTTTTTCACACCTTTAGGATTAATCAATATGCAACTTGCTCCTGCACCATCACTTGATTTTGACCCATCAAATACAATGTCCAGAATAAAGAATTAACTAATGGTTTTTTTAGCATATTTACACATCTAGAAAAGTCTGTCTGTGAAAATTTTTCTATTTTAGAAGTTACAGAGTTACTCAGAAATGGTGAAGTTTGTGCTTTAGAATTCTTAAAAAATGATTCAGTAGAGTAGTTTCCAAGATTGTTGTTATTAAATGCTACTTCCTCATTTTCACCTTCGAAATCTGTTACCGAATATCTCATGTGTTTTTCTCATTTGATTCTAATTTGATTCGGCTTTCCTTTAAATGGAAGCCATAAGTGACACTAATCAAGGGAAAAATAACCATGTAGTTTTTTTTACCAATCTCTACTAAGAATTAAACCGTAGAAATCTGGGATATCAACAACTAGTATATCAATTAATTGAAAAACTTCAAGATTCGAAGATGATATAATAAGAACTGAATTCATTTCTCCTATGAGTTTGACTTTTGTCCTATCGAGTTTCACAAAGTGAACTGTAGTTTTCTAGGGTGACATGTTTAATTTTAGACAAAATGAATACAACATGATATTCGAAGAAGCCCCTGAATCTACCAAGCAATTATGTACATTTTTATTAAATATTTCAAGAGTCAAAAGAAAAGGAGGGGTATGTGAATTAGACTTGTCACCTATTAGAATATAATTAGAGGAATCTAATAATGAAAGACGAGGAGGTTTACCCATTCCGTTAGAAGCTTTGGATACCACAGCAGTAGGAAGAGGAGAAGCAGGTATTGCATTCAATTCTTTCGGTAAAATTTTTTGTTGTTGTTTGAGTTTAGTGAGTTCATGAAGGGAAATGTTTGATTTTATTTTTTGATATCCTCAACTATATTGTATTCAATATATCTGAAACTACTAAGGTTCTAGGTGAAGATGGAGAATTGGATGAAGATGGAATTACTTGGGGAGAAGTGGAAGTGGATTTTTTAACAACAATTTTATCTTTAGCAGTGGAAGTTGAAGGTTTTTGTTTTTGAATTGGTTGTATAGAATCAACTAGACCTTTACTTCTTGTGCTAACAGGTAATGCTTCATATTCATTTTCACTATCAGAAATAGGAAGAATAAAATCCCACATTCCATTTAACTCAGCTATTTGTTCATCTTGGGATTCATTAGCAGAAAATGTTGTTTCCTCCTCATCTTCATCTTCAATTTCTACATTCGAGATCGTGTTTGGAGGTTGTGGATTAGGTGGTTGATTTATTCTGAATGTTCTAAAAGGTTTTTTGGAAGAAGATTTAGCTACTTGTTTTTTGATCTCTACCATCTTGTTAGACAAAGTTTTAAGGACTTGTTGCAAGCCTTCAAGATTGAAGGCATCTTTAAGTGCTTTATTTTTAGATTCATCCTTAAATGTAACTCTTTTTGATTTTCTATCTTCCTGATCTTTTTTCTTTTCTAGTGCATTTATCCCCTTCTCTACGGACACAACTTCTTTCATGTTTTCTACCAAGGTATTTTTATGAGATCTATTTACAAAAATTTCTATGTTAGAAGGAAGAAATGAAATATACCATTCAATTTGTACATCGACACCAGGTCTAGAAGTAGTTGGGATTTTAGTTAACAATTTGTTAAATCTGGAATTGAAATCTTTTATCTTTTCCCCTGAATTCGTTTTTAAATTGGAAAGGTCATTGATAAGAGATGCGGTTGAGCGATCATCACCAACTTTAGTAAACAATTGTTCTTAAAAAATACCCCAACTAGTAATAGAATTGACTGGTAATGAACAGTAACAAGACCCTGCTAATCCTGTAAGAGTGTACAAGAATAATCTAACAACATCGTCTACTTCACATACCTCATTAAGGTTGATGGCTAACATATAATTATGAAGTTTCTCTTTAGCAGGTAACCCATCATCAAGATTGAATTTGGGAATCAATCTTTTAGTATTTTTTGGTAGAGGATGAAGTGGTGCCGGAATTTGAACAACTTTAGGATTGGACCACAGTCTAGTTGCCAATGTAACAGTTGGGGAGGTGGATGTGATGAAAGAAGAACTGGTAGCTGTGATAGTATTGCTTAAGGCAACACTAATCGTTTTTGTAGAGGAAATGGAAATAGATGAAGTGATCGGTAGAGAAAAAGGAATAAATGGAGATGTTTGTGAATGAGAGAATGAGGTAATCTCACTAGTAGATGTCTAGGAATCTGATGTAGCAGTTTTAGTTCGGCAAAATTGAAATGGAAATTCAAATGGCGAGATGCCAAGTTTTTCACTTCGAGACCATGTCAAAACACCAGTTCCGTGAAAAATAGAAGTTATACTTCCTTCAGAAACTTCGGATGATTCAGGCTTTTCTGCTGAAATGGAGACGTCTTCCAAATTATTTATCAAAGCTATAATTTCTAGTGATTCTGGAGTATAATCCATAGGGATTACCTCATGAAGTATTCTAGGAGACTTGGGAGGTGATTGTACAACTCCTGATCTAAAAGTAGGAGCTTCTGGAGGGGATTTGGAAGTTGTAGGAGATTTGGAGGGGAAATGACTCTTGGAATGGCCTTTGTTTTTTGGATTGGAATTAATTTCCATTCATAGTCTGCAGGTCCTCCTTCTAGCACCAAAAGTGTTTAGGCCTAAAAAATTGCTCCATCAACATTGGGGAAAACCACCCAGTCTGGACCATAAGACAACTCGTTTTCCATTTAGGTAGTGGCTCCGATTGGATATCATGGCGCCAGTTTTCCAATGAAAGGTGATTGAATGAATGTGTAATGCTTATAATGGAATGAAATAGATGGATTTGCAGTAACGAATCAAATGGAAAACATATGCATTAATCTACTCTATAACCCGAGATTATTTAACATTTATCTAGATGCAATCTGTAATGATTTTCCTTAGTAAATGACAATATAGATTTCTCAAACACCAATGGAGATGAAAATATTTCAAGATGATTATTTTGATTAAATAGTTAATCAAAATAATGTGTATAACCCATATCGAATTTAGAATACCAAAGCAAATTTCTTAACATGTATTTAAAAATATCAATCGCAGCATGATCATAAATGAATACATGGAACATTGTTCTTTAAATACCATGTAATAAGCAATCTGAAAAGATAAATTCACTATTTATTTATGAAGAAAACAAAGGTAAAAAGATAGAAATACCATATGCACGTTTCTCAGGTCATAAAAGATATAGCAGTAGTTTATTCCTTCTCACAAAAATGATTTCAAGGGTACATAAATGCAACTTCTCAAAATTCTTTATGAAAATTCCTAAAACAATGTTCCAATCGTTCTTATGAAATTACAATAGTGCGAGATTTCGTAAGCCTTTCCTCATAAAATTCAGGACCTTTATTTCATACAACAAGCAAGCTTAAATAACAGAAAAACAATTAAATGTATTGTACAGATCGTTGAGGGCATTTAAACAGATCCCTTCAATAATGCTTAAAGGAAAACAATTTTTTTTTTGGGTAGAAATTTATGAATGTGATTTATTGTCTTCTTCAACTTTGTTTGTTCCATCGGATTATATGGATGTTTGCTTGTATGTTTGAACTGAACTTCCACTTATCAGCGTAGTTGTCGTTTTCTGTCATGAACCTGAACACAGAAAACAGGAATCGATAAGCTAAAAATAAATGAGACTGATAGGCGAGTTTCATTTGAAACAAATCACATTTTTCAGGAAATCAGGATAAAAATGTAGAGCATAATAAATCCCGAACACAAACATCATGGAGAGGAATGCGGAGTGAGGTCTTTGATAAGATAGGTGAACTTTACGGTCTTATCGCAAATCACAAAACAGACGCTGATGAAAAGGGAAGGCTATCGGTTTTAATTAAATTGCAAGAAGGACCAAATTGCAATCGCTTTTAGACCGAGGGTGGAACTCAGAATAATCGCAATCACTTTAAGACTAGGAGTAATCCAAACAAAATCAAAAGGGGCCTTTCTCAAATCATATCGCAAACGGAATTGGAGCGGAGGCAAAGGAACGAGCAGGACTATGAAATTTGCGAAGGACCCAGACATGAAATGTTATAGATAAATTTTAAGTTATGTGTCAGGTTCGATCCTTACATCGCAATTCAAATCACAATCATAAATCAACTAAGGTGAAGGATTGTTATAAACTGTGTCCCTTTAAAACTTGCAATTACGAAGTCCCGGGGTGACATGGAGTATGACATCACGGATGACGTGGCAGATGGCTTGGGTCTGATCGCAAATCACAATTGGCATAACGCAGGAGGTTAAATGAATCAAACCTGCGTATTATGCGATGTGATGGACGTAGGGTTTTATAAAGTTCAGTTGATTTTCTCGTCGGGTCTAGGCATGATCGTAGATCGCAATCACATTTCAAATTGCAATCACAAATTGGATAAGGTAATGGGTGGAATATAAATGATTGGAAGTGCGATGAGCAATTTCGATATATCGCAATCGCATGGTGGAGCAGGTAGAGGGGGCGATTCTTATTTGAAGTTACAATATGTGATTGTGCAAATCGTAATCGCAATGGAGTTAATAGAGGGGTCATTGCCTTTTGAAACTTTTGCGATGCGGGGAAGCCGTGAGTCAGAGTTTATAAAGATTTTGACCTTCAGGAAAAACTACGATTATTTAAATAACCCATTATGTTTCATACTTAAGGTTTTTAAATCCTAAGTATAGTTTTGGTCTCGGGGGCTCTTAAAATTTCATTTTTTATTAATCAAGGTTTAATACTTTGGTTTTAATTAAAAAGCCTAAGTATTAAACGTTGGTTATACAATTCCCTTAATTACACTATGTGCTGTTTGTTTCTTGCAAAAGAAAATATATGGGGATAATGGGCCACTTACTTTTCCAAATTATGTTATGTGAGCATATAGGGAGATGAGAAATTAATGCTTTAGGAAAAGTTTTTTTTTCCCGTGGAAAAAGTCATAATTTCTATTAGATCGTAAGAAATTACATTCTGTAGATGCCTAGGCATATGCATAATGAGGCTGGTCGCCTCCCGGATAGTAGCAAAATGACAGTTTGACTACAACCATGTACAAGTAATAATATGTAGTTTTGTGCCTCCACGCAGGGAGTTCATATGATCTCAGATGGATTTTGCATCAAAAGACAAAAATATACATGAAAAAAGAGTGTGCTCCACGCAGGGAGACAAACTGGTAATTACCAAAAACAAAAAACCTGAAGTATCAAAAAAGTTCTGTATGTCGGATAGATCTGTGATGAGTCTAAATTGTGTACCAAGTGATAACAACAGCTACTACCCAACAGCTTACGAGAAGCCAGTGGGCCAAAAAAAACCCAAAACTGTGTAAATAGGTTAAACCAGCAGCATAGCTATGTCTCCCGGAGAGAGTGCAGATCTACAAAAGGCCTGTGGTAATGTTGGTGGAAAATTCCATCCACTTCTTCCTGTATCAACCAGTCTTCCTCCTGCCTTTGCGCTGCCTGTTTTGATAGGAGGTCCGCCCTTGTGTTGTGCTCCCTGTAAATGTGTTGACAAACAAATTTTTCAAATAATGCTATAAGCCTGTGTGTCTCATCCAAAATGTGTCTCAAAGAAAAAGCAGAGCAGTAAGATGTTCTATTGAGCCAATTGCAGACAAGTTTTGAGTCCCCAAACAGTTGTAGTTTTGTGCAGTGTTTTTCAAGTGCAAAGTGGATGAGGTGTTTGGCTGTAGATAGCTCGGCATAATTATTTGTGCCCCTTCCCAGGTGCATCTGTATTTTGAAACAATGGTCATCCCTTAGGTAGAGGAGGGCCCCTCCCCCACAGCCATCTGCTTGGGTTGAGCCGTCAAAGTAGGCCCAAGGGTAAGTTTTGTCAATGAGCTCGGGGTGAATGGATCTAGGGGGGGGCTGAGAGAGGTCATCTGGGAGGAGTCCGAAATCGGCAAGGATATGAGATCTGATGTTGGGCCAGATGGGGTCCTTTTGGTCAAATATGGCTCGGTTCCTCGCCGTCCAGATAGCCCAGCACATAAGGAGTGGTATATTCCTATCTCTTCCTTTGTGTTTCTCTAGCCAATTCAGCCAGGCCTCTGTAATGGACTGCCCTTGCCATTGATTGAGGGATTGGGAGGATGAGGATATGAGGGACCATTGCTCAGTGACAATAGGGCAGGACAGAAATAAGTGGTCAGTGTCTTCCTCATTGCTCCTACAGAGGTGACACCAGAATGGCCCATGGAAGGATCGTCTCATCAAATTTGCGCCTGTGGGGATTTTGTTGAACAGGATGGTCCACATAAGCATTCGCATTCTGGGAGCTGCTTTGAGCTTCCATAGTGCTTTCCACCATTGCTGTACATTTTCTGGCTGAACTTGTTGCATGAGCTTTAAATAGCCTTCCTTGGGAGTATATGTTCCATTTTTTGCATGTGCCCATACAATCTCATCTTCTTCTTCTGTTATCCTGATGTGTGCTTGAGTGAGAGCTTCTGTAAAGTCCTCCCAATCATGCCTCCAATGTCCTGGGATGTGGAGATCTTGTGTTGTCTTCCAGGCCTGCTGGAAAAGAGTGGTGTTTTCTTGATCTGCTATGTGGGCTATGTGAGAAACACCCTGGTCCTGTAGATGAGCGATCAACTGTGCTGGAAGTCGATGGGCGTTGCCACACCTGATCTAGGGGTCCATTCCTATGCGAACAACATTCCCCTGATGTATCCTCCATGTTAAGCCTTCCCGTATGAGGGGGAGGGAATTGAGTACAGCTTTCCATATATTGGAATGCCTTCCGCTCCCCCTGTGTTCCCTGCATATCCAGCCGATTATGTTTTCCGGGGCAATGTATTTTTCATATACTACTCTTGTCCAGAGGCTGTGTGAGGTAATGAGTTGCCATCCTAGCTTTGCTGCCAGTGCTTTTGCAAAAACGTCCAACCTTTTTATACCCCATCCTCCCCATTTCTTAGGCCTCGCTATAGTGTCCCATTTTACCCAGGCGAAGAGGTTTCCCTGTTTGTTCCCCTTCCATAGGAATCTGCAGCATATCTTTTGTAGTCTGGCTAGGATTCCTCTTGGAATCTAGGCCAATGACATCCAGTATACAAGGGTTGCTCCCAGCACTGCTTTTATGAGGTTGAGTCTTCCAGCCTGTGTGAGGTATCTGTTGTACCACATATTTAATCTCTTTTCCACCTTTGCAATAAGCCATATCCAATCAGCGATTTTATATCCCCCGGTTTTCACTCGGAAGCCTAGATATTTCAACCCTTCCTCCATAGGGTGTGAAGGGAAAGGAAACCGATGTCGAGTGAAAAAAAACTTCATGTTGCGAGCAGCCTATAACTGTGAGGGTGGATTTGTGTACATTTATGATCATGCTTGTAGCCTTCTGAAAGAGGTCGAAAACAAGCTGCAAGGTTGAGGTGTCAGCCAAGCTACCATTTAAGAAAATGAGCACATCGTCTACAAACAAAAGATGAGTGAGAGAGCAGTTTTCCGTGATTTTTATACCAGCAATCCTGCCCCTCCTGTGTTCTGTCCCTATCAATCTGCTTAGCCCTTCCATGATGAGCAGGAAAAGTAATGGAGATAGGGGGCACCCCTGCCTGAGACCTCTTTCTGCTGTGAAGAAAGGAGTGGGGGATCCATTAAGGAGGACACTGTAAGGCACATCAGATATGCAGCTCATTATCCTTTTGATGAACATATAAGGGAAACCCAGATGGGTAAGAAGCATTTGTATGTAGAGCAGGCTTGCCCTGTCGAAAGCTTTGGAGAGGTC
This sequence comes from Pinus tabuliformis, assembly GCA_031772625.1. Classification (NCBI taxonomy): domain Eukaryota; kingdom Viridiplantae; phylum Streptophyta; class Pinopsida; order Pinales; family Pinaceae; genus Pinus; species Pinus tabuliformis. The sequence continues at coordinate 480,190,904 of CM062811.1, read as the reverse complement.
TACCTTTAGGATCATACCTTTCAAATTCTTGCTCTGCACCGAGTGAAGGAGCTCTTGTGCAGTGCCAATGGCTTCATGGATCTGGCGGTGCTGTAGGAAAGCGAACTGTTCAGGGGATATGTGTGCCGAAAGGATGGGCTTGAGTCTATTCGCTAGGATTTTGGCCATGATCTTGTAGAGGCAGTTGCAGAGCGAGATGGGCCTAAAGTCATTGAAAGAGGCTGGCTTGTCGGATTTGGGGATGAGGGCTATGAAGGTGGCTTTGATGGCCGAGGGGATTTTTCCTGAGAGGCTGCAGTGATTGATTACTTTGAGGAGGTCCTGACCCAGCAGGTCAAAAAAAGCAAGATAGAATTCGATGGACCAGCCGTCAGGTCCCGGGCTTTTGTCTTTTGGAAACCCTGAATGGTGGCTTCAAGCTCCCCCAATGAAACCTCTTTGGTGAGTTCTTCTGCTTCCTCTTCATCCACAAACCTGGGGAAAAGCTCGGCCACTCGCATGATCTCTAACAGACTGGCTTCCCTCGGGGCCATATATATGTTCCTGAAGTGTGAGGTGGCGAGTGAGGCGAGTTCTCTGGAGGTGTGAACTTGTTGCCCCCGATCATTTTGCAGCTCCCAGATAGTGTTGATTGTTTTCCGACCATTTGCAAAGCGGTGGAAAAACTTTGTGTTTTCGTCCCCCTCCTTGAGCCAGATTGCTCTACTTCTTAGTCTCCAGCTTGCCTCTCTATCTCTGAGTACTTGAGATCTCTGATTGATAAGGGTTTCATACATAGCTTTCTGTTCCGGGGAGTTGAAAGTTCCCTCCGACTGAGATTCAAGGTCTGCAATCGCCTGCTCTGCTTGGGAGATTATTAGGTCATCCTGTTCCCTTTTCTTGTGAGCCCAAGCTCTGGATAACACCTTAATTTCAGAGAGGTTTTTTACAAAGCATTTAGCTGGATCCTCCTCCTCAGAGATCGGGTGTAATTTCCAGAAATCGGTTATTAGTTTGATATAGGAGGGGTCCCGGAGCCAAGTGGAGTTGAACTTGAAAGGAGCCTTGTGCTTCTGTTGCTTTTCTCCAACCTCTAGAAAAATGGGTCTGTGATCCGACATACCACCACTGCCGACCCATTGCCTTGATCTGGGGTGGCTGTTGTGAAAGGCCTCCTTAATAATAAAGCGATCCAGTCTCCTAGCCAGGCTTTGGTCACCAGACTGGTTGTTCCTCCAGGTATGTTGAATCTTGGCTGAGGGGATGTCGATCCAGAGGTAATTCTCAAGTAGCTGCTCAAAGAAATCAGAAAGCGGGTCAATCTGCGCCATGTGTCCCCAGGATTCTGAGAAGCCCATAGAGAAATTCAGGTCTCCCCCTAGGATTACATTTCCAGCTAGGAGGAGGGGGGAGCTGAGAAGCTTTCGCCAAAAGAGTTCCCTGTTGTGGCAAGGTCCATAGACATTTATGATTCTTAGCTCTTCCTCCAGATCCTTGGAATAAATGTCCGCCCCCAAGAAACCCCCTCCACCCCATATGTTCTTCAGGTTAATGGTGCAGTTCTTGAACCCAATTGCAATGCCCCCAGAGCGTCCCGAGACATCAAGAGCGTGGAAAGACCATCCAGGCATCCAAGAGCAAAGGATAGAAATGGCCGTATCCGCCTTGCAAAGGGTTTCTTGTAAAAGGATAATGTCAACCAACTCAGATAATAAGAGATGCTTCAGGGCCAACTTTTTCTCGGGGCTGGCCAGCCCTCTGCAATTGAAGGACAAAATCTTCATGGAGGGGGGTGGGGAAGGGTGTCCTTTGCTCTAAGAACCCTTTCAATGGTGTGCTGTTTGCCCTGGATCACTTCATCCCCAACTTGTTCTTTTGCCTTGTGGATGTTGGAAGGTTTGCCTCTACCCTGCTTGGGCGAGAGGATGGGAGGGGCAGCTGCCAGCCCTATGGCGTCCGGCTCTTTCTGCTTTGCAGTCGAGCGGGTGGAGTACCTCGGTGTGGAATTTACCGAGGGGGAGGGCGATTGAAGGGAGCGGGAAGGGACAGATGAGAGGGAGCATGAAGTAAAAATGGCCGATGGCTGTGGGAGGGGGCAGGTCATATATAGATGGTTTGTCTTTGAGGGGGGAAAAGGGGGGCGGGAATCCACAACCAGGTCAAGGACCGACGGGGATGAGGGGGCGGGAATCAAGACCAGAGAGGGCAAGTGGGAGGAGAGTGATAAACAAGAAGAAGAAAGATGCGAAGCAGAGTCAACAGGGGGGAGAGACATACCCGATGAAAAGACGACTCCTTTTGCTGCCCTTGAGCGCGTCAGAGGAGGAGATGGAGGCCTGATCGGGTTCTTGCCCTGCTTTTTTTTCAGAGGTGCGAGCGGCGCTTCCACCGTGTCTGAGGTCTTGATTTGTTCCGCCCTTGGTGCTGCCGCGGCCGGAGGAGCTGGATTTTCTGCTGTTGGGGGCTGGTCCTGCATCCTGGATTCCTGCTGAGTCTTTTTGAGGAGGGGGAAGTCCTTGTAAAGGTGACCCACTTTCTGCATCGGTAAGGGATTCCTTCGTAGTCTAGCTTCTGCTTCCTCAAGAAGGATTTCCACTGTATAGTGATGTGTTCCTGCAGGCCTCCTCTTGTATCTAGATGAACTAGAACCCTGGCGTATGCCATCATCCCCGTCGTGAGATAAGATTTGTCAGATTCCATGAAGGTGCCCAGAGAGTTTCCGATTCTCCTGAAGATGTCCTCGGACCAGTACTGTAGTGGCAAGCCTGGGAGTCTGACCCATACTGGCCCGACCCCAATTTGTTCAGTCTCCGGGTCGAAAAGGGGCGACCATCTTTTGAGGAGTACCGGTGCTTTTTCGAAGTGCCAGAAAGATGACAATACCCAGCTCGTGTGGTCAGCCCTTGCGAACCTCAGCGCGAACCAACCTCGCACGAATGTCTGGACAGAGGGGATTTCCGCCAGATGTTGGCCCCAAATCTCCGTAGCCCATGTCTTCAGCTTTTCCGCAGAGTAATTCCTGCCTCAGATGCGTCCCACAAGTACTCTATCCGCTAAATCCATCGCCTCTCCCCACTGAATATCTTCTTCAAGCCTCAGAATGATGTCCTCAGGTCGGGATTTAAAACAGCGTTGTTTCTTTGACGGGCGGGAGGACATGCGGCTAGGGTTTGCAGGTGCCCTAGATCCTACCGGTGCAGCGATCGGGGGGGAGGGGTAAGGGGTCGAAAGGGGGGGGGGGATAGCCTCCGGGAGGGGGGGATAGCGTTGTAGCTACCAGAGGAGGCAGGGGGAGCCAAGGGGGGAGAGGAGCTGCAGGAAGGGGGGCTTCGGGGGATGCTTTAGGTTGAAGCGGATGGGGGTGTAGACCCAGCAGATTCGAGGGACCGACGTCGATAGGAGAGGATTGGAAACATTCCGCTAGAAAACCAAGGGAGGCCGGGGAGGGAATAGAAAAGGGTGCCTAGGAGGAGGGTTCACCAGGCTGTAGAGAGGCGGAGAGATCCGGATCAGTCGACTGTGTGAGGTCCTCAAAACTGGCGGATAAACTTTCACTGTACAGACCTCCAGAAGCCGTAAACGTGGATCGCCAGATGGAGCCTTCTGCCAGCGGAGAGTCTGAGTAGTCCACCTCGTCAAGATCCATTTCGCCAGCTGCTTAAACAGGATACAACCTCGGAACCAGGTAACCGTCGGGGACCGGCACCGACAGCAAGGAAACCATTCGGGGCCGTTCAAAGGGCGAGAAATGAGGAGCAGCAGTAAACCGTCCGGGTTGTGCAGGCAGGAGGAAAATGACGAGAGGCAGCCGTGAGTTGTCTGAGCGCAGCTTCAAAACCCTAACAACGATCGGTGGAGGGAAAATAACCAAAACGGGGTGAAATGAAAGGGTAAAACAAACCTGCGGTACTTGAGGAGATAAAAATCGAGAAAAACCCCAGGCACGAGACCCGAGGAAGGATGGTGTCGGGGTTGGCTGCAGGACCGATGCCGGCCTGCAACCCCGTTCTACGACCCCCGTTCAGGCCATGTTACTGAGGCATGGTCGTACCTGCTCCGCTCTCCACCTAGCTTCCTCCTCTTCTCCCTTCGGTCACCTAAAGCATTTCTGATTTAATTCCTTTAGGAAACATTGTATTGCCATTGATACAAATTTATGAAGGAACAAAACGAAATACATATGTAAACAAAAAACACATAGATACAATAAAAACAGAACTTCAATTCATTAATAACAAAATACTGAAAGTTGTTTACATGCAGAATGGAAATAAACTAGCTCAAGCGATGGTAGCTTTTCTCTGAGAAGAGATGTGGTGGCTACACGCCTTATGAACTATATTACAATGAGGCTCAAAGGTATATTTATTATTAAGAAATAATGGAAAATCATAAAAATCCAAAAACCTAACCCTAGGAGATCAAGCGCCAAAAGTTTGTGGGCTCTATCGGGGTAAATTGGTACACCAACTTCCCTAGGTCATAACTTTGACATACTATCTCCGTTTGACATGTATGATACCTCATTAGAAATATCTAGCCGAGGTCTACAAATTTCAACTACAAATCCTTGCCACATTTTGCGATGTTTTTCCGTTTTCAAAAAAAATGTCGTTTAGGGCCTCAAAATGGCTCTGGAAGTTCAGGATCAGAAAAACTGCCAAAAATAGTAAATTGTCTACAATTAAGGAAGCTAAAAGAAACAATGGTGGAGATCCAAGTGGAATAGTTGTGTGGCTAGAATGTGCACCTAAATTAGCATTACCAACTAAATTGAATTATGTAACTTGATTTAATTAAATCTTCCAAAATAACAATTCAAATATATGTATACTTACCTAAATTAGTATGGATTTTCTTAATATTTACTCAGCTCATACATGTTGATGCCTAGAACAAATCGGAGTCACATAAAACCATTATAGATTAAGCATATGAACAAATAAATTTAATCAAACCAAGCCATTGAAATAGGTAAATTTGTTGCTTATGCATAATTCATTATTTAACTTCAAGGGATGCCACAATTGAGAACACCCAATAGAGAAACCCCTATGCAAAGGATAAGAAATTTGCAAACTAGTTGAAGGTATGTTGTAACATATATGCACTTAAATTTATATTTTAGGTTTTAAATATGGTCTTATGTTAACAATAAAAATATAATTAATTTATATATAAATTTTAACAATACAAATTAAATTTATTTTTTATGTTAAATAGATTATTGGCAAAAACAAATATATATATATATATATATATATATATATATATATATATATATATATTTCAGTGTTTAAAATTGTCATTTGAAATATGTATTATATAGTTATAACGCGTGGTTATATATTTCTATAAAAAGTTAATAACATACAATATTGAATTTTTTAAAATATATTTTTTTAAAATTATTTTTATAGTTTTTCCAATATCGTGATTCAAAAATGTTAATATATTTTAGTTTTCTTTATATAAAATTATTGTACTTAATAAATTATTTCAAGAAAATGTACCATACTAAAAAAAATGGAATTGCTTTATTAATTAAATAATGTAAAAAATAAAAAATTTATAATTTTTTTTAATATTTTAGATTTTTTAATACGTTTAACCCCATCTCTCCATTTACCAAGTGAAGCATTTGACCTTTTTCAAAAGTAGTTCTTCTTAGCAACATTTTTTCATTTCTTCAAGAGACTATATAAATCCTTGACTAAAAGTGATCTCTACAATAAGGATGGTATTATATTTTGTTCATATCTCATATTCATCAAACATTTGAATTAAAATCCAATGCCAACTAGAAGGGATTGTGAGAAGAGAAGGAAAGAGAAAAATGATTAAAAAATAATAGGTCTTAATATTAAAATTAGAGAATTGGAGAGTAAATTGCTAATATACATATTTCCTAAGTAATCTAGTTCCACAAGCAATAATCTCTTTTCACTCTCCCCCCAACAGATGTTTCATTTCATCTTTCATGCTCCATAGTTGTTCAAAATGAATTCTACTACTACCCTGCTTGTAGCTTATTATATTTCTGACCAAATTTATCTTCTACTATCTCCAAAAAGAGACATTATATAATATTATTAGACATAACATTAAATAAAGAAAGTTTCTAAAAGACAACTACATTCCTGGTTGTCTGTCTACAACTTTATTCCCATTTTCTTCCTCTGTTTGCATTTGAATTTCTGGAAACTATTCCTCAGGCTCGCTTGATGGAAATATCCCTAGAGAGGATGGCTCCTAGAAGCCTAGGACCTTCTTTAGAACTCGCACTGTCATTGCCTCTACCTCAACCTCAGTTCCATCAAAATTCAGAGTCAAATTATCAACTTTACTGGACAATATTTCCTCCAGAAGGTGAATTTGCTCCATACCCTTGCACAACACTTCCATTTCCATTCAAACCAACGAGAAGGGTGTGTTCCTCTAGAAATGTTTATCCCAAACCCTATCCAACTTGCCAATGCATTCCTCCACTGTGAGCTCTACCTACTCCAAAATTTCACCACCCTCAACATTTAACGATGCCATGCTCCTTTGCAAAAAAGAATTTGACAAATATTTTATGCAAATCCAACCTTGATGCTTGCCACTTATAGCTGATGGAGAGCTCCACTCCTTTCGCAAGTACCATCGGAGAGCATTGAATGTTTCCGGACTCCAAAAATTGATTGCAAATACAAGTTCTCTGCAATGTATCCCTCACCTAATGCTTGGTTTGATCACATTTACTCCTTAAGAGGAGCGACGAGATACAAACCTGAGAAGAGTGATAACCCAGTGCATGAGCACAGGGGTTATGACACCATATTTCATTGCTCCTAGCGAGAGATCTCATAATTAACCACCTGGAGGGACAATATGTCTTTGTCTCCAAGGCCATGAGCCACCGAACCATCACCTTCCATAACGATTCTTCATGAATTATATTTAAAATCGAGGAATTTCTCAAAGCTTTCTCTTATGGTCTTATCGTAAGGGATATCTTCCCAACCATCAAACTATTAATCCTCTCAATGATCATGGAATGTATTGGAATGGTAACACACCTCGATCTAGGAGAAGAGAGCCCTGATCAAGGCCTACCCCTATATTGGCTTGTTCATATGCAATATTATTTTTTTCTCTTTTAACGTGGTAGAAGGATATAAATTCAATTTTTTGTATTCGATTCCATATTCGCTCATCTAAATGGGCCAAATATTTTTGGACCATAGCTTTTTCTTTATGGGATTTATGGATAATTGGCATTGAGTCTCCCATTATAATGAGATGATCAATTTTCCTTTCTAGTGTTATTTTTAATCCTTTCCACAAAGCACTTTCTTCTGCTTGATTATTGGTGGTTTTCCCTAATTCCCATCCAAATTTCATCTATGTTTATTTGTTGGGGCTTATTAACAACCCTCTCGCTCCTGTCTCCCCTGGATTTCCTTTTGCTACGCCATCAAAGAATAATTTGTCCTTTTCGAGAGTGTTGCACCATATTCGAAATTGATCCTTCTCTATTCTAATTTCATATGGTGGGATTTGAGTCTTGAAGCTTCCATCATGATGAATATGTTTAATTGATTAGGTCCATTCTACTTCCTTTAGAGAGATCTCCTCCCTTTCATTGAGTTCAAGGCCTTTAGAGGACATGACCTCAAACAACAATTGTGTTTCCTTCATAGTTGTTGTAGATGGATCAGGGTTGATACTCTAGAATATCGCCTTATTACACAATATCCAAATGTAACAACATATATACTTTGGGATGGAAACCAAACTTCGGATGATAACTGAGTCAAATTTACGTTTCCAACGGTATAAATACCTCCATCTCTCAAACATATCTTTCTAGTTATAGGGAATGAATTGAAGCGAAATGATTGGTTTTATGGAAAGATTCCATACCTCAATAGTGAAGGGGCATCAGAAGAAGATGAGTTGTATATTATCCTCTTCTCTTTTCATAACACACACCTTGAGGGACCTTGGATTTTTCGCGATCTTAAATTCTTTGCTGTCAAGATATTCCCATGAACTAACTCCCAACAAAAAGTATTAACTTTAGGTAATCCATCTTTATTCCATATTTTACCCCAGATCTTGGATTGAAGGGGATGGGGGAGGCGTGAAATTAGGATTTCATAACCTTCATTCACTGTATAGAGGGGATTTTTCCCTCCCTTCCATATTCTTTTATCATATTTATTGGTGAAAATTGGGGTTGAGCCTTTTAGATCTCTTTTAAGAGCTTTCCACTAGGGAAAAATATGTTTCGACACATTGCAACACTACCAAGTTTTTAATGACCCTTCATGGTCCCATTTTTATATGTTTTCTAACCTTGGAAGACCATGATTCTCAATCCAATATGTCAACTTTGAAAAGTCAATATTTTCACATAAATATGCGGCCAAGGGGATTTGATGTTTCCATAATTGGATGTGCTTCTCATTACCAGATTGCCATCCCAAACGCTTCAAAACTATAGGGGCTATTACTTTAAAAGCTTCCAAATATTTGAACCTCTTGACTCCCAAAATTCATTCTCTATTCTGAGAAACCTATTTTTATGGAAATATTTCCTCAAGAATGCAGTCTTCCACCACTCTTTTGATTCTAAGAGAAGTCTCCATGTGAGTTTTTCTCCTAGCGCCAATTTTGTATGCTCTAGGTCTTTGATTGCTAGCCCTCCATATTTATTTGGGAGCCTCACTATATTCCAGTTTATTAAGTGAAAATGATGCTCATTCCCCTTCCCTCCTTGCCACAAAATCCTTCTAATCATGCTACTTATTTGATGGGATATTCCTTTAGGAGCGAGCAACCCAAATCCAATATACACCGGGAGTGAGGATAAAACTTATTTTATGAGGACCATATTTATTGCTACGTTCAACCACTGAGTACTCCACAAGAAGATTATTTTCTTGATTTTTTTTCATGACTAATTCACAATCTTCACTATTTTATGAACCCAAAGAAATTGGAATACCTAAATAAGTAAAGTATTTCTAGTTTCTTGCTACCGAGAACCCCAAAACTCAAGCAATCTCCTGTAGGACAACTTCCAAACAATTCCAACCATACAAATGACTCTTTATTTTATTAATAATCCCTCTAGACAAGTGAAAATAGGAGTCTAATATCTTTTTGAACCTTACTACTATAATTTTTGGAGGCCCTCCAAGCAAGAGTGTGTCATTTGCAAATTGAGAATGATTTATTTCTTTAACATTTCTTGTGATACTTAATCCCGGGGGACTTCCTTCACTCCTAGCTAGTTCTAGATTTTTTCTTATACTTTCTACCATTATAATATATAATAGAGGAGAAAGGGGGTAACCTTGCCTCAAACCTCTCGAAGCTGAGAAGAAAGGGGTGGGTTTTCCATTAACTAGTGGAGCTATCCAAGGTGAACCAATACATGCTTTAATCCATTGTACAAATTCTTGACATAACCCCAACTTTTCCATAAAGAGAAAGAGGAAAGAATGATTTACCTTATCAAAGGCATTGGCCATATCAAGCTTGATCACCATTCTTGCTTCTCTAGCTTCTTTTCTTGAATGAATTGCTTCTTCTACCAATACTATATTGTCAAGAATATTCCTTTGCTACATAAATCCTCCCTCGTTCTCGGCTATGAAGGAGGGAAGTAATTTCTTTAGCAAATTAGCCATCACCTTTGTTAATATCTTGTAAGTTTCATTACATAGAGAAATGGGATGAAATTGTGAAAAAATAACATGATTCGATTCTTTGGGGATAAGGGTGAGGAAGGAGGAATTTATTCCTCCACCCAATTTATTTTTTACCCTTGAATTATTTAGCATACGGAGGAGATATTTTTTTATCAGAGGCCAAAAGGATTGAAATAAATTTATTGTGAATCCATCTGTCCCGGGAGCCTTATCTGGATCTAAGGCCCAAATTACTTCCACCACCTCTTCCTCTTCTATTGGATTGATTAGATCCATGTTCTCCATTTGTGAGATAACGTTAGGGAGAGCCCTTAAAAAAAAATTCACCCGATCTGTTGGAACGGGGTCGGCCTTGTATAATGGTTGAAAATAATTATAAGCCTCCAATTTGATGTCTTCAAAGGTGGTGATCCTTGGTCTTCCTTCTAGAGATATTTCTTTGACCTGATTTTTGGATTCTCAAGCCTGAGCTTGCTTGTGGAAGAAGGTAGTGTTCAAATCGCCAACCTTCAACCACAAGCTTCTCGACTTTAGCCTCCATAATTCCTCTTATTTTCTGCTTGTTGAGAATATACTTCTGGTAAAATGTCATTCTTTTTTTAGATGTTCTACTTCCACCTTGGCTGATTCCATAACCCTCTAATGCTCTTCTAATTGACATACCAAATCTCTCTGTTCTTTCTAGGATGGCTTATAATTTTCTTTTAGTTATTTCCTTGGGGAGTTTTTGACAGCTCGAAGTTTACTTTCCAATACAAATGTCATAGAGCCTTTGACAGGGGTAATCCAAACCTGGTGGATCGGATCCACCACCCATTCCTTCTAAATCCATATCGGATTGTACTGAAAGGGAATTGGACACATATTTTCTGTTATCTCCATCTGTAGAGATATATAGCGATGATCTGACTCCCCTTGTGATATTATTAATGATGTGCATTGTAGACCTTTTAAAATCCAATTTGAATGAATTAAAAATATATCCATCTTGGTCACTATATGATTATCCCCTACTCGACGATTGGTCTAGGTATATTTGTCAACTTTAGGAGCTACATCAAACAGATCCCATTCTGTTATCACATCCTCCATATGTTCTCTGAAAGGATCTGTTATAATACTTCCTCCCCTTTTCTCTACCGAACTTAAATAGTGTTAAAATCACCTCCTATCACCGCATTTTGATGCATACCTTTAGATTTGAGCTCCTCCAATGAGTCCCAAAATTAAACCTTCTCAGGATATAGGACTAGAGCATAAACATTTACCATTGGGATGTGTTCCCATGTATCCTTGAGCTCCAAGTGGGCCATTATCCAATGTTGTGATTTCTGAAATTCAACACAAGACAAGTGCACTTCCGACCAAAGGGTACATAATCCTCCTGACGCAATTTTTGAACTTTGATATATTCCAACACTTCCTCTCCATACAACATCCATCATCCTTATAGCCTCTTTATCTTCCAACTTGATTTCCTAAATAAACTAGACCCAAGGTTTTTCCTTCTTGATGAGATATTTGATTGCTAGGGATTTTACAAGGCTCCCCATACCCCTTATGTTCCAAGACAAGGCTTTCATTTGGAAGTATGGATTTGGGCCCCTCCCCCATTTGGTCTCGTTGATACTTACCTCCTTTTCCTTTCAAAATCTATGAGATTATAAGTTGACTACCCAATTTCTTATTCTACTTCTCTTCTCATTCTCTAATTGTTTTCCTTGGTGGCTTGCCAGGTTTCTTCTTTGTACTCTTTGTTTCATGATTGCTTCCTTTGTCATCTCCTACTAAATTTTGTGCCATATGATGAGTGATCACCCTGACTATTTCTTCTGCTACACTGACACTAGGGGATTTTAGGTTGGGCAGGATCTAGAGTCCCCTTCGGAATTGGATTCGGGGCCTGTGGAGGGATTCCTTCATTAATATCCCCTTCTTCAATTTCCTCACCCTCCTCTTCATTCCCATGTTCTTCGACCTCTTCCCCTACAATTGGATGTCCTTTTCCTTCCTCATTATGATTTCTCAATACATTGAATGGGTTCAAGGAGGTTGAAGCCACATTATTTCCTTGCTTAGGAGGGGGTTTTGATGCAACATTCTTACATTTCCCACTTTTCCCTTGGGTTTGCCATTTCTCTTCCACAACAGTGGATGGATCAGGACCCTTATTGTTTGGGATCTTGCTAAAATAATGGTAAAAGTCACCATACTCATGGCAGTATCTGCATTTGAAGGGTATTTTCGCATAATCCAATATTTGTCGATGTTTCCAGTCTCCTAGGGTTAGATTTATTTTTGCAGGTAATCCTTTCTCTAAATCCACCTCCACACATATTTTTGCATAGGTGAATTGAGACCCTTTAGGCTTTGCCTTGTCTATGTAGCAGCCTACTCCATTTTCGATAGCCCTAAGGCAATCATCACTCCATCATGACAAGGGGAGCCTTGGCAACTTGACCCATACTGGAATAACAGTTGGGACATCCTCATCTAGATTGAAGTCCAACATCCATTTATTCAGGTACATTCCCCTCGAGCCGAAGAAATAAGGCTCGTTATGAAATATCACATCTCGATCCTCTTTAGCTCAAATAAGAAGGAAAAAAATTGTTTCCTACAACATACAAAGCTATATTCTCTTTCATCATTGACCTCTATTTCTTATCTATCCATATTTTCATGGATCTCGACAAGATCCACATACCTGTAAATTTTCCAATTATTGCTCGCTTTGAATACATCATAGAAGTTGTCCAGGCTCCAACTGGGAGGGAAATGTCACAGATCTCATCATTTCATTTGACAAAACGTGACTACGACACCACGGTATTCACATGTTTTGGCAGAGAAGCCACCAGGTCCTGCAAGGCTGACACTTCTTCCTCTGTCGAGGAAGATGAGTGCAAAGGAGGCAAGGGAGGGAGAGGGGGAGGGGGAGGAGCCCCATCCGCTACAACCATTGAGATCTAGGGTTTTAGAAGGCGAGAACTTAGAGCATAGATAAAATACCAAAGTGAGAATCAAATTGTAACAAGATTATTAACCATAGTGATTCACACCTATTTCATCATGGATATTCTTAACCTGCAAAATTTTCAGAGGGAATTATTACTAACTTGATGATATTGAGAATCTTTTGAATTTGAGAGAATGGGATATTCTTGAAAAATCAAGCTAGTGATTACCAAATTGAATGGCATACTTTATTTCATGAGAGGAAAAAAAATCTATATCTCTAAATTTATACAAATTTAATTATATAAGATAATTTGTGGCTTAAAAAACATACAATACATAAATACACACTCCACAGTACAAGAAGGAACATATTTAACTAGTTTTTAAGTTAATATTTGAAAGCCTACTATACATGATCAAATTAGTTGGAAAAAATTTTCTTCAATAGAAGCATCATACCATTTATCATTTCAAAACGTGTTAGGATATTTCGATACATAGGAAATAGTTAAGTATAACTCGGTCTAGTGTAGAGTTAGGTAAAGTGTGTTTCTTTAATATGTACTTTTGTAACTTACAATCTGACGGTCACGATATGTAGTGATCTGACAGTTCATTATCTCCTCGGTAATAATGATGCTTTATCCGTGGCTTAACACCTGATTGGTCCATGATCTCTATTTAAAGAGCAAGGAGGGTCATTTGTAGGGTAACCGTTCATGAGAGAAGCTTATGTAAATTTTCATTCTTTTATTAATAAATTGCCTGAAGTGGTCGCATTGGCTCAGGTCGTGGACTGTTTCCCTCTTTGAGGGTTTTAACCACGTCAAGAATACTGGTGTATTGATCTGTGATCTGTTTGTGAGCGGTGTCCTTTGGTGTTCTGTTTGAGTAACTTACCCTGTAAATTCCTACATGTTAGTAGAGCCTGGACCCAGGTTCGATTCCCCCGAGTTGCGTTTGAGGGGGGTGTTGGAAGCATCACCGCACCTCTATGGAATTCGTAATTTCCACCCTAGGGATCCTAGTTACTGGTTTGGAACATTTACCAACACCTACGGGTTTTGGTGTAACGGAAAACCTCTTCACCTTTGGTATGGGGGGATATCCACAAAGCGCACACCACGAAACCAAGAAATGACTAGGTCCCACAAAAAACCCACAATCCAAAGGGAGGAACAAAGACATAACCCACTACTTCTTTCCTTAGAAGGGGAGTGGCTCATGAGAGGACAAGGAATTCCCTCGATGACAAAGGCACGAGATAAGGATGCCACCCTCATGCCCATGTTATTGAAGTGCAATACTATTCAACAGATGATCAAGTTGTAGACATCTTTACAAAGGCTCTCACAGAGGCCAAGTTTACTAAACTTTGATTTATGGTTGGAGTTCAGGAAGTTGTCACTAAGGGGGGATAGGCTCTAATGCCTCCTTCCTTCTCCTATTGTGTCATATTTGTACATCCTTCAATCCTATCCCAAGTTGTTCTTAAGGGGGGATGTTAGGATATTCTGACACATAGGAAATAGTTAAGTATAACTTGGTCTAGTGTCGAGTTAGGTAAAGTGTGTTTCTTTACTATGTACTTTTGTAACTTACAATCCGACGATCATGAAATGTAGTGATACGATGGTTCATTCTCTCATTGGTATTACCGGCACTTGATTCGTGGCTTAACACCCGATTGGCCCATGATCTCTATTTAAAGAGCATGGAGGGTCATTTGTAGGGTAACCGTTCATGACAGAAGATTATGTAAATTTTCATTCTTTTATTAATAAATATCTTGAAGTGGCCGTGTTGGCTCAGGTTGTGGATTTTTTCCCTCTTTGAGGGTTTTAACCACGTTAAGAATACTGGTGTATTGATCTGTGATATGTTTGTGAGCGGTGTCCTTTGGTGTTCTGTCTGAGGAACTTACCCTGTAAATTCCTCCAAAACGTGTAACGAAAATTATCATAAAAAAATAGTAAGAATAACTTTGTTCAAGGAAGAACTTATCATAACTACAGAGAATTTCATAGTTCCAAACAAAATGTGGAAGAAATGTGGGATAAGAAGTATAAGAAGACCAATGAAATTGTTGATAAGGAAACAAAAAGAATTCAAGAGATATAGGTTTTAGTGGATTTAGAGAACAAGGAAGATGCTTTAAGGTCTTATCAACAATGGTTGTAGATTGTTATCATTTGTGGTGAAGAGGGGCACAAGTGATTTGAGTGTTTTTTTGGGAGAATTTACAATGAAATTTTAGCACAACAATCAAGTGGGGCACAAGGAGGGTTAAGAAGATTTTAAAACTATATGTTTCTACAAGGAACCTTTTTTATGCAGTACAAAGAAGGATATCCAATATCTTTTATGTTTTCAAATATTTTCATCAAATCTTGACAAAATTTTGACAAGCTTCCTCTTCTTTACTTTTGAACCATACTTTCCAATATATTTCATGATTACATGTTGAGAAACAACTAGATGAATTTAATCGACATTAGATTGCCACATTCTAAGAAGATTAACATTGTAGACATTTTTAGCATATCATCAATACGTGCACGCTAATTTATTTATTTTGCATTTATTATTTTATGAAATTAATATTTATTAATCACATGATCCTTTTGTGGAGCATTTTTGTCATATGCAATAATACACTCCTTCTAGTGCAAGCACAAATCTACACTACATTTTGTATGTCTTTAAAAAACATGCTCTCTTTAAAAAATTCTCATAACCTTCATGTGAGGATTGAAAGAAGAAACTTGTGAGGTTTTCAAGGTAGGGATCATCATTTAGGATTCAAGGAGCCATTAATTAAATTTTATATATGATTATGAATGTCTCAAAATTTAATGTTGTTATATGTTTACAAAGAATATCTTCTCAAAATGCACACTAGAACGAGGGATACTCTTGGTCCTTCTAGTTCTTGACACATTTTCCCTCTTTTAATTCCTACAAGGATATAAAGCATTAATCAATATAATTTTTATAGGTTTTGGAGCACTTATGTGACAACCATTTTTGCCAATCTATCTTGTAAATAAATTTCCATGAATTTAATTCATATAAATAATATATGGAAATGTAACAATTTTCTTTGGTTAAATAACATAGTTTTGTGGGTTATCATAAACCATTACAATTCGAAGGTGGTTTATAATTTGCATGGATTCAAGTGGTTTCATAAAATTCCAATGAACCATTAATCACACCAAAGGATTTTTCTTTAGTTGTTGTTACATCTCAATTTTTAACTACATGGTATTACTTTCAATGCTTATTTTATTTTAGATCTATTGTTTCATTCTCCAAATTTTTTCTTGTTTTCAATCATATTTCCTAATGTTAATAATATGGACCAAGTAATATGAGAAGTTAGACAACTTGAATTACATGTATTTGTTGAATTGCATGATCATGTTGTTCTCTCAATGTTTGTCATGTTTTTCTCATCCTTTCTTTTGATTTTTCTCGTACTTCCTCTGTGTTTGGCACTTTCTCTCCTTTCCGAGATCGAAATCTCCAATTTCCCATGTTTGTTGTGAATTCTTGTGTAATTTCCACATTATGATATTTTTATATGAATGAATGTTTGTTATTATTTTTTCATGCATGCACATTCGAATTTGTATTTTTTTCCTTTTTTGGGGGGTGGCAACATGAGCTCGATTAAGATCCTAGCCTATAGCATTTTACATAAATGCCATAAATAAAAGGTTGGTGCACAGCTGGTAGTTTATTAATTTTTCAATGGATTGATTGGGCTAAAAGCTCGATCGAGCTTATAGCTCGATCAAGTTGTTGGTTGACCATGTTAATGGATCAATCAAGGGTTTCTTTGACCCTCAATCAATCTATTTGAATTTATAACTCTAGTGGTTAATCGACCATTTTAAGCGCTCAATCGAGCTGTCGAGGTCCTAAAAATCATAGTTTTAGCACCCCTTCTGTAGATTTCTCTAACCTACCATTTTGTCCCCTGGAGGATTTAGGGCAGAATTTGTTCTTAAGTGGCAGAGTTTATGAAGTTATATTCGTGAAAGAATCCTCTATCCAATGGCATATGAGTTTGAAACTTTCCAATTCATATCATATTTTTCATCTAAGTACTTTTAAACATTAAACTGTTAGGATATTCTAACACATAGGAAATAATTAAGTGTAACTTGGTCTAGTGTATAGTTAGGTAAAGTGTGTTTCTTTAGTATGTACCTTTTGTAACTTACAATATGACAGTCATGATATGTTCTAGACATGAAGTGATCTGACAGTTCATTCTCTTCTTGGTATTACCGATATTTGATCCATGGATTAACACCCAATTGGTCCACGATCTCTATTTAAAGAGAATGGAGGGTCATTTGTCTGCAAGCATTGATGAGAGAAGCTTATGTAAATTTTCTTTCCTTTTATTAATAAGATTGCCTGAAGTGGCCGCATTGGCTCAGGTCGTGAATTGTTTCCCTCTTTGAGGGTTTTAACCACGTCAAGAATACTGGTGTACTGATATGAGATCTTTTTGTTAGCGATATCCTTTGGTGTTCAACCTAAGTAACTTACCCTATAAATTCCTACATGGTAATCATTAGAAGAGATGTAAAGTTTGGTGAAAATATATCAACCTGTGAGCCTAGTTCGGCAGATGTGCCACCTCTCTCTATCTCTTCTACTTTTGAAAATATTCCTTCTTTAGATGATGGCAGCAAGGATGACAATCCCCCCCACCTTCTCAGGATCTTCCTTCAGCTCCTTAGCTTCCAAAATGGGTCCACGCTACTCGAGATGCAACAAGTTCTCTTGCAGGTGATCCTATAGATCAACATTGTATATGTTCTCAGTTCGATAGAGCCTCTTCTTTACTGGCTCAATTTTCAGGGAATTATGATCCTGAGACCTTTGCGGAAGCTTCAGGCCATCCAGATTGGGGCGCAACTATGAATGAAGAATATTTTCATTATTGGCCAATGATACATGGGACCTTATTCCTCTTCCCAAGGGATGAAAACTTGTTAGATGCAAATGGGTTTATAGAACCAAGTTTGGACCAGATGGAAATGTTGATAAACATAAAGATCGTCTTGTTGCTAAGGATTTTTCACAAGTTGAAGGCATTGACTATACTGAAACCCTCTCCCCTGTTGCAAAAATGAAATATATCCACCTTGTTCTTTCCCTTGCTACCTCTTTCAAATGGGAAGTCCATCAGATGGATGTTAAATCCACCTTCTTGCATGGGGACTTGCATGAAAAAATTTATATGGAACAAAGTCCTATATTTATACAAAAGGACTCTAGCCTTGTAAGTTTGCTTAAGAAATCCCTTTATGGTCTCAAACAAGCCCCTTGGGCTTGGTATGCCAAAATGGATAGCTTTCTTTTAGATACTGGCTTTTCTAGGTGTCATTATGACAATACTGTCTACACCAAGAAAGTGGGTAAGTCCCTTATCATTCTCGTTATTTATGTTGATGATATTATCTTTACTGGTTGTGATCCCAACCTTATAAACCATATGAATTCTAGCCTTAAAAGGAAGTTTAAATGACAAACTTAGGACACTTGCATTATTTTCTTCGTCTTCAAGTCTTGCAATCCAAAGAAGGTATTTCCCTTTCTTAATCCAAGTATGCCTATGATCTTCTACACCACTTTCACATGGAAGATTGTGAGCCAGCCCCTTCTCCCTTTTATTCTAGAATCAAACTTTCAGTCACTTGTACTTCCCCTAAAGTTGATGTTACCTTATACCGTCAACTTATTGGAAAAATTTTGTACTTGACCCATACCTGTCCTGACCTTTCCTTTGTTGTTGGCCTTGTTGCTCGGTTTATGTACAAACCACATGAAATTCATTGGAAAGCAGCTAAAAGAATACTTCGTTATGTTCGAGGTACATTTTAGTTTGGGATTCATTACAGTGCAAGAGCATATCTCTGTTGGTTGGTTTCACTAATTCTGATTGGACTGGTGACCCTGATGATCAGAAGTCTACTGCTGGTTATGTATTCACTCTTGGTTTTGGACCTATTACATGGGCTTGCAAGAAACAAAGTGACATTTCTCTTTCTTTAGCAGAAGCATAGTATCGTAGTGTCATTGAAGCTAGTAAGAAAACCTTGTGGCTTCATCAAATCTTGTCAGAGTTTGGTTTTCAGTAGCAGCATATGACTACACTTTGGTGTGATAATCAAAGTTCCATTCAAATATACCAAGATTCATTCCAACGTCAGCTCAACAAACACTTTTGAACTACACATGCACTTCATCAGAAATATCACTTATGACCATGTTCTTGAAGTGCAATATTGTTCAACCGATCATCAAGTTGCAAACATCTTTACAAAGGCTCTCTCAGAGGTGAAGTTTACTAAACTTCGATTTATGGTTGGAGTTCAGGAAGTTTTCATTATGGGGGGATAGGTTCTAATGCCTCCTTCCTTCTCCTATTGTGTCATCTTTGTAAATCATTCAATCCTATTCCAAGTTGTTCTTAAGGGGGGATGTTAGGATATTCCGACACATAGGAAATAGTTAAGTATAACTTGGTCTAGTGTATATTTAGGTAAATTTTGTTTCTTTAGTATATACGTTTTATAACTTACGCTCCAACGGTCATGATATGTTCTAGACATGAAGTGATCTGACAGTTCATTCTCTCCTTGTTATTACCAATACTTGATCCATGGCTTAACACCCGAATGGTCCATGATCTCTTTTTAAAGAGAATGGAGGGTCATTTGTCTGTGACCGTTGATGAGAGAATCTTATGTAAGTTTTCTTTATTTTTATTGATAATATTGCCTAAATCAACCACATTGGCTTAGGCCGTGGACTATTTCCCTCTTTTAGGGTTTTAACCACGTCAAGAATATTGGTGTACTGATCTATGATATGTTTGTGAGTGGTGTCCTTTGGTGTTCAATCTAAGGAACTTACCCTGTAAATTCCTACACATACTTGAAATTTTTTTTAGACAATTTCAAAGGGACTAAATAAAATATATACAACAAAAAAAAAAAATCAAAAAATACCACTATCTTAATTTACAAGTCCTCTTCAAAAGGGAACTCTTGGTTTTTCAATTTATAAATAGTCAAAAGAATATTACATGAACACATGTGTCTGCAAAATGAAATTGAAATATTACTTTGCCAACTTTGAAAAATAATAAAAAATAAAAATTTTCTCTTAAAAATAAAATTTTAATATGCATAACTGAGTTCTCTTTATGTAGATAATGTTCATATAAATGTTTTTCAAAACTTACACATTTTAGACTAAGTTTTGCTACGTGAACGCACACATACCTCTGTGAAAGGTTTCAAGGAAAAGACTTTCATTTAATGGAAAATTGAGAGATTATATGACATTAAATTTTTTGAAATAATTATCACTAGGACAACAACATAATTCTCCACAAATTGTCTTTTTACTCTGAATCAAAATTCACAACACTTATATAAATTTTGAAGGCTTCAATTCGATAAAAGAGTACAATTTTGAAAGTTTCATCGCCACATGTGGCCCAAAAGTTTAACCCATCTTCACGCATTCACTTCTAACTATAAAACGAACATTACAGGCTAACTTCCTTAGACTTAGATATTTTTCTAGGTTTTATGGCAACCCTTTCCGGGATTCAACCAAGGTTCTCTGAGAGCTTGCTTCTAACCCAACCATACTTAGACACATGAAATCAATTCCTTGAGCATTCCAATAGTTAAAAAAAAATGGATACACATATTTGTAGAGACGTAATCCTACCCTTCTTTGAGGCGTAAACACATTGAATATCATGACAACAACACCTATTCAAATCCATGCAATACACTTGTAAAACACAACTTTCCCTTACAATTCATAGAGTAAGGAAATACCAAATCGAAAGCCCTACAAGCTCTGTAACCATCCACATGCATGCTCCACACCTTAGGTAGCATCCTCTTAATCACAAATATCCTTAGCTAAAGAAGTATACATAGGCCATGGAATTTCAATCACCATAATAATATTCCAACTAATTAACAAACCACAAATATTACTATGAGTATGGAAATCATGTAGGGATCATAAAGTCCCTAAACCAAAAGAATTAAACATGCATACATCTCATTACAACATACAAGAATATACACCCCTCTATAAGAGATTAAGTTATGTGACAACAACAATAAACAATAATATTACATAAATATGTATAGTGACATAAATAAGAAACTTATCTTGTGAGCTAGGCAACTGATAACTAAGAGTGGGACTTCAACTCTCCACCCAATCATAGGATGATTGCACAAAATTATTTCTTGCAATCAACCACCCTAGAGGTAGATGTAGAGCATGAGGAGAAAAGCTCAAGGGAATAAAACCAAAACCAATAAACTCTCGTTGAGAATCCATATACGACCCCGTCTCCACCCACTTGAACCAGGCATTATTGTCTCCAACGTCTTCACACTTACTGGGAATCTAGAGCACATTATTATCCAACTACGAAGTCATAATCAACCAAGGAAACACAAATTTTCCCTCTGCAAATCAATAATCCAGAGAGTGTAGAGTCTCCACACTTCCATGAATCTAGCGCAGTCCGCACCTCCTTTGATTACCCTTTTCCATGCTACACTGCATGCACCCATAGCCCCAAACCCAGGTTTGTGATCCTTGTTAAGTCTTCCCACACTTCCTCTTCACCAAAGCTCTACCTTCTTTTGAATGCACACAAAAAAAATCCCCCATCTCGTTTATCCATTCCTTGCTAAGTCTATCCTTGTGTGTTGACTTACCAATGTGCATTCGATGAGACATGAAAGAGGAGTATGGTCTTGTTCTCCATTTAGAAATCTCACACTCTTCCTCCCTTCTACTAAATCAGCTATTAAAGACATAGTTTGAAATATTTAATAAATTAGTCAAGGATATGGTGGCCATTAAATGAACAACTTTACATTTCCAAATTCCCAAAAAATATCCTCCTCAAGACTATGAATTCATGTCCCCTCTCTCAGCATATTCATTACGTTTACATTTCTACAGTAGGTACAAAAATTAGAGTTCATATGATATTTACAAGAGGGTTTAACAAAACAATTTTCACATTGTGAAGCTAAAGTATATTATAGGAAAAACTATGAAGGAATGGCTCATAGTGGAAAGCAAAAGTATTTAAGGGGCATCAATTGTGTGGGAATTTCTAGTTAAGGCCTTCCATTTACTTGGAAAATAGTCAACTTAGAAAGAAGAAATAGAAAATTAATTGAGAAATGGGGAAGATCCTTGGATTGGTTAAAAATGAAAATTTAAACTAATAAAGTCTCTAATAAATGAATTGCATTAAATGAGGATATTCTCCTTAGAGGATGAAGCACAACTTAACAAAAATGCATGGTCGCAGGGTTGGAAATCCATAGAAGTTTTGAATTTACAAGGGGATAATGTAAGGGAATGATCTCCATATGTGAACTTTTTGAATCATAGTACAATAAAACTCTCATATAAAAATGTTTTTAATAAAATAATCTAAAATCAATACACAAAGGAATATAGTATAGTCAAACTAAGCTATTAAAAAAAAATGGAAGAACATAAGGAAGGTGGAATAATCTGGTAGTGGAAGCTAATATGGTAATTGGAGAGTCCTTTAAAAGCTAGAATTTTTTTTGGTTGCCTTTGGCTTATAAAATATTAACATGGATAATTTCCAAAAAAGGAGTTGGCATGGGATAGGAATTTGTGTTATCTACAAGTGTAATGAGGAACCTAAAGATCACATGTTTGTTACTTATTCTTTTTCAAGAATTGTGTTGAATGAAATATGACAAATATCAAAAAAAGTAACAAATGGGAACATATGACTCCGAAGGGAGTGTCTTTTATCATGGATTTTTTTGTGAGTTTGAAAAACAATTTAAGTCTTTTCCTTTCTTTATAACATGGTGTATGCAATATCATTAAATAATATAATTTTCTATAATTTTCTTATGTTTATAACATAAGTTTTTCATGATATTATAATATTATATGAGTAGATCTATAAAGAACCAAAAGAAAAACATAAGAGAGTACTAAAGGAATAGTGTATTGATTATGGCAAAGACTGGTGATTCTTTAATGGAGAATGTGAGAACCCAATCAAGATCCTCTAATGAAAACTAATGTAACCACAAAATTTATAGAAATATAATGATTTATTTGCAATCCAACAAGTCAATTTATTTAACCATAACATATATATAAATAATATATTTATTAAACAACAAATTTGGTTTTCAACCATTCACATGAATTAATTCATAATAAAATACATACTTGGTTACGATATGATGGCTTAGTCGGGGTTCTCTTGTCAGAGCTTCTGATGAGTGGTAGTATTGTAGCAAGGATGCTGTAAATCCTGTGCTACCAGCTTTACTTATCAACCCAGGGTTCGTACAAACTTGGAGGTGACAGTGTTGTATGCACAAGTAAAAGTGATGGTTCTGCCTGCTGTCACTGTTCAGTTGGCGAGAGACCATTGGGGTTCCAAGCCAAACTTCTATGGAGTCAGAAGAAGCTTGATTCTTTGATGGAAGAAAGGTAAATCTACTCTAAGAGAGTTACTCTACTGCATTAATGGAGAAGGTCAACATGTAATGCTAAATCACACCATACCCTAATTAACCATTTAAGAAGCTATGCTAGGCAGAAATGCTAAATCAACATGAAACAAATGCTACCATATAAGTTGCAAAAATAAGAAGCATAAAACAATACTAATGTACAAGTAAAGAGACTAAACTAAATCTATTTTTGCTTTTTTGGTCTTTTTATGCAAAATCAAGTATGCAAACTAATTGTTCTTGTGGATGTGGCAGGCGGATTAAGGATGTTTGAGGATGGCTAGAAGGGTTATGAGATGGTTGGATGGTGTGGAGGACCCCTGGGAGGATTTTGGTGACTTCCTAGAGGTTTTCCATTAATTCAGCCTCAAAACAGGGCGTTTCAGGAAAACCTACTGGATGTACTAGAAACCTACAAGATGATCCTATAGGAATTACAGGGAACCTACAGAATACAACCAAGAGCTAAACGTGAGGTGTTGGAGGTGATGGGAGGCTTAGGAAAGGTGTGTGATGGGTGTAATGGAGTGGAAGAAGGTTTAGGATAACTCAGGAGTCAATATCCAAGATATTAGCTGACTAGATTCGCTCAATGTGCTTGGTAGAATTGCTATGAAAAATGATGGAAAACTAGTGAAGGTGATGGTGAAAACAAAGGATGGCTAAGGTGGATGAAGTGGAAGGTGGCTATTGGTTATGAAGTCTTAGTATCCTCCTAAATCACCTGCTCTGCATAAAACATGTGCGTCTTCCAAAAAGCTATGCAACAAGATACATTTTCATAAACTAGAAAAGCAGAATTAATGAATCAACTTCCTATACTATGCATGAAGAAAGTTTCTGAGAGGAATGAAAGCATGAGTGAGATATACTACAGAAATGGAGATGAAAAAGATGACAATGAAATCTACCTTGCAAAATTAACCAAATACTAAATCAAAGACAACAAACTCCAAAGCTCATAAAGGAACTAGAAATTTTTGGGGTTGCTCAAGGGTCCCTTCCTCAAGTCATGGTCCCAAAGGGAGGAAGTGAGGCCGAGACACCTAATAACAACCTTGTAGTGATCCTTTTTCTCCTTGCTACCCTTATACTTGAAATAATGCATAAATGGAAGAAAACTATCAAATAACCAATCTAATCTACACTACTTGTAATGGAAATGCATCTACTAACAAATTAACAATGAAGCTATGAATCTACACTAAACATACATGTACAATAAAGAGGAGCCTTGGCTGCTAGGGTTGGGCCCTAACCCAAGAGCTTCAGTCCTCTAAGTTAACTTATTGCTGGCTCAAAACAAAACTCATTCTTATTGCCAAGACAGAAAATTACATCAATAGAACTGTCATAAGTTTTGTAGCTCGAAAATAGATTAGAGTTCTACAATCAAAAATCTGAATCCTACTGAGGTCCTCGGCCTCTCTACTTATACATCTGAAGTCCCCAACGACTTCCTTAAAATCAGGGAGGCTCGACTTCCCAAACTCGAGATAAAATGGTGCTTTCTCTCTCACTTAATCCGCTGCCTTCTAGTCCTCATGATTTGGTTGTTTGCACTTCGAGCTGATGTGATGAACAGAGGAATATTCAAATGGAGGAGTATTAAATGAGTAGGATTTACCTCCTACAATCCCTCTCCCTTGTCCTATTCGAGTTTTGACCTTATTCTTTTCCAATTCCTTGATTTTCTCCTTTAATCCTGCATTCAATGCATATTAGAGCACAAAGCATAATATCTAACTCTAACTCACCTCATAAACAAAATATAATAAAAAAAATGTAATAAGTTATGAGAAAAGTTGGTTTGACTAATATAGGAGGTGAATTAAAGCCCATATAATTACCCAATGATGAGGCTCATCATAACCCTCCTACTGAAAGTGTTGCTCATCCTCTGAGAAACTTAATCAATATCCATATCCTTCATGGCTCTAGTGGCCTCTCTGACATCCCATGCCTATGTTGTGGTCTCCTCTTCTTGTTCATAGAAGCCTGCTTTCTTTTCTACCTCCTCCCACTGCCTCTTTTCTTCTTCTTCTTTTCTCCCTTCTAGCATCCCTAAGAGTAGTGGTGGACTGAGTTTTAGGCCTATCCAATTGAACTTCAACCTTTGCATAGATTGCTTATACATAGGTGTTCTGTTGAGTTCCTCTCTCAACCTTTGAGGAGAGTGATATTATCTTATCTTTAAGTTGTATGGCAGTGTGTTCCATCTCCTCAGGCAAGCATGTATACTATCATCTCCTAGCAACCTGAACATGTCCTCAAAATGTGAAATTGCTTGCTCTTGGGCAGCAAGATATCTAGGTGCCAACTGAGGATCATTTGTAATCAAATTATGGGTATTGATGAGGGCCATGGGATTTGATTGTTCAGCTCTGATCAGAAGAGGTTCAGTTTGCTCTCTTGCCAATATCCTTTTCATCTCTGTAGCTCTTGACTCCTCATGGTTCATCCATGATGCCAAAGCCATTAATTGTAGATCTCCTAGCTTGGCATTAGGGTCCCATACATTCATGTTTGTGAGGGCCATGTTGTGCAAAGAAAACTTAGCCCTTTTGGCCATATCTTCTAGTGTACTTTGATAAAAAAAGATCAATAAACTACATGTAGTCATGAAATGGCATGGTGCCTCTCTATGCTAGGGTCTTAATCTGAAACTGCAGCCATTGTTATTTGAGGTAGAGAGCATAGGATTTAGCTGGCATCCTACACTGGATTGCTTCCAAAGAGAGACTGGCCATACATGCCAATTGATTCTCTCTTTCCTGCAATTGTCCCCTCAACCATGCATTTTCTGTCTCTAGTTGATTTCTCATTATAGCTTCTCTATCCCTTAAGTCACTTAGCTCTCTGCCCATCTCCTTGAGTTTCTCTTCCATGTGCCCAATGTCTTCCACCCACTTTGATTTGGCGATCTGCATCCATCGGTGAGTTCTAGCCCTCTCCTTCTCAAGCTCGAAGAACAATGGGATGGAAAATTTTTGAGGTATGACCCTACCTCCTTCAATAAACTAATAATAGGAGTCCAGGTTAGGTTGGGGGCTGGGTTCTTTTGTCTCTGGGTCCTCATCTTTAGTTTCTTGCTGCTCCCCTACTTTTCTTTCCAATTTCCGTGCCTCCTGTAGATTCAGCAGAGTATCCTATATGACTGTTTTTGCTTCCTGTAGATTTTGTTGTGTATCCTGTAGGATTTCCTTTCCCTTGGAAGAAGTTGATCTAGTAGTAGGCCTTCTCACATAGGTGTTAGAGGACTTAGGGGAAGGGATTTTCTCTTTTTGTGTAGGGGAGTCTCCAATCACAATGGGAATTTTGGTTGATGTTTGGGGTTTCCCCTACCTTATTCTTGTGCTCTTTCTTGTCCTGAAATATAATGAGGTCTGCCTCTGCCTTTTTCCTTTTTCTTGATTGGGGTGCTAAGAGCAGTGAGGGTAAATTTTGCCTCTCTCTCATTGGCTTCTGGAGACACCCTAGGTGACTCCTCCTTATTTTGTGTCCCCTCTTTTCCATTGCCTTCTTCCTCTATGTCCTTCCTGTCTTCTTCCTCTTGTAGATTTTCATCATCTCTGTCAGTTTCCTCCTTAACATCCTCCTCTGTTTCTTCAGCATCCTCCTTTTCTTCTCCCTCTTCTTATTCATTTTCATTGTGTTCCTCTGTGTCATCTCCTTCTTCATCCATCTCATCCTTATCTTTTTTTATATCTTCCTCTTCCTATTTTACTTCCTCTTCACTGACAGTGGGACTAACATCATAAGTGAGAGCTTTGATGTCATCCTCTGCTGGCATTTCTCTTAAAAATAACCATGTTATAGGAGTTTTGAGGTTCTGGAGGGCATCTTCTATAAGGATCCTAATTAACCCATGGTGAGCTAACTGTTGGGAATATCCTCCTTCACTTTTATGCTTGAGTCTATGAGTGATTGAAGCAAGAAGTATGGTATGTTGAGCCTTTGGTGAGGGGGTGTTTCTGCTCCAAATCTCAAATTTTCAAGGATCCTGAAATGATATCCATATACCACACTATACCTACCTTCACATGAAATGTATTTGATCAGTTGGTAGCTTACCTCATTCCATGGATATGGCAAAATTTCCCTCCTTACTCCATTTTTGTCCTCAGTGGGTTCCTCATGTTCTAAAAAGAATTTTCTTTTGGCAACTTGACTATCCCCTTTGTCTTCTTTCCTCCATGGTATTCCTAGGGGAAGTGTGGTGACTCTGCTGATGAACTCAGGGGTGAGATCTATAGTGAGGCCCCTTATTACAATAGTGGCATGGATTCTTGTGAGTGAAGTGAGGGAGAGAGAAAATTCTTGAGGCACCTCATCATCATACCCTCTGAATTTTTCGAAAAACCCCATCCAATTATGTCTTGTGAAGATTTCAAGCACTTGGGGGTGTTGTTGGATTCTTACAGTGTTGGTGGGATCTCTCCTATTAAACCCTCCTATAATCTTGTTGGTGAAGTTTGAGGAGATGAGAGGGTTGAAACAATTTTCAAATGCAAAACCAGAATAGAGATCACTGTGTATGTAATTCCCTTACACAGTTGCTAAATTCACTCAAAGTTAGAGGATTTCTGGTTCATTTACTTGTAAAGAGGGATGTAATTACAGAGCCTACCTCTTTAGATTCTTTACAGTGGCCAAATCCCGTGATATCCCTTCTGAACTCTTCTCTGCCAATCCTGTAGACAGTCTTTGTGTATCCTCTGGGAATTCCTTTGCATGATCCTTTAGGAATTCCTATGCAATCCTGTAGGAATTCCTGTGCAATGAAACAATGGAGTTTTTCTTCCAGTGGGTTGCCTGGGTATGAGAGCAACTTGAGTGAGTGAGTTTCGAGGAAGTGAAATGCATGAATGCATGGGAACGATGTTTTATTTCCTATTATGGTGATTTAGGGTGAGATGGTGTGTTGGCAGTAAAGGTACGTTTCCATTTTTGGACCGTTGGTCCCCACTACAATCTCATCATTTCCCACTCCTCGTAATTAGCTCCCACCGTATGGATCCGTAGTTTTAACCACTTTTGTCCTACTCCTCTATCTTTGAGTTGACTGCAGCCACGTGTGAGAGGACACCCGGTTGTTCATGTGTTGACTGAACAAAGGTGGCCAAGTTAACTGGCCACCTTTTCACTTATAAACCAACTATCTCGTAACCCTTACATTTTTTTTTACTACATGATGCATATGAGAGAGAGAGCAGCATACTTACTTGCGGTTCCAATAATAATGTAAACTTTGAAATGGGAACTGATATTGTTACTCGTTTCGTAGAGATAGCAAAAAAGTGACCCGATTTTGAAAAGGGGTGATGCAGAACACACATGTTTTTTTTAGAGCATAGTTTTTGGCACTTTAATTTTTTTTATGTACATTACATTTTAGAATGGTAGTGATTTTCATGCTGATTTTAAAAAGTGGTAATTTTGTATCAGGCCCTTTTTTAAAAGACCTATTTTTTGACTTTAAATTTTCTAATATATGAAATGTAAATAATTATTTTCTAAATTTAATAATTTTTTAAGTGGTTTTCTTCATATTTTCTTGTTTTTATTTATTTTTATTTTTTTTGTAGTGAGGTTTTTATTGTTTTGCATATTTAAAGAAGAAGGTCGATATTTTGAATTTTCGTTAATTAATTTTTCAATCCACATGAAATAATTGTCTCTAAAAAACAATAATTTTTAACAATTGACATGAAAATAACCATTTTTACAATAAATATAACTAAAAAACTACGCATTTTGATAATTTTTTGTAATTTTTTACTAGAGATGACATGTCAAAATCACAATTTTTATAGGAAAATTTTAACTAAAAATGGTTAAATAATATATATATATGAATTTCATGTCAAAAAAATAATAATAATCACTGTTTTTTCAAAAAATAATGATTAACATAAAAATTAATGCGAAAATCACATAATACAAATATTGAATGCATAACAACCTTAATTGAGTGCTTATTATTCTCATAAAATGTCAAAGTCAAAACATTACAAGTATAACTAATTAATAGTTACAAAAAATGAGCTTGATATCCAAGCATAACTTAAATTTAATCAACAATGTCATGTAATCCAAACTCTTCGTCCTCTAGAGTTTCATCATTGTCTTCTTCCACAATATTTTCTGCTTCATTTTGCTTATTTTCCTCTTCTAATGGATCTTTGATGTCTGTGAATCTCCCAATGTATGCCTTTTCAATCATTCCGTGTAATGGTGGTTGGGGTTCCTTTGCCTTTTTTTCCACACATGATTCACTAAATTCTCCTTTCTTCAACCCAATTCCTTGCATTGCATCTGGAAGAAATTGAAAAGCATTAATTCTTTACTGACTAAAATTGCATTGTATTGGATCTTTTTCAATGGCAACACAATTTTTTCCTTTTTGAAGGCAACATGCTAGTGTTGTACCTAATTATCAAGCACAAAAGAAATAAATGACATATAAATTAAGAAATAACATATTGAAATTCAATTCCATATAATAAAACTTACTTGAGCCAGAAAATAAATCCAGAACCCAATCTCTTTCATTTGAACATATGTCTATAAGATAGTTAATCAATAACTGTGGTTTTTGATAAATGTTAACTATCTCTCCTTTTTATTCTTTGTCTTCATATGTTATTTTCTCACAACAACATCATAAGTCAGTATTTGGCTATGACTCTTTCCATCTACCCGATTAAAAATCATAGACATATAGTTATCATCTTTTTCCAAAGTATCAATATGGATGAACTCGCAATCATTTATAAATGGTTGATCTTCACGGTTAAAAAGATTTGACTTTTTCTTGTAACATGAAATAGTAAAAGTTCAATTAACTTGTACATAAATCAATTTTTTAACATTAATCAAATATACATTTTCAACGTCTTACCATGTAAGTTTCATCCTTGAATTTGTTTTCCCCTTGAAGCTTGACAATAACATTGCCAATTGTGTGTCTGAATGAAATATCACAAATCTCCATAATGGTGATGACGTGACTTTTAGAAATCCCGCAACCACTTTACTAAGAGCTTGACAAGTATAAGGGTCACTATCATAGTCAATGTTTGGAATATTGAAACCATGGGGAATATATGCAATAACTAGGGCATTTTCCCTTTTAGGTATGACTTTAGCAATGTCTTCACAGTTGCCTTGTATTACTTGATATTGAATAGTGTCAAGCCCATTCCAAATGAAATGAGTAAGAGTTGGATCAAGTTCAACATTCTTAAGACGAACGTTGCTTCTTCAGTCTTTCGATCTTTATTTTTTTAATAAAGGTTCTGAAACTACCTGCTACTTCATTTTCATCCTTCTTCATCTTTTATAAAATAAACAAATATATGTGCAAGTTATAAATTAAAAATAGTATACAGATGAATAAAAATGAATGTATAAATCAACATACCTTTTAAAATGCAAGATAAAATAAAAAATAAAAAAATTAATTAATGTTGATGTAGAACTTGAATCTGGATAGTTACATACAACATCATCCCAACTATCTTCATTCAACAATTTAACCATTTGTTCTTGAATTTTCATGTAAAATTTGTGACTGCATAGATAAAGTAAAAAAAGTTAATATAATGATATGTATAACAAATACTACCAAGAACAATATGTTATATTTAAAAGAAAATTATAATCTAGAAATAAATAAAAATAATTCAACAAACTTACTTTTGAAATTCCTCAGACATTTCCTCCAATGATAATTCCCCTGACCTCACACGAGATAATATTTCTTTGACAATTTTTTCATCCTTCACTCCTTGCAATGCTCTCCAAGGTGTGATAGCCATATCTTCTGGAAGGTGATTCATTTCAGGACCTGATTTACTGTTGCTACATATCAATGGCTTAGACTTTTTGACCTTTTGGTTTTTAATGCCAATGTTCTCCCACATGCTAAAATTCTCATTAATCAACTCCCATATCTCTCTAGTTCTAAATGCCAATTGGAAAATGTTATCAAAACCTCTGAATAAATCACTAACTTTTCCGCCTTTGCTACCTTTTGAATTGATTTTCTCTTCAATTTGATAGCCTATTTCCATACAACATTCCTTTCAGAAATGTACATTAACATTTATCCTATCCCGACCACATTTTTCTTCAAATTCACTATAAATAAATCTAACCCTTTGGATGAAAGTCATATACATCCTATATTCATTATCTGAATTATAATCCCATGTCACTAACTTTGCTTCTGTATCTAATAAACCAGCATAAATGACACATTTCATTGTTTCAAAACGTGGGTTATTGGGATATTCCTCCATCAATTGTCTTTGAGCTTCTACAAAATGGTTCCCCCCAAACACATAATAATTGTATTCAAAACATTTTGACTTATCAAATGATTCTTTGTTGGGAACTTGAACTGGATTAACAAGAAGCACATAATTAACCACATAAACATATGGTTTTACCTCATCAATGTCTTCAAGTTGTGAACATGTAGATGGTGTGGCTTTCTCATTTGATATTGACATTGTCCTTCACTTGCCTTAAAGATTTGTCTGACATTAAGTTGAAATGTACGACCACCCTCCATTATGTTTCTCTTTGTCAAGTTCTGTCGAATGGAATTTTGTTTTGTTATGATAATGCCATCCTCTGAATCATCTTATGGTGTAATGATTTCTCTACTTTCTTTTGAAGATTCACTAGGTTCTTGACTGTTGGTAATGACTACTTCAAAATGTTCAACTTTACTTTTCTTCTTCATAACATTCTCATCATTAACTGTAACAGATTTATTCTTGGGCATTGTTACTTTTGGTCTTTTATGGCTCTTCTCAGTTCCAATGTCATCCTCAATAACGACAACATATTCTTCATTGCCAGTTTCAACTTCTTCGTCTTCAAAAGTAACTTGTCTACCCTTGTTAGATTTATCATGATGAATTACTACATTTTTCTTGTTTTCCATATCTTCTTCTGACACTGAGTAGAAACTGTTGACAACTTTCATAATATCATTCTCTATGAAATGAATTCCTCCCAACCTAATTGAACAACTTTCAACAAAATTCTGCCAAACAAAATATCATATGTCAATAAAAACAAAATTATAAAAATATAGTGAGACAGTTACAAGAACACAGAACACAAATATAAATAACAATACTTATGATATTTTGTGTCATCTCATTTACGATTTGTTTACACAACTTTGTAGATACCTCTCTTGTGTCATACAATGAATATGATAACTAGTATTTAATCCTTTCATGTGTCTTGGGTGGTTTTGTAAGTATGTAAACAACTTCATTGTCTAGTACCGAACACATGTCTATGACTTTTCCCATCACCTCATAAATTCCATTATCATTAGATATGTCAACATATAGATATATTTGCACATTTTGGGTTTCTCTTTCTTTCACATATCAGACATTTGATGGAAGTTTCACTTCTTTTGATTTCTTCCAATATGAAATCATCTTCTTGTCATTTGAGGCAATTGAAATATTTGTAGCCATCAGCTCAGGTGGGGTTCGTTCACCAATTTTTTTTGAAGATCCACCTTTAAGAGTCTTCGGTCCAAAAGATTCACAAAAATATTCTTTGATGCCATTTTCCCGAAGAGAAAAAAAGACACATATAAATCAATAAATCAAAAAAACATAATAGCTTAAATTAACAACGAAAACGATAAATGATAATTAATTTTATAAACCATAACAATTTAAAAAAATAATAAGAAATTAAAAAAATACATTGCCCTGCCGCTGCACCTTGAAAATCAGTTGGCCAACCGAGTTGGCCATTGGGTCTGGCCCCCTAGCCCACCCTAGCGGCCCAACAACTGCCCCCCACCCCACCCCGGTGGCCTGATAGCCCACGAGGTGGAGGGGTGATTCTTGGAATCGCCTCGCCAACTCAAGGGCCGTTGGATCGTCGGGGTGGGCCGGAGGGCCGGGTAGCCATCCCCATTGCCCTAACCTACGTGCCCGTTTGGCCATCGTGAGCATTACCGGGCCCACCATGCCCACTACAGACGTAGTGGGTAAATTTGGACCACAAAAACTCTTAATTTAAAGAAAAACAAAAAAACAAAAAAAAAACAAAACTTCATTAAACTTACTTAATTTTAAATTTTGCAAAGCAGAAAAATTAACTAACCTTTCAAATGCAAGAATCCTCTGTTGAATATGTTGTTGATAGCAATGTAGCTGCTCCACAAATTCGCTCCAAGTCTTTTAACGAACCTCAGAAAATCTTGATGTGATGTGAGTAATAGTAATAATGAAATTTATTATATATGTGAAATTACGGAAATGTTTTACTATACGGTTAATGTGGGACTAATTTGTTTTTAAAAAAATTTAACATGTTAATTTTGTTATGGCGATATAAGAAACTATGATAAAGCAAATATTATGGAATTGTTTTACAGCACAGTGAATGTGGGATTAATTTGTTTTAGAAGGTATTATAAAAAATTTAAAAAAACATTCAATTGTTTAATAAATATTATATAGTTTAACTATTAAAATAATTTAGGTAAAAGTTTTAGTTTACAATTTTAAATTTAAAGATTTATTTCATAAAACAATTTAGTTAAATTTTTCAATAAATTGTAGAAGAAAATAATGAAGGGAAATACATGAAACGAAATTTTTGGAGGGAAATATTTTGGCGAAAATTTTTGGAGGGAAAATTTCATTCTCTAAGCTATATAATATCTTTAGGAGAGTCTGCATTTGTATCATTCAACCTCTTCTATTTGAAAGGGATGGATTCTTCTGATAGTGAAGTTTCGCTTTGTGAAGCATCAACATCTTCGTCGCGTAACAACTCTATTCATATTGATGAATATAACGGAAATTATTCCACTATGAATAGAAAGTCAATTCTTCCACTTAGTCCTAATCCTAAGGACTATGAGAGCAGCACTGATGAAAGAGGGGATGAAGAATTTCAAATAAATAAAGAGTCATGGTTTCCACTTAGTCCTAATCCTAAGGATTATGAGAGCAACAGTGATGAGGAGCATGATGAAGAATTTCAAAAGAATGGAGTGTCACGATGTCCACTTAGTCCTAATCATATGGACTATGAGAGCAGCAGTGATGAAGAGCATGATGACGAATTTCAAAAGAATGGAGTGTCACGATGTCCACTTAGTCCTAATCCTATGAACTATGAGAGCAACAGTGATGAAGAGCATGATGATGAATTTCAAAAGAATGGAGTGTCACGGTGTCCACTTAGTCTAATCGTAAGGACTATGAGAACAACAGTGATGAAGAGCACGATGAAAAAATTAAAAATAATGGAGTGTCACGGTGTCCACTTAGTCCTAATCCTATGGACTATGAGAGCAGCAGTCATGAAGAGCATGATGACGAATTTCAAAAGAATGGAGTGTCATTGTGTCCACTTAGTCCTAATCCTAAGGACTATGAGAGCAACAGTGATGAATACCATGATGAAAAATTTCAAAATAATGGAGTGTCACAACGTCCTCTTAGTCCTAATCCTATGGACTATGAGAGCAGCAGTGATGAAGAGCATGATGTTGAATTTCAAAAGAATGGAGTGTCATGGTGTCCACTTAGTCCTAATCCTGTGGACTATGAGAGCAGCAATGATGAAGAGCATGATGAAAAATTTCAAAAGAATGGAGTGTCACAGTGTCCTCGTAGTCCTAATCCAGTGGACTATGAGAGCAGCAGTGATGAAGAATTACAACTGAATAGAGTGTCACAATGTCCACTTAGTCCTAATCCTATGGACTATGAAAGCAGCAGTGATGAAGAACATGATGAAGAATTTCAAAAGAATGAAGTGTCACAGTGTCCACTTAGTCCTAATCCTATGGACTATGAGAGCAGCAGTGATGAAAAGCATGATGAAAAATTTCAAAAGAATGGAGTGTCACGATGTCCTCTTAGTCCTAATCCAATCAACTATGAGAGTAGCAGTGATAAAGAGCATGATGACGAATTTCAAAAGAATGGAGTGTCACGGTGTCCGCTTAGGCCTAATCCTATGGACTATGAGAGTAGTAGTGATGAAGAGCATGACGAAAAATTTCAAAAGAATAAAGTGTCACGGTGTCCTCTTAGTCCTAATCCTATGGACTATGAGGGAAATAGTGATGAAGGATAGGATGAAGCACTTAGTATTAATCCTAAGGACTATAAGAGTAGCTGTGACAAAGGACAGGATGTAGCATTTTCAGTAAGTAAACAGTGACATTTTCGACGTAGTCCTAATTCTATGGACTATGAGAGCAGCACTGAGAATGCACATGAGGGAGAATATCCAATAAACATCGAGTCAAATTTTCCATTTAGTCCCAATTCTAAGGACTATGACAGTAGCACTGAAGAAGGGGAAGATGAAGAATATCCCCCAAGTAAGTATTTGAAAAGCATAGCTGATCATAGTGTGGATAACATTCCTCATAATGATGATGAAAATGCTTATACAAATGATGATGCAATGATGGAGATGTTGCCAAGAAATATTGTATCGGGGAGTAGGAGCAGACCTTTTCATATCAATGCAAGATGTTCTAGTTATACAAGGGGTAGAGTAGAATATCTGACGAGAAGAAGTTCTATCAGCGCTCTCATTTCAAGTGAATGTTTTCAAAAAGATTGCTTGAAACATATGGATTTCAAATTTTCATTAGAGAAAAGGAAGAGATATTTGTCAATGAATAAAAGCATGCAAAATTCATATTTAGTTGGGTGCATGCAATCTACATTGTCAAGTTATGATTATCATATTGGGTCTTTATTTATCTATAGAAAGACTTTCAAAATGTTTCATTCGATGGGGAATTTTCATCTCTCGAGAATCCAAGAAAATTTGGAAAAGGATCCCACATTTTATTCAGAAGTACGTCATAAATGACAGTTTGGGCCATTATCAAATACTGCAATGTCATGGATGAAATATTTATTTTCAAAGCATGGAGAGTGTATGCCAAATAGAGAGACAATACATATTCCAGATAATTTTTCAAGACGATAAATCTACAACTTATACAAAGAATATGCAGAAGGTGCTGAGGGACATGGTCAATTTATTACATATCAATATTTTGTGAAGGTATGGAAGAAAGAATTCAACAATGTCTGTATTCCTAAGAAGACAAGGATGGGGATTTGCAGTACATGTGCTTCTCTTAAATAAAAAAGGGACAAATGTGAAGGGTCAGAAAGAGGTAAGCATTCATAACCTTAAATTTTAAAATTGTATAATCATCAACTATGAAAACATATTTCTTAATGGCTTTGTTTTATGTTGTGTAGATTCAATTGTCAAAGAACTTCAGGAGCATCGCGAATAACAAACAAGTGAAAGAAAAAAGTTGTATAAGAATCGAAAGAAGTGTTATGATAATCCGAATAAATATTTGGGTTTGATAATTGATGGTATGGACTAGAAGAAAACAATTTTACCACATTTTGTTCGCACACCCAAAAATTTACAGGAGGAAAATTTTATTCAGTATCACTTGGTCGGTTGTATGGTCTTCAATGGGAAAATGTTGCCAAGGGTGTACTTCACAACTCCAAATATTCATAATGATGCAAATCTGACAATAACCATAACTCATGATGTGCTTTCTCATTGGTCTGGTAATCTTCCTGAAGTTTTGTATCTACAATTGGACAACACTTGCCGTGAAAACAAAAATTAGTTTGTTTTTGGATATCTAAACATGCTTGTTGAATTGAGAATTTTTCAGAAGGTAAAGGTTGGTTTCCTTCTTGTTGGGCACACTCATGACCATATTGATCATATATTCAATCGTTTTTCAGTGACATTGAGGAGGAAGGAAGTTGGGAGCTTGCCATCATTAATTGAATGTATTAAAAAATCATACATGCCAGCGCCTACTTTTGATGTGTTGGAAGAAACTGGTGACATGCAAAGATTTATTCTGGGATCACATGGTGAGGAGAAATGCATTGAACAACTTAATGACATTAGCTTCCAACATCAATTTCGTATCAAAAAAATTGATGGGAAAACACTAATATGTTGCAAGAAGTATTCAACTACTGCAGAATAGGCAGATATACATATGAGTACTTTGACATTGATGATTCAGTTTGGTGGGAGTCATTTTTCAATAATCAAAGTGATATCATTTCAACAACAACAAATGAAGATATAACTTTGAAAAATCCATTTATTTGGCCACAAAATGTGTCAAATGAACATGAGGAATAAACATTTTTGAACAACAATAATCTCAAGGTATTATTAATTCTTCACAGGCAGAGGAAAGAGAGATGTACATTGGTTCCAGAAGATCTCATGCACAATGTGAAGCCATGGAAGACATTTACAGGGGTTCAATACAGGATATTAAGGAGGGTTGCATGATCGCAGTGCTAGGAGATGGAGATCCCAATGGCTATCCATTTTGGGTTGCTAAGGTTATAAAGGTCTTTACAGAAAAGGAGGATGTTACGGGTGTTGAAGTACATTGGTATACCACAAATACACACCCATTCAATGGTGTGTATAAGCCAAAGATGGTAGTTGACAAAAAAAATGGCGGAAAGAGAAAAAGAAAGGGTACAAATATAAATCGCCACTGCATAGACCTCTTAAAATTGGAGGATGTTGACATACTTGTTTATGACTTCAATTTAACAAAGAGAGGAACTCTTTGCTTCAAGATGATAGATATTCTGAAAAGGTTGTTACCAGAAGGAATAGTGTTGAGATGGGAGTCTGCTGAAACCGGTCGTAGATCTAGAAGAATTTTGAAACCTAAAATGGTGGGCATGCGTGTGGACTCAGATGGGGCACTAGTTGATGAAAAAGAAGAATATTGAACATCTTCATCATCATCTAGTCATTCATCTGAAGATGTGAATTCTGATGGTGTGCAAGAAAATATGAGTGATTTTGAATAATTTTCTAAGACAGTTTATATAACTCATGTTTGCATAGTATCTTGAAATAAAAATTTTGATTTCCATATGGTGTTAAATCGGAAGTTATGAGTCATTTTTATGTTGTTGGGTTATATGTCTTAATTATGATAATTTTTATTGTTTAGAATATCTACAATGCAACATTAAATTAGAGATATAATGTATGTTTCATTCAATATACAAATAATGACATTTTGATTAATTTAGTCATGTAATTTTCTCATAATGTCATGATTTTTTAATTTTATGGTTGAAAAAAATCCATTTTTTTTTGTATTTAGAATGTTATGGTTGAAAACATGTTGAATTTATACTTAGGAAAGAAAAATGTTATTCTACCAAAAACATTAGTGTGTTTTTTCCTCATAAACAGTTTTTTTTTTGCACATAAAAAATCGGTTTTACTAGCATTTTTTTAAAATGTTGAAAATTGACCCTAAAAAAAACCATCATTCCAGTATCAACACTTTTTCATTTTCAGGGTGTTTTTTGCACAAAAATTTCGTTTTCACTGCCATTTTTAAAACATCTTCAAAATTGACCCTAAAAAAAAACCATCGTTCCAGTATATACACTTTTCTTTTTTAGCTCTATTTTTGATGTTTTTTCGGGGTTTTTTGGCCAGAGTTCCCGTTTCAAGGTTTACATTTTTCAATTCTATGCTACAGTTGTCGAAGACTAGAGGTGTTGTTGTGTGTATTTGTTGCATGCTATTCTTCTTCCTCCTCTTGCTGTCTGCTAATGGCTTCTTTGTTTATGTAGGTACCTGTGGTTGAAGATATGATGCTGCTGGTTTGGAGCTCCTGGATCATCATGGTGAAGGCTTGTTGCTAGTATGATTGGTATTCTGTGGGATAGGCTGCTACAGGATTTCCTACAGGATGTCCTATAGCTGCTTCTCCCTCAGAACTCTTTGATCATTCTTCTTGTTGGGGCTGTGAGGATGGTGACATGGATGGAAAGAAGGAGTGGGAATGTAGAGAGCAAGGAATATTCAAGTGATGCTCTTTATTCCTCTTTGTTTCCCTTTTTTGAAGACTGAAAAAAAATACTCTTGAAACTGATTTTTTTTCTTCTAATGGTAGTGTAGGGATGATGATGGTGGACAAGGTGTGGTGATAGATAATGAAGAGGGTGAATTTTAGGGGCCTAGAAAGTCAATCATTTGCCTTCGGACTACTTCCTGTAGGATTTCTGGGTCACTGTAATTCCTACAGGACCATCATGTAGGTTTTTAGGGAATCCTGTAGGAATACAAGGGATCCTGTAGAAAACACAGTCCTTTTATAAACTGAAGCAATGGAGTGAAAAAACGACAGAAATGATGGAGGGATGCATGGTAATGAGTGGAAAAATAAATATGTGAGTGACAGGGGTCTCTTTGGGATCCTCCTTTGCTCCTTGACCGTCCTTCTTGCTGACCTACAAATGGAAATTTCATGATTAATTTTTTTTTTTTTTGAGAAAAACAACTAGGCTGCCTCTAAGAGGTTTTCACCCTAGCTGTTTGCCCTGGGTGCCTCAAGAAAGGTTTTCACCCAGGGATCTTTCTTATTCTCTTTTTCTTCCTTTTTTTTGTTTTGACACCACTGAGCCACCTCAAGAGGTTTTCAACCCAATGATGGGACTCAGGTGCCTCATGGAGGTTTTCACCTGAGTCCTTATTCTTTCTTCTTTTTCTTAGTGATTTGACGAGGGAGGAGCTGGAACTTGCCCCACTATCATCATTGTTTTATTAATATCATCAATGAACTCTTGTTTTGATAAAGGTCTCTTGTAAATTTTCAATCGGTGTCCATTAAAAAGCAAAGGAATGGCTTCTTCATCTATGGTTCTGATTTTCACTGAACCATTATCATGGCATATTTCCATAACATAAGGTCCGATCTATCTTGTCCTTAACTTGCCCTTGAAGTCTTTATACCTAGAATCATATAACAACACCCAATTGCCTTCCTGAAATTGCTTCTCCTTGATATTTTTATCATGCCAGATCTTCCTCTAAAGTTGAACTACCTTTGTATGTAGGAGGGCCTACATTTTGAATTCATCCAAACCATTCAACTAGAACAATATCTCTTTCTATGCACTACTGAGATCCAGATCTAGTTGGGTTGCCATCCTTAATGTGTTATATTCAAATTCAATGGATAGCAAGGATTTTTTTCCTATAGACCAGCTCATAGGGTGTGAATTCAATGGTGGTCTTCCATGTGGTATTATAGGCCTAGGTGGCCTCAACTAGTCTTTCTACCCAATGCTTCCTGTTTCTGCTCACCACTTTGGTCAAGATGCCCTCCAGTGCTCTATTGGTCACCTCCACTTGTCCCTTAGCTTATGGATGATAGGGAGTGGAGGTTCTATGCTTGATCTTGTGATGGTTGAGCAAGTCTTCAATCATGTTGGAGGTAAACTGGCTGCCTTGGTCTATGACTAGCTCTCTAGGGTACCCAAATTGGTAGAATAAATTCTCCCTTAGGAACTCAACCACATTCTCTTCTGTTGTTGCCTTAAATACCTTAGTTTCAGCCCACTTAGTCAAATAATCAGTGCCCACAATAATGTATTGTTTTTTCTTTGAAGGAGGGTCGATAGGCCCAATGAAGTCCATGCCCCACTTGTCAAATGGCTCGAAAGTCACTTGAGGCTGCAGAGGAATTTCATCTCTTGGAGTAGGCCTTCCCATCATCTGGAACCAATCACACTAACTAGTGTACTTTTTCACATCCTGATGAAGAGTGGGCCAATAATAGCCTGCTTGTAACAATTCGAATGATGTCCTCTTTGCTGCAAAGTGACCTCCACAAGGCCCATCGTGACAGGTAAGAAGGATGTCAAAGACTTCCTCCTCCCTGACACACCTTCTCAAGATTTGATCAGGGCCAAGTTTGAAAAGATTGCCCCCAATCCAAGTGAAGGGGGTGCTTTTCTTGACTATCTTGCTTTTTTCTTTGGAGGACAAGTTTGGGGTGAACTGTGCTGATAGAAAATAGTTTGCTATATCAGCAAACCATGGAGAGAGAACTAAAATAGAAAATAAGTGCTCGTTCGGTAACTGGTCATCCACCATTCCTTCTTCACCTGCAGGCAAATTTACTCTAGACAAAAAGTCTGCAACAACATTTTCCTTACTAGGCTTATCAACAATGGTTAGATCAAACTGCTATAATAAAAGTAACCATCTTATAATTCAAGCATTCACATCTGGTTTGTTCATTAAATATTTGATTACAACATGGTTAGTATGCACAAATGTTTGATAGTCTGTAATATAATTCCTGAATTTGTTTAATGAATGCACAATAGCCAGGAGTTCCTTTTCAATCACTGCATAATTCAGTTCAACCTTTGATAAGTTCTTACTGATAAAATAGATAGCATAAGGCAGTTTTTCATCTATTTGACTTAGGGCTGCTCCTATGGCTTTGTGTGAGGCATCATCATGAATATGAAAGGGGAGGGCCCAATTTGGGCCTCAAAGAATCAGTGCAGTGGTTAACTTATCCTTTAGGATGTCTAAGGCCTCTTGAAAGCTTTTTGACCATATAAACTCAGAGTCTTTGGCCAACAAACCAAATAAAGGAGAGGCCAACTTGTTGAAGTCCTTTATGAACCTTCAGTAGTATCCAGCTGACCCTAGGAAACTTCTGAAATCTCTCTTCTTTGAGGAGGTGGGACCCTTTGGATGATAGCTATTTTGTTTATGTCCACCTGCAGTCCTTGCTGAGATATTGAATGATCTAGCACGGTCCCTGCAGTCATTAAGAATTCACATTTTTCAGGACTGAGAGATACGTTCATTTCAATGCATTTGTGCAGTACTTTGCTGATCCAGGTGGATATTGGTGGCCACCTGCCAAGTCCACCTGGACCCCCACCATTGTTTCTCTCAACATTTTCAGTTTCCTTAATTGTAGCACAACTTACTATTTTTAGCAGTTTTTTGGGTCGTGAACTTCCGGAGCCGTTTTGAGGCACTAAACGATGTTTTTTGGGAAATATGGGGGCAACATGGGTCCATGGACAAATGTTGTCCTTCCCAAAGTGGTAGTGCTTGGATAGATCTTTCTAACGAGCTATTGTACGCATCAAACGGAGATCATATACCAAAGTTATGACCCCGGGAAGTTGATGTACCAATTTACCCAAACGGGGCCCACAGTTTGGCGTTTCATCTTCTAGGGTTGGGTTTTGGAATGTTATGGGTTTTCCATTGTTTCTCAACAATAAATAGGCCTTCGAGCCTCATTATAACACAGTTCAAAGGCATGTAGCCACCACACATCTCTTCTCAGAGATAAGATACCATCGCCCTAGCTGGTTTATTTCCATTATTGTTTGTAAGCATATTTCAGTATTTTACATTAATGAAATGAAGTATTATTTCCGCTGCATGTATGTGTTTATGGTTATCTCTATAATTTGTTGCATTTCTGTTTAAGTCCAGATCAGTGGTATCAGAGCGGTCTGCTTTTTCTCTGTTTTTCTTTGCATGTCCCCAACGAGGTTGAGATATAATGAGTTAGGGCTTGAACTGGTCGAACCTTTGCAAGACCAGCCTCGCAAATCCCGACGGCCTCTCATGGCAGATGAGAAGAAAGACGAGGGGGCAGGATATCCTATCAAAATATTGCTCGAAGAAGCCTTCGAGCGACAACAAAACGCGATGATGGACAACATTGCCCAAATCCTTCAACGGCTACCGAGAAGTGACGCATCGACTTCCAACGGCTACTTTGGAAATGCCATGCCCTTTAAGGTACAAGTTAATTTTGAAATCTCCATATTCTAGGGTCAGATAGACGCAGATGTCGTAGATAAATGGTTAGATCTACTAGAGGGTTATTTTTCTGTTCATGAATTTTCAAGTCGGGAAAAGATTGTTTTCGCTCTTCTCAAAGCAGCCCCCCACGTCAAGGATTGGTGGGAAACCTACTGCGAGCAGAAGGATGAAATTACTAACTCACTATTTTCAACCACACCCACCTGGAATTCATTCCGGGATGCCATCAAGGAGCAGTACTGCCTTGTCGGAAGCCATGAGGATGAATACATAAAGTGGACCACGCTGCGATAGGGAAGGGACCAAGATGTGCCAGAGTTCACCAATATTTTCCATACCCTTCGCACAAAGTTTGGTATCAAGGATTCGGAATAGCATTTGATACTCAAATACCGCGGCTGCCTGCACAAGTACATCTAGAAAGAAATAGAATTCCTAAACATCTCCTCACTCGACATAGCATACCGATATGCCGTCAAGGTCGAGCAGAAGTTTAAACAAAAGAAGTGAGACTTTGGATCTGTGAATCTGAAGCAAGCGAAAGGTGCCCCTAAACCACAGAACGAAGGAAAAAGCCAAGGTGAGGCAGCCCAAGACAACTTGCCAAAGCTGCAAGCAAAGAACAGTGTCGCGAAGCCGAAAAAGGACACGGGAAAATGGTGTGAGTTCCATAAGAGCTCCACTCACAACACAAGTGAGTGTCGGGCCAAAAAGTCACTGGTAGTTGAGCTAAAGGTTTCAGAATCAGATGCATGTTCTGACTTTGAGTCAGAACCTAACAAGAGGAATGACAAAGGAAATCAGATCATTGATGCAGATCCCAACACCATTGTTGCTACCGCCAAGATCCAGAAAAATGAACTCGAAGATCCAGAGGAGGAGGAGCGTCTCTTCCACTCCCAGATGTGGGTAAAGGGCTCCCCGCTACAGTTCATTGTCGATAGTGGGAGCCAAAAGAACCTCATTTCGGTAGAGGTCGTGAAGCAGTTGGGCTTACCGACCACAGCACATCCACAACCGTACACCATCAGGTGGCTTCGTCAAGGATGAGATCTTTGTGTGAGCCAGCAGTGTTGCCTTCCATACAACATCAAGCCCTTCACAGATGAGGTATTGTGTGGCATTGCTCCCCTTGAAGTTTGTGATGTATTATTAGGACAACCATACTTGTGGAAGCGACATGCTATGTATGAATCAAGGCCCCGTGTTGTTATTATTACATTGGGAAATAAGTTGTACAGGATACCAGAGGTAGCACCGCCTACTGCCATCTCTTTGATTACTGCAAAACAATGCAATAAGCTCATTTCCAAAACCGGGAAATTTTTTTCCCTGATTATACGCCCTCAAGGAAAGAAGAAGATGGTGGCCACGGCCTCCAGACAGGGCTCCTTCGCATGACAACTAGAGATGGACAAGGTCGTGGAGGAGTACGAGGACATCTTCACCTCCCCCGCAGGGGTTCCTCTGCACTGTCAGGTCAAGCACTCCATCGATCTAACCCCAGGTGCGCCGCTACCCGATGGACCAATTTATCGGCGCTCCATTTTGGAGAACGATGAAATCAAGAGGCAGA
Source organism: Pinus tabuliformis (assembly GCA_031772625.1). Taxonomy (NCBI): domain Eukaryota; kingdom Viridiplantae; phylum Streptophyta; class Pinopsida; order Pinales; family Pinaceae; genus Pinus; species Pinus tabuliformis. The sequence continues at coordinate 480,146,355 of CM062811.1, read as the reverse complement.
TTCAAGAGTTGCTGCAGAAAGGTCACATCCGTCCGAGTTCATCACCTTGTGGGAGCCCGATCGTGTTGGTACAAAAGAAGGATGGGACTTGGAGACTCTGTATTGACTATCGGGCGCTGAAAAAGATCATTGTCCATAATAGGTACCCAATCCCACGATTGATGACCTCCTGGACCAACTAAGGGGAGCAAAATATTCCAGCAAGATAGATCTGAAGTCAGGATATCACCAGGTACCAATTGAACCCTTTGATGTGTGGAAGACTGCCTTCAAAGCCAAGGAGGGCCTTTTCAAATGGTTGGTTATGCCTTTCAAATTGGAGAATGCTCCTGTAACCTTCATGAGGCTAATGGATGACATCTTACGACCATTCACCAACTCATTTGTAGTGTTATACTTGGATGACATTTTGATCTTCAGTCGGAGTTGGGAAGAGCACCTCCACCACATCCGACAGGTTCTCCAAACACTACGGCAACATAAGCTATGTGCGAATTTGGAGAAATGCACTTTTGGCATGACCCAGGTTCAGTATATAGGATACATTATTGATGAAAAGGGGGTGCATGTGGATCCAGCCAAGATCCAAGTCATTCGGGATTGGCCATCTCCAACCACTCTAACAGAGCTTCGTAGCTTTCTAGGTCTTGCCAACTTCTACCGCAGGTTCGTGTTGGGGTTTTCTCATATCACTTAGCCCTTGAGTCAAGTCAGCAAGGGAGGAGCGAAAGCAAAATTATTTTGGTCTGAATCTCAACAGAAGGAATTCATAGAGTTGAAAGATCACCTCTGCACGGCACCAGTGCTCGCGTTACCAGATTTACAACAACCATTTGAGGTCGAGACAGATGCCTCTGACTATGCTATTGGGGCAGTCCTTACTCAACATGGGCATCCAGTGGCATATCATAGTGAAACACTTTCAGACACAGTCTGGAAGTATCCCACTTATGATAAAGAGATGTATTCCATTGTGCAGGCCTGCCGACAATGGAAGCATTACATTTTTGGGAAGGAAATGGTCATCCACACATACCACCAACCCTTGCAGTTCATACAGACCCAAGGGAAATTGCAGAATGATCGCCATCAGAAGTGGTATACATACCTGCAATAGTTCCATTTGAATATAAAGTATAAGAAGGGCAGCACCAATAATGTTGCAGATTTCCTTAGTCGACCACCAATCATGGTGTTAACCACCGTGCTCAACTCTTCCGGGCATGAGACTTCTGATTGGCCACTTCTCTTCAAAAGTGACCCAGAATCGGCCACACATACCAGACACTCTTGGAGGGTCGGCATGTTCTAGATTTTCACCTCTAGGATGCCCTATTATGCCACCTAGGTCACCTTTGTGTTCCTTCAAGCGAGTGTGCCAAGATGATTTGTGAAGCACACTACAGTCGAGTTGCTGGGCATTTTGGGGTCAAGAAAACGGTAGCAGTACTGCAAAAGTACTTCTATTGGCTGAATCTTCGACAGGATGTCGGGAAGTACATCAGATCATGTACTACCTATGCCATTGCCAAACCGACCATCAAGAAGCAAGGCCTCTATACCCCACTGCCTACCCCTAGTCGACTTTGGGAATCCATCTCCATGGATTACATGTCAGGCCTTCCTTCCACTAAGCATGGAAATGACTGTGTTTTTGTGGTCGTCGACAGGTTCTCGAAGATGGCCATTATGGTAGCCTGCAAGAAGAATATCACAGTAGAGGCCACTGCTAAACTCTTCTTTGAACGAGTGTGGGTGCACTTTGGTATCCCACAGTCTATCATCTCAGATCGGGACAATCGGTTCCTCAGTACATTTTGGTCCAGTCTCTGGTCAATGCTGGACACCAAACTCACTAAGTCCACAGCCTTCCATCCTCAAACTGATGGCCAGACAGAGGTTGTCAATAGGATGATTGTACACATTCTGCACATGTACAACTCAAAGCATCCATGCACATGGGACGAGATCCTCCCCTATGTTCAACACAGCTACAACCGAGATCTTCACAGCTCGACTGGCCATAGCCCTTTTTAGGTGGGCTTGGGATTCCAGCCACTATGCCCCATTGATGTGGCCATGCCACTTGCAGCTACTCACACAGATTCGGCTCATGTCCAGTTTGAAATAGACAAGGCAACCAGCTTCATTGAACACATCCAACATATTCGCTAGCAGGTCCATGAAATTTTGGAGAAATCAAATGCCAAGTACAAGCAGCGACATGATCAACATCGGGTGCCACACAAGTTTCAGGTGAGTGACAAAGTCTGGTTGCATTTGCAAAAGGAACACCTTACTGGAGCTTATCAGAAACTGAGACCAATCCACTATGGTCCTTACACCATTACTAAGGCTGTGGGAGACAATGCATTTGAGCTCAACATTCCTCCATTCCTTAGCCTACACCCAGTGTTGAAAGTGGACATCCTTTGGCCAGACTTTCCACCATTGCTAGACACATCCGACATTGCAGAATAGCTCACACCAACAGAATTAAATCCAGATCACATGGAACAAGCTGCAACTGATTGGATCATGGACACATAGATAAAGAACACTCGCCAACAGAATATCCAACTGTATAGAGTTGTCAAAGCAGGCCAACTCCTTCACCAGGGCAAGTGGCTCACTAGGGACTGGGTTCAGCAAAAGTTTCCTCATCTCATGGAGGAACTCAATGCAATGGGGACCATTGATTCCTAAGGGGGGAGGAACGATCCAGGTGGATATTGGTGGCCACCTACCAAGTCCACCTGGACCACCACCATTGTTTCTCTCAGCATTTTCAGTTTCCTTAATTGTAACACAACTTACTATTTTTAGCAATTTTTCGGGTCCTGAACTTCCAGAGCCATTTTGAGGCCCTAAATGACGTTTTTATGGGAAATCTGGTTGTGCTTGGATAGATCTTTCTAACAAGCTATTGTACGTGTCAAACGGAGATCATATGCCAAAGTTACGACCCCGGGAAGTTGATGTACCAATTTACCCAAACGGGGCCCACAGTTTGGCGTTTCATCTTCTAGAGTTGGGTTTTGGAATGTTAAGGGTTTTCCATTGTTTCTCAACAATAAATAGGCCTTCGAGCCTCATTGTAACATAGTTCAGAGGCATGTAGCCACCACACATCTATTCTCAGAGATAAGCTACCATCGCCCTAGCTGGTTTATTTCCATTACTGTTTGTAAGCATATTTCAGTATTTTACGTTAATGAAATGAAGTATTATTTCCGCTGCATATATGTGTTTATGGTTATCTCTGTAATTTGTTGCTTTCCTGTTTAATTCTAGATCATTTTCCTAGGTGAGACAGGGCTTCTTGAAAATCACAGCCATAAGGTGTAAAATCATCCATATAAATCTCCAACACATCATGGACTAATTTGGCAAAAGTACTCAAGGCTACTCTCTGGAAAGTGGCAGGAACATTGCATAGGCAAAAAGGAAGGACCCTATAGGAAAAAGTACCCCAAGGATAAGTGAATTTGGTCTTATCCTGGTCTTCTCGGTAGATCTGGATTTGGTTTTACCCACTAAATCCATCTAGGAAAGAGAAAAACCTTTTCCTTGCCAAGCCATTTAGCACTTGGTCAATGAAGGGTAAAGGAAAATGATCCTTCTTTGTGGCTTTGTTCAGTTCCCTGTAATTGACACAAATTCTCCACTTACCATTTTCTTGGGAACTAACACCAAAGGAGAGACCCACTCACTATCGGAGATAGGGTAAATGAATCCTACATCTAGCAGTTTTTGCAGTTCTTCTTTGATTATATCTTTAAGAGATGGATTCATCCTCTTTTGTGGTTGCTGGACCGGCTTGCAACCTTCTTTGATGTATATGTGATGAGTACACACTAAGGGGTGTACTCCCTTCATTTCCTTTTAACTCCAAGCAAAGGCTTCTATATTTTCCTTTAACATGTTGCACAACTTCTCTTCTTGGAGAGCAGAAAGAGATGGATTGATTTTCAAGGTTCTCTCTGGGCTGAATTCTATGGTTTTGACATGGAGTGGGTTGGAACTGGCCAAGCATAATTCAATTGGATAATTGTTCATGGTTTCCTTTACTTCTTCTTCTAACGGTAATGAATTGGGAGTTGGACTTTGGAGTAGGTGTTCAATCAAGTCATCCTCATCCTGTTGTCCTCCTCCCATGGTTGCTTCTAAAGCATAAAGTTGGGCAGAATAAGATTCATCTTCTTCCTCCTCGCTAAAGGTAAGTCATGCTCTAGGGAAGGTTGAGCAGGAGGCTATAAGACTAACTGCTTGGACATATGCCCATTCTTGATGGTCATATTCCCAGCTTTGCAGCTAATGTAAGCATCAGCAGTGGCCTGTTAGCACTCCAGGAAACTCTCCTAGGTTGCAGCTCGAAGATGCCTGGTAACATATAACCTTCAATATTGTTCTCAGAACTATTGGAAAGGATGATGTTTTGGATCAAGTTAGATAACCATTTCAACTCTATACCCACTCAAGACATGCATGAACATCCTCAACAACATAAGGCTTTAGACCACAAATGCTCAATAGTTTGTAGATTTAATGGATAGATGAAGAATACTGACAGTACCATAAGATTGCATACATGAACATATATGAATGGATAACTACAGGCAGCAAGGAAGCTTGCAAGTCTAATATATCAAAGCAGAGATAAGATGACAGTTATCTGGCCTTAAACACAAAGAAAACCTGAACAAATTGTTCAAGTGCAAGCATAGAACAGAGGAGAAATGGACATTGAACATATAATGGCAAAATAAGCTTATATTGCTAGAATGAAGATGAGAAGCTTGAATGAACAGAGGAGGAATAATCTCCAAAAGTTGAACCCTTCGTACATTTAGTTTTCTACCCTTTATAGGTTGTTCACAATGCTCCTGAGCTCTCTAGGAGGCTCGAAGTCTTAATCTATTCGATCTGCATTGTCAACTGCTTTGATTCCTTGAAGGCAAGTGTGGCTCGGTGGTTTCTTCTTCTGACAGAAGACTAACCATATTCAGATATTTTGGGTGGTTTGTTGCACTGTCTGGGAGCTCTCTTGTGCCAGAGATGCCCCATAATTGATTCTGCTGTTATGGATGAGTTGCGCTGTCTGTGGATGCTTCATGGCCGATTATGTTTCAGGCTAGCTGCGCGTGCTCCATGATGCTTCTATGTTGTGTTGTCTGTGTGGTGGAATGGCTCTTCTCTTTCCCTTTCCAGGCTCTTGTTTCCCAGCAATATGTCTCCCAGGCTCTATTATATGGTGCAATGGGTCTTCGGGCCCATATATCCCTCTAAATGGCCATTTTTTGTCAATACAGGACTGTTTTCTGTTTAAAACAGAAAACGCAGTGACACTGTGAAAATCCCGCCTATTCCTATCCCTTTCAGACTTAAAAAATCATTAGATGCGGCTTATCAGTCTCTCGGGTCTGCCCTTGTTGCTATCGCAAGTCGCAAAGAAGCCTACCCTATGTATTTCTTTGTATTTCTGAAATATGCGAAAAACATTAAAAACCATGAAAATGGCCTTTTCAGACTTCAAAAATTATTAAATTCCCTTCCCGAACCATTTTGGGTCCGGGCTTCATCGCAATCGCAAGGCTCCTAGGCTTCCTTTGTAATTTTCATTATATAACGAAAGTATACCAAATACATTAAAAACTGATAGGGCACAGGCTTGAAATTTTTTAGGAAATTATTTTTAGCGCTGCCAGGTCCGGCCCATCGGGTTGCCCGTATGTATGTGCGGAGGTCCCGCCCCATGGTAGTACGCCGATGCGATACAGCGATGCGATCCGATCACAATCACTGATCACTCATTCCTTGGGCCTTATATATATATATATATATATATATATATATATATATATATATATATATATATATATATATATATATATATATATATCACTGCATATCATCGGCAATCATTGATCGGCGGTGTCATGTGCCCGCCTGTAAACTATCCCCTCTGCTTGGCCGATTGCGATTAGCCGCCTAGATCTGGGCCGTTGATCGGCCAAATCTAACAGTGGCTATTCCTTCTCTGTTTAAGCCTGTGGGTTTTTCATTGTTTTCCTTTGGTTTTCGCCTCCCAATAGTGATTTTTAGCCCTTCCAAGGGCTTTCCTCCCTTGCTCATTTCGATCAATGGATGATTTTTGAGCATTTTTGAAGATTTTTGGGACATGTATGGATCCATTTTTGGCCATTTGCCTTCAAGGCTAACACTAGCTCCTTCTAGGGATGAAATCCTCCCTGTGAGGTTTCAAGAACCATAGATCAATGCCTTTCCTGTAAAACCAAAATTAAATCTTCCTCCTAGTGTTGCATTGGGCATGGAGTCTTTTTAGCATAAAAATAAAAATTGAAAGAAAAACATATTTACAATACCAAGGCTTTAAGGCCTTAAATGAAATAAAGTTTCAAGAACCGCCCATTTACTGGGCTACCCAAAGCATCTGCTCCTTCCAGTATATGCAGAATGAATGTATTGTTTTGCTGAACTTGAGCGATGACAAAAGGACCTGTCCATAAGGAGTCAAACTTGCCATGATTACCTCTCTTTTCCTTAAATGCATCCCATTTAAGCACCCAATCACCAACTTGGAAATTGTCCACTTTTGCCTTCTTGTCAAAGGTTTCTTTGATTGCCTTCTGATGAGCCTTTGATTTCTCAACCAGCTGCTCTCTTATCTGCTGTAATTCAACTAGATTATTCATTCTTCTTACCATGTCATTCTCTTCCTCTTGTTCTTCTTGCAAGAATTTAGCCATAGGGAGAATCAGCTGGATAGGGAAAACAACATCAGCACCATAAACCAGTTTGAATGGAGAATTCCCTATGGATTTTTTGATGGTAACTCTGTCAGCCCATAGTGCAAATTTAAGCTTGGAATCCCAGCTCCTTTTGTTGTCCTCTAACAGATTTTTGATGACCCTTATCAGACTTTTGTTAGATGATTCTGCTAAGCCATTTCCTTGAGGATAATATGAGGTAGAATGCACCACTTGAATACCCATGGATTCAGTCATGTCCACCACTTCTTTTTCTTTGAAAGTTGTTGCGTTATCGATGACTATTTTGTTTGGGCAACCAAATCTAGTGAAAATATTCTCATTTAAGAACTTTATGACAACTTGATGATTGGAATTCTTAGTGGGTATAGCCTCAATCCACTTGGTGAAATAATCAGTGGCTACTAAGATCCATTTGTGTTGGCCATTGGAATGTGGGTTGTTCTTCCCTATAAAGTCCAAGCCCCACTGCTGGAAGGGACCATTGACATGTATTGGCTTTAAGGGCAAAGATTTTAGCCGTTGTCTGCCTGCAAACCTCTGACACTTGTCACAAGCTCTTATAAAGGAAAATGCATCAAAGAACAAAGTAGGCCAATAATATCCAGCCCTCAAGATTTTTTGAGTTGTGGTTTTCCAATAATGATGCCCTCCAAATATGCTAGAATGGAACTGATGCATGACTTCCACAGATTGTTCTTTATCTAAACACCTCAAGAGGATTCCTGATGGGCCTTTCCAATAAAGCAGATTCTTATTAATGCAGAATTGTGTTGATCTTAGTTTAATGGCATGAGCTTGACTTGAGCTAAGCCCTGGAGGGACTTCTAGCTTTTGTAAAAAATGAACTATGCTGTAATACCATTCACATGTGGCCATATTTTCAGCCAAAGACTAATTCTGCCTTTGGTCTTCTACTGCTCCCTCTATCTGATCATCATCTAAATTTAAACTCATGGAATTTATGTCTAACAAGCTGCAATTTTCTTCAGCCATAAGTTTAGCCAGACCTTGGCCTTTGACAAGCTTAGTGGGCTTCACCTCTATGTCAAATTCTATGAATTTTGCAATCCATTTTGCCCTCTTTCCATTAATATCTGGCTGAGTTAAAATATCCTTTACCGAGGCTGAAGGTACATATGCAACTACTTTGGAATGCAGAATATAAATTTTGAATGCTTTTAAAGATTTAATGAGAGCATAAGCTTGTTTTTCAATAAGGTCATACCTTAATTCGACATCCCTTAAAGTTTTGCTGAAAAAGGCCACGGGGAGCTCTATGGCTTCATCATTTTTCTGCAACAGAACTACTGCAAGTGTATCATAAGAGGCAAAAGAGAAGATACAAAACTCCTTAGTGTAATCTAGGCTGATTAGAGTAGGAGCTTCCATGATAGCTTGCTTGATGGCTTCAAAAGAGCTTCTTGAAGCATCTGTCCATTTTATTTATGCTACTTTCTTCAGCATGGAAGTGATGTGATTTACAAGCTCTGCAAAATTTGGAATGAACCTCCTTACAAAGTTAATCTTACCCAAGAAGGATTGAATGTCCTTTTTTGACCTTGGGATGGACAATGTCTGAATTGCTTGAATCCTTTCTAGATCAATCTTCACACTTTTAGCAGAAACAATATGTCCCAGAAGTTTGCCTTCTTCTAGAGAAAACTATGACTTCTTTGGGTTGACTGAAATTCCAAACTGTATGCACTTTAGGAATACCTTCTTCAAATGTTGTAAATGGTCTTTGTGGCTGCTAGAGAAGACTGTTATGTCATCAAGATAAATAAGGACAAACTTGTCCTTCTCTCCCACAAAGGCTATGTCCATGGCCCTCTGAAAAGTAGCCCCAGCATTCATCAGTCCGAAAGGCATCTTGGAGTACATGAAAGTGCCCCAAGGAGTAGTGAAGGTGGTCTTTTCCTGATCTCCAAGATGTACATCTATCTGATTGTAACCTAAAAATCCATCTAAGAAAGACATGACTTTAGCCCCTGAAACTCTTTGCAGTAAGTGTTCCATCTTAGGCAGGGGATAGTTATCTTTTTTAGAGCACTTGTTCAGATTTCTGAAGTCGACACAAAGCCTGATTTCTCCATTTTTCTTTCTCACCACCACAAGGTTAGCTATCCACTTTGAATACCTTAGGGGGACTATGATTTTGGCAGCTAACAACGTGTTGATTTCTTTCTCGATCAAAGGAAATAAGGGAGGGCTGATAGGTCTTAATTTTTGCTTAAAAGGGATGGTGTTCTTTTCCAGCGGGATCTTATGCTGAATGATGTATGCATCATAGGTTTTAAGATCATTGTATTCATAGCCAAAAATGTCATTGAATTGCTTCATGAGGGTACAATACTCAAAATTCTTGGTAGAGGATAAATGTGTGGACAGATTCATGTTTTTTGGACAGGCAGGGCTGCCTATGTTGTGTTTACAGACAACAGACTCATTCTCTGTTTTGGCCGCATTATAGGGCATGCCATTATGATCGAAAAGCATCTCTAGAGGCACCAATCCCTTTGGTATGTGATTACTAGGTAGCTGGATGATGCTTCTTTGGCCAATTTCGATTTTCAGCTTGGACTGGCCGCCTTCTTCCATGGTTTCATTTTCCTGATTGATGCGCATTTCTAAAAATTCCCCAACGACTTGCAAAAACCTATTAATTTCCTCATCATCCTCAAAAACCCTCCAATATTTGACATTGTCAGGAAGAGATGGTCTGTATTTTATCTCAACTTCATATGTCAATTTGGGAGGCAAACGAGGAATAAACATGCTAGCAGAGAAAGTGAGGGAGTCGTCAAGCTAGTTCTTCATTCTTGGAATATAAGAAATGTTGAAATCATTGAAAGAATCCTTGAGCCTCCATACCTCATCTTTGTATGCCTTCAGCCTTGGATGCTTTGCTTGAAAGGTTTTATTTACCTGCTAAATAATGAGATCTACGTCTCCAAACACTTTTAGGCCTTTGATACCCATTTTTTTAGCAGCACTTAAGCCCAGGATCAAAGCCTCGTACTCTGCAATGTTGTTTGTGACCTGAAAGGTTAATTTGAATGATAAATGAATATATTCCTGCGTTGGGGACACAAGGACTACACTTGCCCCTGCAACTTTTTTAGAGCAAGTTCCATCGAAAAAAATATCCCAAACCTGTGGGTTTTCTTCCTTTGCGATCTGGCAAACTGGTTTCTTGAGCTGCATGGAGGCCAACTGAGATTCTTCAATATGGAGAATACATGCTCCAAAATTGGTGTCAACAGCATATATGGGATGATTGGTGGGATTCCTTTCATCGTTGATTATATAAGCCAACTGCGCCTGTCTGTATAATCTCTTGCTCTCTCCTTTGAAGACTGGCACAGTAGCATAAGACAGATCGTTTTGTAATGATCCACCTAGTCCCTTAATCCAACCTCTGGAAAGTAACATACCGAACTTGGGGGGTACATCTGCCACCACAATATCCATCATCATGCTTTTCATAGGAAGCTGAGACAAAGTGATGGCTAGGTCCTCGATTAATCCCAGACATTTCACTTTTCTAGAGTCAAAAGAGAACAAGTCATGATAAGGCTTTGTGATGTCAAGACCCAACTCATTCATGACAGCCTTGGGCATTAGATTATGGCTAGCTCCAGTGCCCAGAAGGTAGTTGTGAAGGATCTTATCATGAATAGTCAGAGAGACATAGAATGATGGGGAGCTATCTTGACAATTTTCAATCATTGGGCTATGAATAACAATCGTCTTGTCATCTTGTAGATTCACACAATCAGTGGAGGCTTGGATGGCTTTAGGCTCAAGGGCCTCAAGGATGGATCTTCTGAAGGACTCATTCTTCAATAGTTCAATCAGAGGCATGGGTATCTTTAGCTTCTGAATTTCTGATTGAAAATTGAAAGGAGGAGAAGACTTTTCAAGACCTTTAACCTCATGAGCTGGAGCTTGGAGAATGATGGGATCGACTGCCAGTTGTTTTTTCTTAGTAGCTTGTTGTACTGTAGGGACAACAGATCTTTGAACAGGAGTTTCCTTGGCATCATTTACCTTTGACCTCAAATTATATCTTTGTTGATCTACCGTTTGTAAAGTAGCTTCACCATCCCATTCTTGGTTAATTTGGTCATTGAATAATGACCTTTCATAGGCAGCTGAGGTAAAAAAGGAGGCATTGCCTTTGTCTTCTAGACAATGGATCTCATCTTCTTCTTCAAACTGCTCTTCTTCCATGACTACATTCTGAAAAGGAGCCTTCACCCTTTGGTCTTCATTTGCATCTTTGTTTCTTTGCAAAATCTGCAAATGCTCATTTGTTCTTCTATATGGATTTGGATTTGGATTTCTAGGAGCAAAGGTATTAGGCAGTCTTCCTTTCCCTGGTTGCTACTCAACCTTTAGTTTGGAGATTTTGGAGGCTGAATCTATCATTTTGGTCATTTTATCTATCTTAGGATCAGAGGATGATGAAGACTCGCCTCTTTGTCTTCTTCTATCAACATTTCCCTTGAGCTTCTCTACAGCCATGATGTTTGATTCCACTTCCAAGGCTGCATCTTGCATGTCAGCCAAAGTAGCACATCACCTCTCTCTCAACAATAGGCAGAAGTCAGAATCAAAAGCACTAGCATAGGTGAGTTTAGAAGAGGTAGTAGTGGGTTTTAATTCAGCTGGTATCTTGTTGTACATACGGTTAAACCTCTTATTAAAATCAGATAGCAACTCACCGTTTTCTCTCTTTAAATTGCCAAACTCATTGTGGTAGTAGAGGAGGTCCTTTTTATCCCCCCAATGCTTTAGAAATGCATCATCTAAAGCTTCAATATCTACTATAGATCTTGGGGTTAGTTCTCTGAACCATTTCCTAGCCTCTCCATCTAGGCTGTGGACAAAGACTCTCATCCATACATCATCCTCACTAATGTCCAGATTATCAGCATAGCTATAGAATGACTCAAGATGTTATTCAGCAGTAACACCTTCAGTCCTAGTGAATTTAGGCCTATATTTCTGATATTCTCTAGAGGGCATGGCATTTAAAGGAGTGGGCAGTATTAGAGGCCCATCCCTAGAAGCTATGATTCTTTCCATTTTGGTAGGTGCTTGTGGACCTGCCATAGTTGTGCTGGCTAAAAGAGTATTGGAAGTCTGAATGACAGAGGGTTGAGGAGTGACTGATAAGACTAAATGAGTATGATGGATAGGAGGTGAGGTTTCCTTTGGGCCTACAACAAAAGGAGAACCTAAAGAATAAGGAGCTTTATGAATTTCTGAGAGTTTTTCTTCACTGCTAGTATTAGATGCTCTACTCTCAACATGTATTTGTTCTATTGCAGGATTTTCTTGAAGAGATATAGACTATTGTTTAGGTTTACCTAAACCTGATGCTCCTTTCTGCAGAGCCTTCCTTTATTTCATGATCTTTCTAGGGTCAAGTACTGGATCAGCTTGTGACTTCTGAGGATTTCTCTGAGTATGCCTCACAATTGAGCCAGAACTATGAAGTGGAGTCGCCAGATAGATGATCACAACTAAAAATGTGCCCAGACTTTATCTATCATCAAAGCTGGACCTATGGCATTTCCCAAGGAAGCTAAGCTTCAGTTTCCTCTCCCCGGCAGTGGTGCCAATTATGTTAGCACTCCAGGAAACTCTCCTAGGTTGCAGCTCAAAGATGCCTGGTAACATATAATATTCAATATTGTTCTCAGAACTATTGGAATGGATTATGGTTTGGATCAAGTTAGATAACCATTTCAGCTCTATTCCCACTCAAGACATGCATTTAGACCACAAATGCTCAATAGTTTGTAGATTTAATGGATAGATGGAGAATACTGATAGTACCAGCATATTGCATACATGAACATATATGAATGGCTAGCTACAAGCAGCAAAGAAGCTTGCAAGTATAATATATCAAAGCAGAGATAAGATGACAGTTATCTGGCCTTAAACACAAAGAAAACCTGAACAAATTGTTCAAGTGAAAGCATAGAACATAAGAGAAATGGACATTGAACATATAATGGCAAAAAAAGCTTATATTGCTAGAATGAAGATGAGAAGCTTGAATGAACAGAGGCGGAATAATCTCCAAAAGTTGAACCCTTATTACATTTAGTTTTCTTCCCTTTATAGGCTATTCACAATGCTCTTGAGCTCTCTAGGAGGCTCGGAGTCTTAATCTATTCGATCTGCATTGTCAACTGCTTTGATTCCCTGAAGGCAAGCGTGGCTCGAGGGTTTCTTTTTGACAGAAGACTAACCATATTCAGATATTTTGGGTGGTTTGTTGCGCTGTCTGGGAGCTCTCTCGTGCCAGAGATGCCCCAAAATTGATTCTGCTGTTATGGATGAGCTGCGATGTTTGTGGATGCTTCATGGCCGACTCTGTTTCAGGCTAGCTATGCGTGCTCCATGATGCTTATGTGTTGTGTTGTCTGTGTGGTGGAATGGCTCTTCTCTTTCCCTTTCCAAGCTCTTGTTTCCCATCAATATGTCTCCCGGGCTCTGTTATATGGTGTAATGGGTCTTCGGGCCCGTATATCCCTCTAAATGGCCCCTTTTTTTCAATACAAGACTGTTTTCTGTTTACAACAGAAAACACAGTGACACTGTGAAAATCCCGCCTATTCCTGTCCCTTTCGGACTTAAAAAATCATTAGATGCAGCTTATCAGTCTCTCGGGTCCGCCCTTGTTGCTGTCGCAAGTCGCAAAGAAGCCTGCCCTATGTATTTCTTTGTATTTCTGAAATATGCGAAAAACATTAAAAACTGTGAAAAACGACCTTTTCAAACTTCAAAAATTATTAGATTCAGGCTTCATCATCGTAATCACAAGGCTCCTAGGCTTCCTTTGTAATTTTCTTTATATAACGAAAATATACCAAATACATTAAAAACTGATAGGGCGCAGACTTGAAATTTTATAGGAAATCATTTGTAGCACCGTCGGGTCCAGCCCATCGGGTCGCCCATATGTATGTGCGGAGGTCCCGCCCATGGTAGTACGCCAATGCGATACAGCGATGCGATCTGATTGCAATCGCTGATCCCCGGGCCTGATATATATATATATATATATATATATATATATATATATATATATATATATATATAAATATATAATATATATATATATATATATATATATATATATATATATATATATATATATATATATATCATTGCATATGTTCCCCGCCGATCCAATCATCGGCGATCGCTGATTGGCGGTATCATGTGCCCGCCTATAAAACTACCCCTCTGCTTGGCCGATTGCGATTAGCTACCTAGATCTAGGTTGTTGATCAGTCAAATCTAAAAGTGGTTGTTCCTTCTCTACTTAAGCCTACGCTTGTGGGTTTTTCACTATTTTCCTTTGTTTTTTGCCTCCCGATAGTGATTTTCAGCCCTCCCAAGGGCTTTCCTCCCTTGCTCATTTTGATCGATGGATGATTTTTGAGCATTTTTGAACATTTTTGGGACATGTATGGATCCATTTTTGGGCCATTTGCCTTCAAGGCTAACATGGCCAACCATGGCCTCCCAAGGACGAGAGGGTAACCAGTAAGCTTAGCCTTAGGCTGGAGAACTAGGAAATCTGCAGGGTACTCCCAAAAGTCAATGGATACCATCACATCCTCCACAATTCCCTTAGGGGTTACTGTGGAATGGTCTACAAGTTGCAGAACTGTTGTGGTCTTCCTCAATGAACCTTGAAGGTTGAGCTTGAGCATGGTGTCCTTGGTCATCACATTAATGGCAGCCCCAAGATCGATCAGATTGTGTGGGACTATCGTGCCATTGATGTGCACATCTACTACAGGGCTTCTAGGGTCCAAATATTTTGGACAGATTACCTGCCCCAGCATTAAGTCGAATGGTTTCCCAATGACATTAATGGTAGGGGAATCCCATTTTTCGCCTCCCTGGATGCTTGAATCACTTCTCCTTAATCAAATTATTGTAAATAGGAACATCTTTTGTTTCCTGGAGAAGTGGGATCTTTACACATATATTTTTCAATTCTCTGAGAAGTTCAATCTCTTCTGCGGTAGGCTTGAGTGGTTGGGCTAATCTCTTAGGAAAGGGTGGATTTACTTTAAGGTTTCTTTCCTCTCTTTCTTCCTCAACCTCCCTCGGTGGAGGTGGAGGTTATTTATCTAGGAGAACCCTCCCGAATCTCAGGTTAATCTCCTGGATTTCCACAGCATAAGCTGGATATGATGTCTCTCCACTATATACTTGCTGAGCCTGCCTGTTGTTTGGGTTTGGATTTGGCTGGGCCGGCATTTGGGGTTGCCTAGGTGGAGCAAAGTGTAGGAGTTGTGGTTGGGCATGTGGTGGAGGCAATAGAGCTGGAGTATTGTTGTATTGGGGCCTCCACCCCTGGAGTGGTGCATTCCACTAAGGTTGTGGTGGAGCATAAGGTTGAAATGACTGGCTAGCTGGCTCAGAGTGATACTAAGATGCATAGGACCAAGGAGGGGGTGTAGACCAGGAAAGATGAGCAGGGGGTCCCCAAGAAGGTATGGTTGTGGTTTATTTTGGGTTGTAATATGCATGGGATGACCCTTGCATGCCCTGTTGGTATGGTCTAGGCCCATGAGGTCTCCTTTGGTTAATGTAGCAAAGCTTCTCAGTGACCCATTCAGCTCCTTGATATACAACTTTGAGTCACAGACTGAGCAAATTTCAATAGAGTTCAATGGACATTCATTCCTAGGATGCCTCCTGGTGCATCTAGGACAAAAAATGGCCAAGGCTATCTCTGCTTCCTCATGCTTCCTCTTAATTTTCATGGTGTCCATTTGCAAGGCAAGTGTTTGCAACATCTTACTTTTGAAATCTTCCATCATGTTTCCAATTTCACCCTTGATGGATGAGTTGGAAGACGATGTACTAACTATAGGTTGACTACCCCTACCCTTTTTCCTGGGTGCCATAGAATTGTTTCTAAAGACAGTCTTGATATCCTCATAGGGTAATTGGTATATATCTCCTCTTTCTAACAAATGTAAGGTATCCAGAAGATCTTCTCTTACTCCCTTAAGTAGGACCAACTTTAGTGACTCAGGGTCAAGTGTGCACCTAACCCTTTTGTAACTAATCTGGAATCTTTCTTTGTAATCCTCGAGGGATTCATCATTGCCTATGGTCATCCTAAAAATTTCTTCTTTAGTATCCTTTGACCAACAGTAGCCCGATATTTGTTGTTAAAGGCCTGCCACATCTGAGCCCAAGTTGTGATGCTATCTCCAGGTAAACCCACCAACCAGCACAATGCTACATCCTTGAGGGTAGATGGAAATAGTTTTAACTTTTGCTCATCATCTGTATAGTCATAGGTTCAGCATATAACAAAAAACTCAAACAGGAAGTGTTGGGGTCCTCTGTGCTCAAGCCATGGAAATGAGGTAGGGTAGAGGGGCTTATATTTTTCATCTTAGTGTCCCCATTGGTTTCCATGATGGGGAAGGCATGCTCAACTCTCTCTCTATTCCCTCTGTCATTTCCAGTTTCAGCCATTGGTTCAGTAGGAATGGGTTCCTCTTCTTCTTCTTCCCTTGTAGGTTCTTCAAATATGTCTGGTTGCTCACCTAAGGGTTCCTCCAGTTCACAACCACCGAAGAAGAGAGAAGGTTGGTTGTTGGATGTAGTCGGGGTATTTGGCAAAAATTTCCCTAAGTTGTCCCTATTCCTACGAGGCATGAAAGGAAATGTTTTTCGTTTTGTTTTGTATTTTTTTTAAACTTGGAAAGTACTTGTAGAATTGAAATTGTTGATTAAATGAAAATTACTGATAGGATAAAAAAGCTACTTGTTGAATTGAAATCTTACTTGCAAAATGGAAAGGAAAGCAGACAATGCAAAATGAAAGAAAGTAAACAACTAGATTACTTTTGCAGAAATAAACTAATGGCAGAATATTGAAGACAAGAAATAGAAGAAAATAAAGAAGTAATCACATTCTACTCAGACACCTCCCCGACAATGGTGCCAAAAAGTGATGAGTGCCAGTATTGCAGCAAGGATGCTGCAACTCCTGGGCTACCAGCTTTACTTATCAACCCGGGGTTCGTACAAACTTGGAGGTGACAGTGTTGTATGCACAAGTAAAAGTGATGGTTATGCATGTTGTCATTGATCAGCTGGTGAGGGACCACTGGGGTTCCAAGTTAAACTTCTATGGAGTCAAAAGAAGCTTGATTATTCGATGGAAGAAAGGTAAATATACTCTAAGAGAGTTAACCTAATGCATTAATGGAGAAGGTCAACATGTAATGCTAAATCACACCATACCCTAATTAACCATTTAAGAAGCTATGCTAGGTAGAAATGCTAAATCAACATGAAACAAATGCTATTGTCTAAGTTGCAGAAGTAAGAAGCATCAAACAATACTAATGTGCAAGTAAGGAGACTAAACTAAATCTATTTTTTCTTTTTTGTCTTTTTATGCAAAATCAAGTATGAAAACTAATTGTTCTTGTGGATGTGGCAGGTGGATTAAGGATGTTTTAGGATGGCTAGAAGGGTTATGAGATGGTTGGATGGTGTGGAGGACCCCTAGGAGGCTTTTGGTGACTTCCTAGAGGTTTTCCATCAATTCGGCCTCAAAACAAGCTCTTTCAGGAAAACCTACAGGATGTACTAGAAACCTACAGGATGATCCTGTAGGAATTACAGGAACCTACAAGATACAACCAAGAGCTAAATGTGAGGTGTTGGAGGTGATGGGAGGCTTAAGAAAGGTGTGTGATGGGTGGAATGGAGTGGGAGAAGGTCTAGGATCACTCAGGAGTCAATATCCAAGATAATAGATGGCTATATTCGCTCAATGTGCTTGGGAGAATTTCTATGAAAAATGATGGAAAACTAGTGAAGGCGATGGTGAAAACAAGGGATGGCTAAGGTGGATGAAGTGGAAGGTGGTTTTTGGTTATGAAGTCTTAGTCTCCTCCTGAAGCACCTGCTCTACATAAAACATGTGTGTCTTCCAAAAAGCTATGCAACAAAATACATTTTCATAAACTAGAAAAGCAGAATTAATGAATCAACTACTTGTACTATGCATGAAGAAAGTTGCTGAGAGGAATGAAAGAATTAGTGAGATCTACTGCAGAAATGGAGATGAAAAATATGACAATGAAATTTACCTTGCAAAATTAACCAAATACTAAATCAAAGACAAAAAACTACAAAGCTCATAAAAGAACTAGAAATCTGTGTTTTTAGGGCTACTCAAGGGTCCCTTCCTCAAGTCATGGTCCCAAAGGGAGGAAGTGAGGCCGAGACACCTACTAACAACCTTGTGGTGATCCTTTTCTCCTTGCTAACCTTCTACTTGAAATAAGGCACAAATAGAATCAAACTATCAAACAACCAATCTAATCTACACTACTTGTAATGGAAATGCATCTAACAACAAATTAACAATGGAGCTATGAATCTACACTAAACATACATGTACAATAAAGAGGAGCCTTGGATACTAGGGTTGGGCATTAACCCAAGAGCTTTAGCCCTCTGAGTTAACTCAATGTTGGCTCAAAACAAAACTCATTCTTATTACCAAGACAACAAATTACATCAATAGAACTGTCACAAGTTTTGCAGCTCGAAAATAGATTAGAGTTCTGTTGAAAATGGCAACAAGAAATGCTAAAAATAGCAGTTTGGGTACCAGTGCTGGATTGGGCAACAAGGAATGAAAAATGGAAGTGCTAAAAATAGCATTCTATTTTTAGCAGTTCAGGATGGATTCCTATTTTAGTCAGTCCCTGGACTAAAAATAGGAAGTAAAATTCGAATTTGAACTTAAAAACTATTTGAAAATAAATTAATTAATTCTCCATGAGTCAATTAGTTGTGAAAAATCAAGCATGAAGTCTATGTGAGGACATGCAACAATTTCTCTATTAATTGAGGAATTTATCCATCAGTAAAGAGATAAGGATGAGTTCTAATTTGAGATGTAATTAGTTGGCTCAATTAACTGAGTCAAGTCCAGTTATAATTGATTTAAACAATTTGTTTAAATTAAGTAAGTTCAGTTAGTTAATGCATGTTTGCATATAACTGTTGTACTTCAGATAACTGAAGATTCTCTCATTAATAACTCATGCATGTCAGTTCAGACAAAGACCCAGTTGAGATCAAAGAAGGGAGAGTGTACTATCAGTTGGATGAATATTTTTCCTATAAAGGAAGCTCATCCATGATGAGGATTTGTCTCCTTCAGGACTGCATAGCTGGATCAGAGGTTAGTGAGTGTGTGAAGAGGCCAATTCACACAAGTGGCTGCACTGGACCCCAATCAAAATTGCACAAAGAAATAGGAGGCTTGGAGGGCAGATCAGGAGGTTTGAGAGAGGCCTTTGACTGTCTATGAGCAGCAGAGGTATTACAGAGAGAGCAGGATAGCTTTTGAGCTGTTTCTTTTTGTAATACTGGTTATATTTCCACTTGTATGATAATACAAATATGGAGTTTTAGGCTAGTGCTTTCCCCTGGATATTTCTTCTTTGTTATGTGTGATTGATTCCTTTTTATCAGTTATATGTGTTCTTATTGATGTTGCTCAGTTTGATTAAGTTTCCGCTAAATTGTTTGTAGAAGTAGGTCAGGTGTTTTGCTTTAGTATATTTCATTATCAAGTGATCTACAGGTGGGAATTTCTACATGGTATCGTAGTAAAGGTGATCAAAGGAGAGAACTGTATACTGAGAGGAGATTTCAAAGTTTTGAGTTTTGGGCCGAGAGTTTGCAGAGAATATCTGAAAATTTTTGTACAAAATTTTTAGAAACAAATAGAAGATTTGGATTCCTTGCGGAAAAATACCCAAATTCAAAAAAAAAATGGTTGAATCAGAGTTCGGATGAGGGAGATATAGCTGATTTAAAATCAGCTCTTTTTCCAAAAAAAATTCATGACGATGGGAAAGTGGAAACAGATTGGTGTGCTAGCCAAGAACCTGTATGCACTTGAGGTACAAGATGCATGCAAATCGTTGAGGATAAAGACAAAGGTTAGATACTTGGTGGTTGAGAGGGAGAGTAAATTACCTCTCAACATGCAGCGCCAGAAGAATTCTCAGATAATTGTGGAGGAGCCACAATTGGTGAAGCAGTGTTAGGAAGTTGTGGAGCAACCACAACTAGGGAAGCTGAGTGGAGATCAAGTAGAGACATCTACTCATGTAGAGACCTCCAGTAGGGGGAAACTTATAGCCAGGTGGTCTAAGGGATCACATGCAGCCATACCTCCAAGTAGGAGGTGGGGCGATGTGGAGTGATCGTCCCAAGGAGGAGGGGCAGGATCCTTGAGGTACCCAACCTCTTTGATTCGAACTTTGCTACAAGAGCCCCGATGAGGAGTAGTAGGACTGACTGATTGGGTAGAGACAGATGTGGGTGGCGTGACAGAGAGAGCTACAGTGCAGGAATCCCAAGATAGCACAGAGCTAGCAGGCTGCAGTAATGCAAGAGGCACAAGTGTGTTGCACCACTGCAGGATGGCATAGAGAGGTGTGCAACAGTGCAAGATGCATGGAGATGTTGTAGTAGCACAGAGGTCAGAGAGGGAGCACTTGTCAGCAGCAGGTAGAGCTTCATCATCAAAGTATGTTTTTAGCCCAATAGAGAGGTCAATTGGGAGTTTTTTTTTTTCGAGAGTTGTTGGAGCAACCACACTTGGTAGAAGTGTTGCATGTAGAACATTCCAGAGGTACAGGATCGAGTTCGAGTTGAAGCCTTTCTTGTTGAGAGGGAGTGTTGAAAATGGCAACAAGAAATGCTAAAAATAGAAGTGCTAAAAATAGCAGTTTGGGTACCAGTGCTGGATTGGGCAACAGGGAATGAAAAATGGAAGTACTAAAAATAGCATTCTATTTTTAGCAGTTCAGGATGGATTCCTATTTTACTCAGTCCCTGGACTAAAAATAGGAAGTAAAATTCGAATTTGAACTTAACAACTGTTTGAAAATAAATTAATTAATTCTCCATGAGTTAATTAGTTGTGAAAAATCAAACATGAAGTCTATGTGAGGACATGTAACAGTTTCTTTATTAATTTAGGAATTTATCCATCAGTTAAAGAGATAAGGATGAGTTCTAATTTGAGATGTAATTAGTTGGCTTAGTTAACTAAGTCAAGTCCAGCTATAATTGATTTAAACGGTTTTTTTAAATTAAGTAAGTTCAGTTAGTTAATGCATGTTTGCATATAAATGTCGTACTTTTGATAACTGAAGATTCTCTCATGAATAACTCATGCATGTTAGTTCAGACAGAGACCCAATTGAGATAAGAGAAGGGACAGTGTACTATCAGTTAGATGAATATTTTCCTATAAAGGAAGCTCATCCATGATGAGGATTTATCTCCTTCAGGACTGCGTAGTTGGATCAGAGGTTAGTGAGTGTGTGAAGAGGCCAATTCACACAAGTGGTTGCACTAGACCCCAATCAAAATTTCACAAAGAAATAGGAGGCTTGATGGGAAGATCAGGAGGTTTGAGAGATGTCTATGAGTTGCAGAGGTATTGTAGAGAGAGCAGGATAGCTTTTGAGCTAATTCTTTTTGTAATACTCACTATATTTCCACTTGTATGATAATACAGATATGGGGTTTTAGGTTGGTGCTTTCCCCTGGATATTTCTTCTGTGTTATGTGTGATTGATTCCTTCTTATCAATTATATGTGTTCTTAATGATGTTTCTCAGTTCGATTAAGCTTCTGCTAAATTGTTTGTAGAAGTAGGTCAAGTGTTTTTCTTTAGTATATTGCATTATCAAGTGATCTACAAGTGGGAATTTATACAAGTTCTACAATCAAAAATCCTAATCCTACTGATGTACTAGGCCTATGTACTTATACATCTGAATTCCCCAATGACTTCCTTAAAATCATGGAGGCTCGGCTTCCCAAACTTGAGATAAACTGGTGCTTTGTCTCTCACTTGCTTGGCTGCCTTCTAGTCCTCATGATTTGGTTGTTTGCACTCCGAGCTGATGTGATGAATGGAGGAGTAGTAAATGAGGGGATTTACCTCCTACAATCCCTCTCCCTTGTCCCATTCGAGTTTTGACCTTACTCTTTGCCAAAATTCCTTGATTTTATCCTTTAATCCTGCATTTAATGCATATTAGACCACAAAGCATAATATCCAACTCTAACTCACCTCATAAACAAAATATAATAAAAAACATGTAACAAGTTATGAGAAAAGTTGGTTCGGCTAAGCTAGGAGATGAATTAAGGCCCATATAATTACCCAATGATGAGGCTCATTAGCTTCATGATTGAATTTTACACCCTACCAACTGGAAGGTCTATTTGACTTCCTAGCCCAAGGAACCTCCATAGGTTCGCTAAGCCGTCTGAGCCCAAGTCCAACATCACCCATAGTGTGTCCAAAAAAATAGGTCCAACACTCTCCAACCACAACCAACACTAATATCTCGATTTCTCCTTCCTTCCCTTCCATTTCATTCTCTCCTCCAACATCTCCCTTCAAACGCCAAAGAAAAAGGAAAAAACAAAAGACTACCCCCTCCATTCTCCTCTTGTCCTCCTTCCACTAATTCCTCACCCACTCATCCACCTCAACCACCTACCATTAATGCCATGAATGCCCCCCCCCCCCCCCCCCCCCCCCCCCCGCATCCCTTTGAATTTAATGACTTTGACTCCCCGTAGATGCCTTATCCTAAAATAACTTTGAGGAGACATCTTGTCAAATTGAGGGAAATGAAATAATAATTAAAATAATAAAGTAATAATATTTAATCTTGAAATAAATTTGAGGAGACAATTTGTCAGGTTGAGGGGTAATAAACAGTAAAATAATAAATGAAATAATAAAATAATAATATTAATTCATATTAGTGATCTTACAAATTCACAAGAATCTAATCAATTTAATATTAATAAGCATATTCAAATATAACTTAGTAATTATAAGCCAATATTTTAAGGTTAATTAAACACTAATAAATATTAGCCATTAATCAAGATTAAGGCTAACCATAAACTTGATCATTAATCAAGCTTAACCATTCATTTAATTATCTAAAATTTTAAGCTTTAGAATATTAGTGAATTCATACAAGGTGTGGGTGTGTAGATAGCATACACATACCTCATACATATACTAATAATAATTATTGGAATCAAGCACAAAAATTCAATCACTCAGTAGGTAGGCGAATAATATAATGTAATATAATAGGACAAGGTAGGGCATTACATACACCCCTCCTTTAGAAAACTTCGACCCGAAGTTAGAGTTAGAAGGATACAAGCAATTAGGATGTAGTATGACAAAAAGACATAACAAAACATGGAGAGAGATAAAGTAATAAAATTAAGTAAGTCAAACAAGGATGTCACTACCCATCTAAAGTCTCCAACTAACCTATAGCCTCATATCCTCCCTAACCTACTTCTGCTCCCATATTATCCATCCTCTACTGCAATATAACATGGAATTAGCTATACCACTGATAAATCCAAGGAGGAAAGCATCAACTATAACGACCTAACTTCCCCAACATGCAATTATAAGCTGTAATCAAATTCCTATGGGAGTGTGCCCATCACTGGCCTCCCACGATTCCCAGCTTGGAGGTTACACAGTGGGAAATGCCTCCACCTCTCCTCAAATAACTAGGGTCAACATCCAAATATGGACCACACTACGATGCTAGTTGGATACTTTTCATTCAATAATCTTGTTAGGTATTAATGTCACCTACAATATTTCCTCATTTAATGTCTCAACATCCCCCAGTCTCTATCCTGGGTCTTTGCTACAAAATATTCCCTTCCAATCTACAAGTTAGTTCTCATCCTATTTGATTACAATTTAACTAGTGTATGGCTTATCAGAGTTATGATTTATCTGATGTAAGATTTACTTCTAACATACTGATAAAAAAATTGTGGGTATGTGGATATATAACATATTAATATGATGATTATGGTTTGTGTGTGTGTGTGTGATCATAATCATCATATTAATAGGTTTGATATCCACATACCCACAATTTTTTTTATGAGTATGTTGGAAGGAAATCTTACATCAGATAAATCATAACTCTGATAAGCCATACACTAGTTAAATTGTAATCAAATAAGCCATACATCAAATACTTTAATCAGCAAAACATAATCCATCAAGTGTTTTATATAATTAATTTCTTCTATCCAACTAAAATTCATCAATATTACATAGTGTTCATAAATAAAACAACATGAAATTGCAAATAGGGCCTCAACATAGGTAGTTATCTATGTCAAAATGGGCATCACAAATGGTCAAAAAGTGAGGGGTAGTCACAACATAGTCTCCACATCATCCAAGGTAGCATATCTTATATTATACTTGTCCCATTGGACCTTAGCCTGGTCCACCATGTGAGGTCTGAGCTATTAAACCTTATGGTCTAATATACATAATGATTCAACCATTATGGTTCCCGCATATGATACTTGTAATTCCCTCCAATTGGGTTTGTCAAACTCATCATAAACATAATTTCATAGAACAAATATATGAAAAACATCATGATTTTTATGAAAATGGGGTGGAATTACAAGACTATAGGCAACTGGTGCAATTCGCTCTTTGATTCTGAAAGGTCCTATAAATCAAGGTGACAACTTTGTCCCTTTCCCAAATCAAATAATACTTTTTTTTCAGTCGAATAAGAATAAAAACTTGGTCTCCCACTTCATAACTTTGATCAGTCCTATGTGCATCGACATAACTCTTCTTTTTATCTTGTGCTTACTTTAACCTTTCTTGAATTTGTCTTACATGTTCCTCCACTTTGTCCTCTAACCTTTCCCAACTCAATGGTGTTTTGCATGGCCTCTCATATAGAGCTTGATAAGGAGGAATCTCAATTGAACCTTGGTAATTTTTATCATAGGGAAACACTACCAATGGTAAGTACCTTTCCCACTGAGTGTAATTATCCATGACATACATTCTAAGCATGTATTTCGTAACCTAATTTGCTCTTTCCATTTTCCCGTCTATTTATGGATGATATGCAGTGCTTAGGTTCAACTGAGTCCCCAATGTTGACTACAAACTTGTCCAAAATATTGATGCAAAATGAGAGTCTCCATCGGAAATGATTTTTGTGGGTAACCCATGTAGCCATGTAACTTCACTTATAAAAACTTGTGAGACATTAGTAACATCATAAGTTTCTCTCACTATGATGAAATGGGCACTTTTGGTCAATTTACCAACTACAAAAGATATAGCATTATACCTTTATGATGTGAGTTCCAAGCCCACAATGAAATCCATGAAATGACCTACCATTTAGACATAAGAATGTCATGTAGTTGTAGGAATCATGTTGGGTAGTGATGATTAGTCTTCACTGGCTAACATTCAAGACACTTGGCAACAAACTAAACTACGTTACACTTCATGCATATCAAAAGGAATGGTTTCTTCATGTCTGCATACATCTTCTTCGTGCTAGGATGTTCATAGTAGAGTGATCTATGTGACTTCTCAAGGATGGTTCTTCATATACCCTCTTCCTTAGGGATGTAAATTCTCCCATGAAATCTCAATAGTTCATGTTGTTCAAGGACATAGCCCTCAAACTTTGGTTATATTTTCTTCCCACTCCAGAGTGTTGATGTAACCTTCATGTCCCAACTATATTCAAATATTTTCTACAAAACATGTTCCATAAAATTGACCATGAAGGGTACGAGGGAGAAGATTTGCGGCCTCTTGCTTAGTACATTAGCCACATCATTCTCCTTTCCCTTGATGTACGAAACCACAAAATCATACTTACTCATGAATTCACTCCACCACCTCTACCCATCATTCAGATCCCTCTAAGTGAAGGGGTGCTTCACGCTCTCATGATAAGTGCATAACTCAAAGCTTCTCCTGATGAGGTAGTATCTCCACAGTTTCAAAGCTAGAATCATTATTTTTAATTCTAAGCCTTGGGTAGCATACAACTCCTCACGTTTCTTCAACTTATTTGATGCATAAGTTATTACTCTGCCTTCGTGCATCAACACTACTTGTAATCCTTGCTTAAAAACATCTTTGAAAACTATGAAATCCTTCTCCATGTCAAGCACTCGAAGGATCAGTGCACTAGTTAGTAATCTCTTTAGTTTGGTGAATGTAGTGTCACATTCATCCGTCCTTTCACACCTAACCCCCTTTCATTGTAATGTGGTGATGGGTTTCACAATATTTGAAAACCCTTCCAATAATATTCGATAATAACTTTATATCCCCATGAATCTATGCACCTCATGAACATTTGTTAGTGCTGGTCAATCCATTAAGGCCTTTACCTTTTCCAGGTCAACAAAAATCCCTTCTCCTAAAATGATGTTCCTGAGATAATGAATTTTCTTTTGAAAGAAATAATATTTTGACAACATTCTATACAAATAATTTCCCCTTAAGCATGTCGAAGAGGTCATCTATTCTAGGTATCAGGTACCTATTCTTTATTGTGGCTCGATTCAAGTCCTTATAATCTATGCACAATCTTAAGGAACCATCTTTCTTCTTGACGAAAATTACTAGTGCACCCTAAGGTGAGATACTAGGTCTAATAAATCCCAAATCTAATAACTCGTTTAACTACATCTGTAGAGTCACATAGTTACAGAGCCATCATTCTGTAGGGTTTCTTGGATATTGGATCTACACCAGGTTTTAGGTCAGTTTTGAAATCGATCTCCCTCATAGGGGGTAATTCTCACAATTATTTGGGGAAAATATCCTCAAATTCTGACAAAATTGGATGTTGAGCTAGGGAGGGTCCCTTATGGTCACTTACAACCTTAGCCACATATAGTTTACAGTCTTATCAGAGGCATCATTTTACCTTCATCATGGATATGAATCATAGGGGAATTATTCTCTTGATACCACAAATCTCAATTGACCTTACTCTATCATCTAAACAAATCAACTTCTTTTTAAAATAGTCTATCAATGCTCGATGAAATTCTAGCCAGTCCATTCCAATAATTACATTGTACATCCCCAGTGCCATGGCATATGCCTTCAACTTAATTATACACACCCAAGTTTTACCCAACAATGGTCACCACTAGGTCCTACCACATGTTTTACCCTAGAAGCCATTTCAACTTGTTTAAATTCATCGTGCTCATAGGCTACCAACCTACATTTTTCTGATGTGACTGGTTAAATTAAATTATTTGTAGCACCAAAATTAAACAAAATTTTTACTTTTACATGGTTTATCATACATGAGGTTTCTACCATGGTGGATTAGTGTTGAGCTTGGTGGCTATCAACCGTTGCATAGATTTGATGGTGGTCGCCTACTCCTTCCAATAGTGCTTTTCCTTCTCTACAATTGTTACAAGTTTGTGGCTCCTTCCATGAATCTTCAAAAATAACCCACTAGCCCCATGAAGCTATGCACGTCATAAGAATTTTTCGGTACTGGCCAATCCATTATGGCCTTTACCTTTTCTAGGTCAATTGAAATCCCTTCTCTTGAAATTATGTTCCCGAGATATTCTAAAAGAAATAACTTTCCATATAACTAATTTTCCCCTAAGCATGTCAACACAACCCATAGGTTCCCTTCATGCTCCTTCTCATTCTTGGAGTATTGCACGAGAATATCCCCTAGATGCTTTTGAAACACGTCGTTCATGAGGCTCATGAACACTAATAGTATATTGGTCAAATCAAACAACATTAATATGAACTCAACAATCAAATCGAGTTCAAAAGGCAATTTTTGGATATCACCTTCATTAATCCTCAATTGGTGGTATCCAGATCACAAATTATTATTTTTAGAAAAATGTTGCTCCCTTCATTTGGCCAAAGAGGTCATTTATTTTGGGTATCAGGTACATATTATTTACTATGGTTTGATTCAGTCCCTATAATCTATGCACAATCTTAAGGAACCATCATTCTTCTTGAGAAAAGTTATCGTTGCACCCTAAGGTGAAATACTAGGTCTAAATAATCCCAAATCTAATAACGCTTTTAACTGCATTTTCAACTCACAAAATTATGGAGCCATCATTCTATAAGGTTTCTTGGATATTGGCTCTACACAAGGTTTTAGGTCAATTGTGAAATCATTCTCCCTCACAGTGGATAATCCTGGAAATTCTTTGGGGAAAACATCATCAAATTCTGACAAAAATGGATGTTGATCTAGGGAGGGTCCCTTCTGGTCACTCAGACACCCTCGAAAACATATAGTTTATAGCCTTTCCAAAGACAATGCCTTACCTTCATCGTGGAGATGAATCCTAGGGACACTAAACTCTTGATACCACAAATCTCAGTTGACCTTCCTTCATCATCTAAACAAATCACCTTCTTTTTGAAATAGTCTACCAATGCTTGATGAGATTCTAGCTATTCCAATTTGATGATTATATAGTACGTCCCCAATTCCATGATGTATGCCTTCAACTTAGTGGTACACACCCCAACTTTTATCCGACAATGGTCAACACTAAGTCCTACTACTTGTTTTACCCCAAAATCCATTTTGACTTGTTTAAAGCCATCATGCTCATAGGTTTCCAACCCACATTTTTTTATTGCAACTAGTGAAATGAAACTATTTATAGCACCAAAATAAAATAAAAAAATTAACTTTTACATGGTTTATCATACTTAAGGTTTCTACCATGACGGATTGGTGTTCATCTTGGTGGTTATCAACTGTTGCATAGATCTAATGGTGGCTACCTACTCCTCCCATCGGTGTTTTTCCTTCTCTATGGTTGTTACCAGTTTGTAAATAGAGAAATTCATGCTGATAATGAGGTCTCGACCTACATCCCCAACAAGTGATGCATGGTAGATTTCGAACAAAATGTTCTGGGGCTCTTTGGAAATAGCCTCTTCCCTTGGGATTTTTTCCTCTGCTTATAGCTCCATGCATCTGACCTCGACTTGCACATGTCCTTAAATTTTTTGGTGAAGTCGTGCTACCAGACATTGATATCCCCATTGTCAGTGCTATGGGTACAACCTCATATGGTGGTGGTCTCGAACTTCCTCCCCTAGAGAAGGTTTGAGGGGTCTTTCCCATAAACCTTTGTTATTGTGGAAAATGGCTCTATTTCCCCCTTTCAAGTCCAAGTGCTCTTCTACATAATGAGCATGTTCAACAACTTTTGCAACTGTGCATGGCTTCCACATCCAAACCGTTTCCCTAATATTATGGTTCAATCCATAAATGAAGTGATATGTTTGGCACTAACCAATATCCATGTAGGAGACATGCTTAACTAATTCCATGAATCTGATCTCATATTTTTCTACCGTGTGGTTTCTTTGTACCAAAGCATAGAAGTCTCTTACTTGTTGTTCTTCGTAATATGTCAGTAGGTACTTCTTCTTGGATCTTTCCTCAAATAATTCTGAGTTAATTGTGTTAGGAATAAGGTGTATTTTTTGCTTCAGGTTACAGACCAATTTAGGGCATTATCTCTGAGTTAACATATTACTATCTTAGCCTTCAAATTTGAATTATACTCTCTATGTGTGAAACATATTTCCATTCCCTCCAACCAAGCTTATTCTTTTTCGCTGGCATAACCCCCAACCATTTTTGGGAGCTCAATCTTCTGGAGCTCCCTAGTAATGTTCTCAATTGGAGGTCCTCCATCAGATTCCTTTAATCCTTTGGACACCTAAAGGACGGTGATCTACTTCCAACTTAGCTATTTGGTGCCATCTTAATGTCTTATTAATTTTATCTAGGGAACACAATATGAGAACCAACTATGGTGATGTCAGTGGGTTATTTGGGGGAGGTGGTCCTTGTGTTGACCCTCTTACACCTCGATTTCCTCACACCCTCACCATTCTAAACTGTTCAAATATTTGCATGACACACAAGACTTATTAGCACAATGTAGGACCTTGTTAGTTCTTACTCGGCTCACACAAGTTTACAAAATGATAAGTATAATTTTTTCTTTATTTTCATAAACAAGCATTACTGATACTAATTAGATCCTCATGGATCTACTAAATCCTCTCCCATCACTAATTCTATGATGCATTCCCAAATACCCTTTGTATTAGTCCTCATAATATTTATCAAATAATTAACCAACATTAATTCATTATCTCCATTTGTAACTAATTAACTTTAATTAGTCAATCTCCTTAATTAATTAATTATCACATTACTAAGTAACTCTTCTTCCTTTTTGTATTTAATTAAATTTAATAAGTTTGTTAGCTATTTATTAATTCAAAATTTATTTTATAATATATATTTTTCCTAAATTAGAATGAATTAATCAATAATATTTAACTAATCCTTTTAATTAGTCAATCAATAACTAATTAATAAGTTTAAAACTCATCTATGTTTTATATACCTAGTATATAGTTTACTATAAGTTTTGTAATGAATTAATTAATTTTCTAAAACAATAAATCACAAGATATTAAAAAAACATAAAAGAAACAAATAAATAAATAAAACCAAATGGAAACTCTCTAGGTAGGCAATGTGGGACCTCATATTAGGCCCACATGCCTCACCATTCTGTTCTCAGGGATAGCACACGAGGTACAAGTGTAGCCTTGTTTATCCATTTCATGAACTTTCTCCTATCACTTAGGGTTTCCTGCTACTAGGTCTTCGATTTGGAGATTTATTTGATGATCTTGATTGCATCATTATATTGTTTTTCATCCATGTCAATTCTTTCAAAGTGGAAAAAATTGGAGGAATCAACTCACAGGTTCATTTTTCCAGCTCGACCCAGTTTGGGAAAACAAGGTTTGAAACATATCAGGAGCATTTGAGGCATAAAATGATGTTTTTTGGGGGTAAATATTTGTTAATTTAGTGTACACCTTTTTTTCCTATTCCTCAATAGATACTTTCCAATGGCGCAATAATCACGTTAATAATTAGAGTCCATATGCAAAATTCATTCCACTCGAAAGTTGACCTTCTTGTTTTCACCACCATAATTCGAGAGGATGCCACATCATCCCCCATTATTCATGAAAAGGGGTTAGCCACATGATTATGATGAAGAAGACTCTAGAAGATTCTATATTGTAACTCTAGTTAAGAATTGAAGTAGTCAAACCTAACCACTAGTAGGCTATTGAGTTGTGTTATAACCGGGCCACTAGGAGGAAAAGGGGTTTTATTCTTTCGAGTGCATTTTTTCCATAACTAAAAAAAAAATAGCCAAGAGGGATAGGAGATAGAACACAAAGAGATGATTTGTGCACTATAGTAGCCGACAGGCCACAAGCCATACTTCTTTCTACTCATAGCCATATTTCTATTCAAAGAAAGAGAGCGGAGCAGCCTCACCTTCTAGCTAGATTTTTCTCCCAAAAGGGTTTCCCATGTCATATCATGTTTCAAATGTGTTTGTGAAATTTTATATCGTTTTTCTATATTTCCTACATAATTTTAATTTTCATACATACACTATTAACAATAATCTATAGATTCAAAAATCTAAAAAGAAATAAAACGTTATAGTGTAGAATTTCGTATTTTAAACAATATTTTATCATATATGTTGTGATGAAATATCTAATGGAATATCCATGACTGCTTATAGATCAGTCAGTCATTCCATTGCTTCACTCAACCAACGAGCTACACAAGTCAGCGTTCAGGTATCTCATCTCTTCATTCTTCTTTTTTTCTTATTCATGAGAAGTGATGGTTGTCGATTTAAATGGCCTATAATGGGTGTATGTTATGGTTTTTAGGTGTCTACAATTTCATAGGTTTAGTTTCATCCCTTGCTTTTTTTTCTCTCATGGTTGGGAAAGGATTCTTCCCTTCACTTGCTCAAGCTTTCTTGGCTAAGGTTAAATTTAGAAGTGTTTTTTTGTGCTTCATTGGATGAGGTTAAACCCACAGTTTACTATGCTTCTTACCTCTTGATGGTTTCCCCTTTTTAAGCCCAAACCATATTCTACATGAATTGAGATAATTTCTCAAGCTTTCCCGACTAGGATTAAATTTAGCAGATATATCTATCTATATATATATATATCTATATATATATATCTATATATATATATATATATATATATATATATATATATATATATATATATATATATATATATATATATATATATATGCTTCATTGGTTGAGGTTAAACCCAAAATTTACGATGCTTCTTACCTCTTGGTGGGTTCCCCCTTTTAAGCCCAAACCTTATTCTACACAGATTAAGATTAAATCACAGAGAAGCTATTGGTTACTTACTCAAGGGTCAATCAACCAGTAGATAATTCTAGAAGGTATGTTGTTGAAGTAAATTGTTATGCATTTGGCTCTACCTCCCAAACCTCTACCGGTTCCTCCCTCAATGGGGAATATCTATCACCTCCTTTAGCAAATGTGGATGTTGCATCCTTTCATATATGTAGCTTCTTCAATTGATCATTCAAATGTTTTCTCGATTGTTTTGTTTGATCATGGAAGCCAAAATTTAAGCTTAACCCTAGATTCATGGTTAGACATTGACAAATTGTTTCAGGTATTCTTGAAGGTTTGACTCGGTTGTTAACACATAAAAAAATATGTTTGTCCCTATTTTGTGAAGGCTTCAATTACACAATTCACATCTTAACGTAGGTATGGTTTTATTTCCATTTAACAACCAAGCCAATTCCACTTGTTTGATGAATCTATTGTTGCTTAGAATTATCTGTATCTATTTCTTAACTAGATATTATGCTCTATTAAGGGAAGAAGGTGATATTATTTTTGTATCAACTAATTGTTCGTTGTTTTTTTTAATTTTTAAGGTATCCTTTCAAAAACTTTACCGTTGGGTTTCAACAAGTTTCAAGGGTTAACATAGGTAGATCCACTAGCAATGAATGGAGAAGTAACAACAATAGATTAACTTGGAGGAGTGAGGCTAACACCAACACTGGAATTCTTCCCTTTCCTTTCAATTTACTAGTGCCCTTTACTAATTGAGCCATGAATGTTGTGGTATGAATGAATAAAAATTCTATTGTTGGAGAAACGCCAATCTAAGGAAGTTAGAATATCTGCAAATCTCCTAGAATCCCTTCAAATGAGGGAGGATTCATTTTTCATTTCTAGAAGATATTTTTTCATTTTTCATTTCTAGAGTGTGTGAAAATTTATGGTCATATTGTTCACATGACAATTGCTTTTACTATGAATGAGGAATTCTGAGGACTCTTGAGTCCACAGATTTTAATATACTATATGACTTCCTAACTATACTTTTATTATATTTTAATATTATATATATGTTTTTATACTAATTAACTTTACCTTTATGATATCATAATTATATATAATTTCTATTTTTTTATTAGTTCCTCTTTCACTAGGTACTATAGCACTCGCTTCACGGTCAAAATGTGTCGACTTTCTATTATTTTGATAAGATTTTGTAGTTTTAACTAAAGTTTCTAAAAAATGTTGAATTTTTCTATTTTCCTATAGATTCAAAAATAATTTTCTAATTTATGGAAATATTATTTCTAATATTCAATTACCTAAGCGAGCCTTGATGTGACATAATTCCCCTGGTGGAGGATGATTTATTTTAGTTATTTTTCAATTCCTGACAAATCATTTTAAAATGAAAAAAGGCTAATTTTATGAGTGGCCATTCTGTCGATGAATACTCTAACACTATTATGACTAACACTATTATTTCTCTGCTCAATGATGTCAAAATTGACAAGCATTTAGGGCGTTTACATAAGCGAGGGGGTTGTGGGGGGAGCGAGAGGGGTGAATAGATATGCAAAGGAAGGAGAAAGGGTGTGCGAAAAAAAATTGTGTACGGGGGAGTTTGTTAAATAGCAGGGACTATATCGAGTAAAGCTTTCTTCCTCTACACGATGCTAATTTAATATGCAGAGTCGAGACATGGAGAAAAAAGGCTAATTTCGTTGGTCAATGCCCTGTCAAGGTTGCAGGTCCCTTACATAAGCGGAGCGAGGTGGGGTGGGGGGGGTGGGGTGGGGGTTGAACAAATATGCAAATTAAGCTTTTACATGTTTATTTAATATGAAACTGCTACTATTTTGTTGTGCAGATAAAGGGTGTGCGAGAAGTGTGGGAGAAAGGGTGTGCGGAGAAATTTCCTATGACGACGTTTGTTAAAAAGAAGGGACTATATCGAGTCATGATATTTTCCTTAGCACTCAGCGCAATGTATATTTTGAAATTTTAAAAATTACTTTGCAAATGAGATGGAAACCAATCTATCTCAGTATTTAATACGCTTGTTCAAAACAAGTGAAAGTTAGTTTAATTTATAAATGCTTCGAACATTGTTGAGTGTTCGAGGTTTCCCTCTTCCTGAACAAGGAACATGAGCTTTTCCTATCCCACATATTTCTATCATACACCTACCCCTTTGATTTTGCGGAGTGCGATAGAAATATAAGGCAATATAGGTCCAAATAATTATCAAATTCAATCAAACAACATTGTTTTTTGAAATAGTTAATGTGGAGGTGCGAAAGGATCTTTCATTGTTCTCTTTTTGTAGTTGTGCATAACCACACCTCTGCAATCAGAGTGACGAAACATATTTTTGAGAACCCTGCAAAGTAATTTTTTCAGAGCTCTTATGTGGAGGAAGGAGAAAGTGTGTGCGAGAAGTTCGAGAGAATAGACGTGCGGAGAAATAGTGTGCAAGGCTGAAGAAATATGTAGACGAAGCTTTTATATATCAATTTAATATGAAATTGATATGATTTTGATCTATTATGGTGGGGGAGGGTGGGTGAACAAATATGCGAATGAATATTTTACATATTAATTTAATATCACACTACTACTATTTTGTTGTGCAAAGAAAGAGTGTGCGAGAAGTGCGGGAGAAAGGGTGTGCAGAGAAATTGTCTATGATAGAGTTTGTTAAAGAGCAGGGACTATATCGAGTCACACTATTTTCCTCCGCTCTCGATGAAATATATATTTTGAAATTTTAAAAATTACTCCTCAAATTAGATGGAAACCAAACTATCTCAGTGTTTAATAAGCTTGTTCATAACAAGTGAAAATTAGTTTCATTTACAAATGCTTCCAACGTTGTTGAGTGTTTGAGGTTTCCCTTTTCCTGAAAAAGGAGCATGAACTTTTCTTGTCCCACATACTTCTATCGTACACCTACCTCTTTGATTCTGCGGAGTGTGATAACAATATAAGGAAATATAGGTCTGATACTTATCTAATTACAACCGAACAACATTGTTTTCTAAAATAGTTATTGCAAAGGTGTAGAAGAAGCTTTCATTGTGCTCTTTTTGTAGTTGTGCAAAACCTCACCTCTACAATTAGAGCCATCAAACGGAATTTTGAGAACCCTGCAAAATAATTTTTCTAGAGCTCTTATGCGGAGGAAGGAGAAAGGGTGTGCGGGAAGTACGGGAGAATGGGCGTGCAAAGAAATTGTGCTCGGGACTAAAGAAATATGCGGGCAAAGATTTTATATATTAATTTAATATGAAACTAATATGATTTTGATATATTATGGGGGTACCAAAACATGTGAGCAATTACATTCTGGCGTAATACAGTGGGGTCATTTGATAGGGTAAAGCACAAATGAGAAGATTCCAATAGTGCTTGCTTTGGCTATCAATGAATAAGTAAAATTCTTGAGAAGATTTTCTCTGATCAGGATGAAGGACCTAACGCTCAATGTGGGACATGATCAGGTGTGTGGGAAGCGTGGAAGAAAGGGTGTGTGGGGAAATTGTGTGTGGGGGTGTTTGTTAAAGAGAAGGGACTATATCGAGTCAAGTTTTTTTCTTCTGCACTCGGAAAAATATATATTTTAAAATATTAATAAATAATTATCAAATTCATCCAAACAACATTTTTTAAAATAATTAATGCTTTCAATGTGCTCCTTTCATATGTGCACACAAACACACCTCCACACTTAGAGCCATTGAACATAGTTTTGAGAACCGAACATTGGACCACACACAAAATAATTTCACCAGAGCTCATTTACATCCTAATATCAAATAAAATGTGCCCACATCGACATAGAAGTGCGCATAGTTGATCGCTCACCCATTTCAGAGATTGTCATGTTGGATACTTATCATGAACTAATCTAACTCTTGGATGCAGTTTCTTGTTTTTATTTGCAGACACCTTTTTTACATTACGATTTATGGGAGCCCAATTTCAGTCCCATTGGGGTGAATGCATTTATTTTTATGATTTAAGTATCATGATTTTTATAAATATTTTATGCAACGTATATTATTCTTTGGACCATGACTATGTGTACAATGCTCATTCAAAGTCTGAGTTTTTTTACCAATTCTAAAAAGAATTTTAAGATGTTGTGCAAAAAAATTAATTGAAATTATATTTTCAAGAATTTTATTTGATATCTTATATATTAACTAAGGTTTTGTAGATTCCAAATTATACTAAGTGTGAGGGACCATTTCTAGAAGCGTGCAAAGGGGCGAAGTTTTTTTACTTGATCTGCACACCCATTCTCCCACACAACGCTCTTTCCTTGTATGCATTAGAAATGCATTTCATTTGATATTGGATGATAACTATTTAATTACCAAATGTCAAATAAAAAATGCATTTAATATTCAGGAGCTCATATTAGGCGAACCCACGTAGAGGCAATAGTCGGGACAGTTAATCGTCTACCCAAAATTTTCATGCCTCAAATTTTGTAGTTATTTTTACACAGTTGATCGCCCACCCTTATTTTGAAGGTAAAATTCTAACAACTTTTTAAACTTATTATTAGTCCCTACCTCACCCAGGACTATAACACTCACTTTGCAGTAAAAGTGCATTGAATCTCTATTATTTTGCTGATTTTTTATTACTACTTAGTATCTAAAACATATCATGAATTTTTGAAAGGTAATGTGGCAATTCTAAATACTAATTCTATTTATTAGTCCCTACCTCGTTCCCTCTACAGGTGCATTGGTAAGATGTTAAAAATAATATATCATGAATAACATATCATCTTTAGTTAGTATCTAATATGTAAGTTGAAAATTTAAAAAGTAATGTGACAAATATAACCACTAATTCTAACTATGTTTTCTGTAAGAGCCTTTAGAGAATTTTTTAGGTCTAAAATGGGCCTCCTAAAGTATATTATAAAATAATAGTGGAAATAATAAAATAATATTAGATGACCTCATTAAGGATTGGAGGAAAAAAGAAAAAACTATTTTTTCAACTTATTTCCCTACTATTTTACTCATATTTCGAGTGGGAGAACTCGTTGGATGCAGAATTTATTTTTTCATCTGAGTACCCATGTTGCATACTTTCAATGGACCCGACTACAAGAAGAATGTGAAATACATGAAAACATGTGATTGCAATCAAAATTTTCATGTATTTCACATTCTTCGTGTAGTAGGGTCCATCGAAAGTATGGAACATGGGTACTCCTTGGATGCAAAATTAAATTCCGCATCCAATGAGTGCACTTTCTCAAAATTTGAGTAAAATTGTAGAGATATGAGTTGATAATGCGAGTTGAACAAGTCGTTTTTTTAGTTTTTTTTGTATTTTTACCTTTTTATTCCAAAAATGGTGAATCGCCCCCCATGGTTGACATCATCATATTGAATCCTATTGGTTCCTATAAAGTTTTTTTTGGTTGTACATTTTTGTTTTGAGGCCCATTTTTTACCTCAAAATTTCTCTAATGATTGGTTGTTTATCATGCAGTTTTTAGCATACATGTTCCCAATCCATGTTTGATTACTTTTCGGGGGAGCTAGTTACAAAATGATTTGTTTTTTAGGACAAGGCAATAGTAAGCTTATATTTATTCAAATGTTTCAATCATAGCAAGTTATTGTTTGTTCCTTATATTGTTTACATGTATTGTTTTACAAATATTTCATATGTGATATGTTTAATTACACGACAAACTTCTTGCAACATATCTTTCAATTGAAAGATAATGGCAAGAAAACAATTTTCCACTCATGTTGCTAAAAAAAATAGTTAACAAAATAAGAAAATGTTTTTTGAACTTCATAATCCACGTTCATATGTTCATTGAAAACATAAAAGAAATTGGAAAGTCTAAGAAAACTGCTTTCTTTGGCGAGTGAAATATGCAAGGTAAACTCTAATATATTATAGTTATATATCTATATTTGCATACAGATATAGATAAATAGAGAAAAATAGAAAGTCATTTAATTTCAAGTGGTTAAGTCTCGGTTTTCTATATCGATTTTGCAACACTTGCAAGGACTACTAACGATGGTTGGTGCATACATGAATCCTTTTGATATGGTATGCGAAATGCAATAGTCCCATTACAACTGTTAGAAGTATGAACATGAAACTATGGTTTATTATACAATTTGCAAGGAAAATTGTCACTTTGTTTATTTCCATCAATTAAAATGTATTCTACATGAAAATGATAGGACTACAACATATTGTTTTCTAAGAGGCGTGGAACTGGAGAAAGTATTACCCGTTCTGTGAAAAGTTTCCTATTAGCAATATTGTGCGGACAAATAAGTTTTTATTGATTTTTTGTCCAATTTGGAGATCCATGGCACCTTTATAATAAACCATAAAAACGTGATTATGTGTATACAATGACAGTTGTCCTTGTTTATATTATTGAGGATTCTAATGATGGTATGGTTCTCTTTGCTTAGATTGTCAATCAATCTACTTATGATATTTTGGAGATGGTATTATTGCCGATTTGTTAAAATCAATAAGTGTTCTACTGAAAGTGAGAATATCCCTATTACCAATAACTAGTAAGACTCAATTCCCATTGACTATTAGTGAGGGGTGGGGGTATGGCTTCATTTCCACTCCTTCACATATCCACATTTCCAATATTAACACCATCTTCTACTTTCTGCTTCAAGAATTTGAGCATTGGCAAAGAGTTTTTTCAATTTTTTGGATGGTTATGATCTGAGTTCATCTTCTGGTTACGTGATCAGTAGTTATTAACATTTTACAAAAGCATATTTTAATGAATTGTTCATTTAATTTCCATGTTTTGTACTATGTTATTTACTAACATTATTCACTATTTTTTTTAATGTGTATCTAGTTCATTGTGCTATGTCGTTTTTGTTTTTTTGCAATGTGATTTCTTACATTGTTTTAATGATTTATCAAATTTGCAAATCCTGTAATTAGTCAAACAATATTAGAAAATTTATTTCCTTCACACATAGTTTATGTTTTCATAGACTTTTCCATGCACATGACATTTTAAACAATCAATATGACAAGTTAATGCTAACATGTAACTTTTCCTAAAGGAAGGAACAATATCCTTTTTTTTGTAATTGTTAGCATGTAACATT
This sequence comes from Pinus tabuliformis, assembly GCA_031772625.1. NCBI lineage: Eukaryota > Viridiplantae > Streptophyta > Pinopsida > Pinales > Pinaceae > Pinus > Pinus tabuliformis. The sequence goes on along the minus strand of CM062811.1, from coordinate 480,107,153 downwards.
TTCTAAAGGAGAGAACAAGATCCATCTATTTTCAATTGTACAATCTGATTAGATTAGAAAATGAAAGAAAACGCTTTCACACTTTTCTAAAGGAGAGAACAAGACCCGTTTGTTTTCAATTGTATAATTTGATTAGACCACACATAACATTTACATTAGTGTGATGATCCAATTTGGTGTAATTTACAAAATTTATGTTCCATGAACATGATCAGAGTACAAGCGATGAAATGTTATTAGTTTATTCTACTATGTGTTTCAAAAAAATATTGGTTTTACTGTGCTGAGAAAATTGAAATATATAGGCTTCATCATATACTAAATTTCAAAATTTGTTGATCAAGTAGCAAAAATTGGTAATGATTTCTAAAGTAACGATTTCAAATTTGATAACAATTTCTTCCTGGAGGTTGATGCTTCTACTTATTGTATTACAAGAATGGAGGTATGATTGCTTTATTCATGTTTTGCAAGAAATCTTCTAATAATGTTCTTATGACATATAAGTCATCTTCTAGCCTCCCAAGTGTTTGCTGAAGTTCCAATATGTTATTCATTATCATTAAAATATCTTGGATGAGAATTAAGCTATATTGGTTGACTTCATATAACTCTTCCTGTATGCTTCTGCCATTGCTTTCTTCATCCATTTGTCTAACTATTGGTATTGCAATAGTAACACCTAAATTGCAATATTCTGAGTGGCAGAGCCCCCCTCCTTTTCCTCCTCCTCCTTTTGGCTTACCATGGTATTCTGAGTGATAGAGCATTCTACGCCTATCCCCATTTCCTTCTCCTCCATTCAACTTTCTAGTTCTCTAGAACTACGACGATAGAGTCCATTGCAACACCAAATTAATAATGCAAAGAATATGGAAATCATCTTTCAAATTCGTGTCAGTGTTTCCATTTAAAGTAATTTTGTTTTAAAACAAAGCAATATCATAAGGCACTTCACTAGAAAAAAAATTCAACAATGATGATACCAACAAGACTTAAAAAATTCAAGAAACAATAGACAAATGATAAATAAAATCCTGGTTTTTGAATACATCAAGAGAAGCGGGGTTGGAGACGAGTGGGAACGAAGTAGGATGAAAAACCAGGGTTTCGAACTGTTATAGAGGCAGTCCTCCATGGAAGGACGCAAAGGAGGGAGCTCCACTCCCTCCTACAAGCAGGCTGTGGCTAGCAGGGGAAAAAAACCAATGGAAAATGACAGAGAGCCTTCAAAAGGAAGGGAAAGAGGCAGTGAAGAAGAGCAAGAGGGAACCAAGTCAAGAAAGCATAATGATGCAAAGGAAAATGAGGAAGAAATCAAGGAGCAAGGACTAAAGACACAGCACACATGGGACCGTGCAAACCCAAAGCGACAGTAACTCCCAGAGTCATTTTAAATGATCCCGCGCTGCAGGCACACAGGGATCACATGCAAACATATGCAATCATTTGTAAATTCATGGGGTTATGGCCCACTGAAAAAGCCTTACAAACGTGGATTAAATACCACTGGAAACCAAAAGGCAACATTGACCTACATCTTGGGTCCAAGGGATTTTTCACTGTAGTATTTGCAAATATTGAAGATAAGGACAAAGTGTTTGAAGGAGGGCCCTACTTTTATGCTGCAGCAGGCCTCTATATGCAACCTTGGATTATGAATTTTGTTCCGGAATGCGAAACTTTTACTTCGGTCCTAGTTTGGGTAAGACTCTATTCTCTACCTCTTGATTACTGGCAAATGGAATCTCTATCCGCCATAGGAAATAAGTTAGGGCGTTTTGTCAAAGTTTCTGAGGCCACTAGAAGGGGAAAGTATACTTCCTTCGCTAGAATATGTGTGGAGATGGATCTCTCTGGAGCTTTGCCGGACGAGGTTATTCTGGAAGTTTTTGATGAAGAATGGATACAAACAGTAGATTATGAACATATTCCATTCAGATGTTGCAAATGTCATGAGCATGGACATCTGTTTAGAGACTGCCCTCTCAGTAAGATAGAGAGCAAAAACAAAGCTGATACAATGAAGGATTCAGAAAGCTTCTTCAAGGTGGAACACAAAGGAAAAGGAGGCAAAAGAGGACCAAGAACATGTAAAGTTGCAAGGCAACAAGCTAGCCAGAACATGTTCCAAGTCCTCGAAGCAGACGAAGGTTCAATAGAAACAGATAAGGCAAAGGAAGGAAGCCCAGTGGAGGAGGAGAAAGTAGAAGACAGGGAACAAATACAAGAAAATAAAAAACAAAAAGAATTTATGATGAGTAATGCAGAACAGGAGATGGATCAGGAAATGACCCAAAGTGAGATGGAAATGGAGGACCATGAACTCCAGGAAATTCTTGAAAAAGAGAACCTAGATTTAGAAGGTTTCTTGAATCAAGGAACCAAAGAAGGGTTAGATTCGTTACCTACAGAGGAGTTCAGTAAGGTTCAGCAGCTGTTTTTATGGAAAACCCAAACTAAAGGGGTGGACAGACTAAAACACAAAGATAGACAAGGCAATGAAGGAGTGAAAACGATGAAAAACACAGCAGGACTAGCACCCAAAATCCCAGGAAAGAAAAGGGGCAAAAAAAAGCAGAATGAGTTGTTGATGGAATGTGGAAAGCTAATGATAGATTCAGGTAAGATGAAAGACCTATCCAGTTACTCCTTTACTAATCTTTAATTATGAAGTTCACTTCTTGGAATATCAAGGTTATAGGTAGTAAAAGTAAACAAAGGTTACTGAGTAATAGAATGAAACAAGCATCTCCGGATGTGATTTTCATTCAGGAAACTAAGTGTTCCATCCAGAAGATAAGAGATATCCATAGTAAATGGCTCAATAGATTTGAGTTTCTGGAAGTCAAAGCAGAGAATACAGTAGGAGGTATTCTCACTCTTTGGAATCCACAAAAAATTGACCTAATAGATGTGGAGGCATCTAGGGATTATTTATCTGTAGTAATTCAACCAGTAGGAGATAAGGAAACCTACCTGGTAACAAATGTTTATGGCCCTCAAAGAATGGATGACAAACTCAGGCTTCTAAACTCTCTGGAGACTCTTAGAGACAGGTATGTTAGAATACCCTGGATCTTAGGGGTGATTTCAACATGATTAAATCACTTACGGAAAAAAAAGGGGGAACTAAAGTTCTAGGCAAAGACTCTCTGGATTTTCAAACCTTTATTGATAAGATGAAGCTAGTGGATATCGAAATGAGTAATGGAATCTTCACCTGGAACAATAAAAGAGGAGGAGAGTCTCAGGTAGCCTCCAAATTAGATAGATTCATAATCTCAGAGGATCTTATGCTCAATGACAAGGAAATGGTAGCAAGAATGCTCCCCTTTGGAGGCTCAGATCACTGGCCGGTACAACTGGAGGTTCAGGGCATTGGTAATCCCAGGAAAAAACCTTTTAGATTTGAGAATATATGGCTTTCTCACCCAGATTTCATTAGCAATGTAACCAATTGGTGGTCAGAAGATTTAAACATTCAGGGAACCAGAATGTTCCTCCTACAGAAAAGATTAAAACACATCAAGCTCCAACTTAAAGATTGGAACAAGAATGAATTTGGCAATATCTTTGAAGAGAAAAAAATTATTGAAGGCAGAATGTAGGAACTTAACCAAACCCTTATCAAAGAGGGCCATGACAAAGTCAGAAGTGATCAAGCCACCAAATATCAACAAAAATGGGAGAATATATGCAAACAAGAGGAAATATTTTGGAGACAAAAATCTAGAGTCCAATGGCTAAAAGAAGGTGAACGTAATACCAGATTTTTTCACAAATCCACCATGGCAAACAGAGCACATAATAGAATTTCTTTGATTAAGGATAAAAGAGGAAATAATCTCAATTCTCATGAAGAAATAGAAGCAGTTCTAGTTCAGCACTTTCGAAACATAGCACAGGAAACCTGTTATGAAAGAGATCACTACATCTGGGACTTCACTAAGCATATACCCAGGATGGTATCCAGAGAGGATAATGTTAACCTTTATAGGCCTGTGACCGAAGAGGAGGTTAGTGGGGTTCTCAAAGAAATGTAGAATGGTAAGGCACCAGGCCCAGATGGTTTCAATGTCAACTTCTTCAAAGCTTGCTGGAATATTGTCAAACAAGACATTCTGCAGGTATTTGAAGATTCCAGATTGCACAGAACCATTTTGAAGGCTCTAAATACCTCTTTTATAGCCCTGATCCCTAAACAGGAGTTGGCTCAAACCCCTAATAGATTCAGATCTATAGCTTTGTGCAATGTGGTTTACAAGATAATATCAAAAGTGGTTGCAAACAGACTCAAACCCCTCTTGCCTTCTCTAGTTTCAGGGGAACAATCTAGATATGTGGAAGGAAGGCAAATTCTTAATAACATCATCCAAGCACATGAAGTAGTGCACTCTCTTACTAGCAAGAGAAAATATGGAATGATCATGCAATTGGACATAGCCAAAGCTTATGATAAGCTGAATTGGATCTATATCAAGGAAGTTCTCATTGCTTTCGGGTTTGACCACAATTGGATAAGATGGATCTTGGCTTTGATTACTTCTTCCAATTTTTCAATTCTAGTCAATGGTTCTCCTTCGGAGACTTTCACTCCCTCCAGAGGCCTTAGGCAGGGTGACCCTCTCTCTCCCTTTCTCTTCATCCTCGTGATGGAAGGACTGGGTAGGGCTATCAAGCATGCAAAAGAAGTTGGTAACATCAAGGGTCTACAACTCTCTGACAATGGACAGGCCTTGACTCATCAACAATTTGTGGATGACACCATGCTGCAAGGAATACCCATAGTCAAAGAAGATCTTGCTTATAAACAAATCCTTAGTGACTTTGCCATGGCCTCAGGTATGGAAGTTAATCTTTCCAAATCTAATATTTTTTTCTTCAATACTAACATTGCTATTCAGAGGAACATATCTAGAATTTTGGGCTTTCAAAGAGAATCTCTCCCCTTGAAATACCTGGGGGTTCCACTAACTACAAAACCGTTACACAAGAGTATCTGGGAGCCGATGATTAGTAAGCTACAAGACAAGACCAGGAAATGGACTATGAGATCATTAAACTTGGCTGGCATGTTGGTCCTCACAAAGGCTGTTCTTCAATCAATCCCAATCTTTATGCTTTCAGCTATCCCTGCTCCTAAAGGAGTCTTGCATCAAATGAGAAACATACAAAGAGACTTTCTTTGGGGCAAGGGGGAAGAAAAGAAGAAATGGGCCTTAGTTGCCTGGGAAAAAATTTGCAAACCCAAAAACCACGGGGGTCTTGGATTGGATGATCCTGAGATTCTTTGTAAGGTTCTAGGGGCAAAATTATGGTGGCGATGGATAAAGGAACCAGAAGCACAATGGGCCATCACATGGAAAGAAAAATATGCAAGCTCTTGGCAAGATAATGACCGCATAAGGATGGATGGTAACATAAGAGGATCTCATATTTGGAACAAATCCTGGGATAACAGAGGCTTAATTCAAGATAACAGCTTCTGGGAAATTAGAGAGGGAGACTTAGCCTTATTTTGGGAGGATAGATGGCAACAAGAACCTATTCTGTTATAGGAGGATTTGGAGGACCTCAAAGCAGAGACAGACACTAAGGAGCTCACCAAGGTTAAGGATTTTTGGGATCAAACCAATAGTTCAAGGAAATGGAGAAACTGGAGGAAATTTTAGCTCAGAAATGATAGTCCTCTAAAAACTAAGGCCGAAAGACTGATGAAAATGTTAGAGCATAAGAAAATCCTAGTTTCAAGGGGGCATGACCAACTGAGATGGGGCAACAACAATGAGGGGAACTTTAATCTCAAAGAAGCTAAACTCATACTCCTTGAACTCAATTCCCATGCTCCAGTCAAGATTTGGCAAAACCTATGGAAGCATCAGGGGTGGATGAAAATTAAACTTTTTCTGTGGCTGGTTCTGCACAGGAAAATCCTGACCTGGGATAATATTAGGAAGAGGGGTGTCCTAGGGCCTTCTAGATGCCAAATTTGTGAGGCTCAAGAGGAGACCATGGAACACCTTCTCAACAATTGCATTTTCACTTCCAGATTATGGGATTCTTTTGCCTCTATCTTCCAACAATATGACAGAGATATTGGAAGTCTTTTCAATACCCTCACCAAATGGAGAAGGAACTTTTCGGATAATGAAGTTCTGGGTTCAGCGTGGGCACTTACACCAAGCTTCATTATTTGGAATGTATGGAAAGAAAGGAACAATAGAATCTTCAAGAATGTTAAGAAATCTTCCTAGTGTATATATGATCTAATCCTAAGACAAATTAAGGAAATGGTTAGTACTACAGTTTGAAATCTCCCCTCAAATCCCCCTTCTGCTACAGATTGGAGGATTCTCTGTAAGTTAGATTTGCAGGGACTCATTCCTCAGGGCTTAGTCAGGAAAGTTTCAATTGTGGATCTTGAGCTAGACTTCTGGCATCCTCCCCCTAAGGGCTTTCTAAAATTCAACATTGATGGGGCTTCTAAAGGTAATCCAGGCACGACAGGCCATGGAGGGGTGTTAAGGGATGATAGTGGAGGTATTCTGTTTATCTTCCATGGCCACTTAGGAAAGGCCACCAACAACATGGCGGAGTTAATGGCCATGGAACAATGTCTTGAGTTCCTGGTTCAGGAAAATCACCAAAATACGATCATTGAAGCTGACTCCGAGTTGATCATTAACTCAATCAAGAGAATAAGTTGGGGAACAAAACTGGAAAAAGCCTATAAAAATTGGAGGCTAATTCAAGTCTTCCAACGGATTCACTGTCATCTACAGAGCCTGAGAATAGTTAGTTTTGCACATGTGCAAAGAAAGCCAATAAACTAGCAGATTTGCTAGCCAATCAAGGAGTGATCTGCACAGATAATAGGGTGGCAATGAACTAGTGAGAGTAGATTAAAAATGGAGTGTTAGAACCAAGCAGATGAAGACAAGACAGTGTTCCTTAAGAGAGTCATGGAGTCGGGTACAGTTAACCAGCAGTTGTTTGTTCAGTGGTTTGCTCACAATGGGGTCTTTTGAAAGCGGTTTAGAGAGGTCAACTGGTGATTCCCAGATTAATTGGTTCATTGAAGTCTCCAGTTGTAGTAGCGAGGATGACAGGGTTTCAGGGATTACAGGAAGGATGGCGGTGAATGCTTCACGCATCAGGTCAAGGAGGGTTGACGATGCGAATAGTTGGGAGCAGAGAACATTCGGAGGCCGCAAAACTAGTGAGCTTTCAGTTTTTCTCTTTTTACCGTGGCCTGAGTGGTTTTCAGGTGATCGCGGCCCTCACAAGTGGGAAGCGGTATTTCACTTTCGGGAGCGATCCCACTCTTTGTGCTCCACGTGGCGGTGGGGACAGGAAAATTACCACCCTCATCGCACGCTAATGTCCATGAATGTAGGCGGGTGCGATATCAATCTCCACCGTCGGATCTCACAATGTGAATCAACGGATCAGATCGCTCGTGTAGGTTTGCGAACCCTTGCGGTAAACAGTGAGCAGCTTATCATTGCGATATGGTCTACAGCCGTTGGATCGAACGGAAAGGTTCATCGGTCGAGATTAAAGAGGAAAGCTAGGTTTGGCGAGAAAAGTGTATCCTAGGGGTCAAGAGGCTCATTGCGCAGGCATCTGAATCAAAGTTTAAAGAAATCAGGCGGATGGGTTGCCTTTATATGTAGACAACTATGTGTTTTTTTCAGGTCCAAATCCAAACTCATGTATTTTTCTTTTGAGAAATGTAAAGTTTGGAGGTAAGGAGTAGGGAATAGTTTTGATGGGGTATCTCCTTAGTAAACTACCATGTGAGTTTTGATGTATTCTATGTACTTTATTTTATAATTAATGAATTGGAAGGTCCGAACCTTGCATTAGCAACAAAAAAAAGATAAATAAAATCTTGATAACACTTATCATTTTCAAAAGAAATGAAGAAAGTTGTCTGCCTAGAGTTTTTAGAAACAAGTTCAATGATAACAAATGATGAACGTTGGAAAATCGCTTCCCCGTAGCGTTTAGAAACCAATTCAGAGCCAACAAGCCTACATATAATGTGTAAGAGGCCATAAGTCATCTAAATCATGAATTGACATCAAATTTTTGAAAGTACATTTAACTGTTATTGATTTTAATGGTATTCATTAACCATTGATCATCATCTATTTGGCTAGTAGTGATATTCTTGATCAATAATCAAAAAATATTGTTCTGATATCGGTTACTCTAAACTATCTCTGTTTTTCTTAAATTCCCACTTGAGATAGTCCAATTCATAGGATTATGTTTCATGATTGTTTCGTTTTGTACGCTTTATAAATCGATATCATATTTTATTAATATCCTAACTCTCACTTTTTTATTTAAGTAATGATACAATGACACTTAAACATTGATTTTATTACATTGAGTTACTGCTTCTTTATGGTAGTGCTATGTTCAATCTAGCTTAACCCTATGATTATATAAATCTCCTCTGCTAATAAATAAAAGTCTTTTCTACATTTAGTCAATGAATCAATGTGTATTCACAACATTTACTCTGTTATCTTGTTTTTCTACCAGGGAATGTTCTACTATCAAAATAGAGTGAGTGAACCTTGGTATTGATGTTTCCCGAATCCTAAGTGAATTAGTGATTTCACATTTATGGATTGAACACCTATTATCTAATATTAAATGAAGTGTGTGTTTAATCTGTGTGAGGAAAAAGTCTTGTGCGGGAGAACGGATATGCGGAGCAAGCAACATAAACTTTGTTTCTCAATGTTTTGGATTTTTGCATACATTGTCCTTCTGCATAGTTCTTCTACACACTTCTGTTATGCATAATACTACACATAAATCAATTAATTAACAATTTTGGTTTGTTAAAGTTTGGGGGGTGAAAATTTTGGTTTACATGTATATCGGATGTGGAATATGTGTAGATGATTAATTGTATCTGTGAGCCAATTTCATACCTTGACTCGATATGATTTCTATCGGTTCACATTAAGCTAAAAACTAGGATTTTGAAACTATTATCTTTACAACAGGGGTTTTAGATTTGTCCAATATATGATGGCCATGAGGTAATTTACATGAGTGATGGGACATATTCAGCAATAAGAATGAATTCAACCGCTTCCAGGATTGTAATTGCTCACAATTTGTTTTTCCAAAGAAATTGCTCACAAATTACAAATCATTTCTAGAAATTTGTGCCACTTTTAGAGGCGGCGGGCTATATTTATTCCATTTTGAAATTTTATGGACATACCTCTGAATATGCCCATTTTAATAACCTTATTGACAACAAACATCAATGTCCAATTCGACAATTATGCATGGAAAACTTCCCATTCCTCTTGGTTTTTTTATATACCTAAGTTCAAATTCTCACGTAAAATCCATACCATATGTTTTAGGTTAGTAATGGTAAATGGAAAAAGGTTTATTTTTCATTTTTTTATGCGGAGTACAAATAGATTTCATTGCACGAAGTTTTATTTGCACCTTCGCATTCCGCACAATGAGAAAGCTTCCACACAAGATAATGGCATAACAGATATAGGGTAATATTAATTATTAAAATAACATATGCGAGGAAATCAATAACATTTGATTTTTCCGCACAATATTGTTGATAGGAAAATTTTTGCAAATCAGGTTATACTTTCTCCATTTCCACACCTCTTCGAACACAATATATTGTAGTCCATTTTATTTTCTATTTTCAATGAACATATGAACGTGGATTCCAATATAGGTTCAACTAACTATGAAATTCAGTCAAACATCATTATTTTTAAAATTAATGCAGAGGTGTGTAAGAGGCTTTTGTTGACCTCTTTCCATACCTATGCATAATGTGAGAGCATTAATGCATAATAGTGCAAAGGAATATTTGAACAGGTGCTTTCTTTGGCTATTAATGAAGAAGTGAACTTCTTGAGATATTTTCTCTCATAAAGGTGGAAGACCTCCTGCTTACTATTAGACTTGATCAGGTGTGTGAGAAGTACGGGAGAAAGGGTGTGCAAAGAAATTGTGTGCAGGGGAGTTTGTTAAAGAGCATGGATTATATCAAGTCAAGGTTTTTTCCTCCACACTTGGCATAATGTATTCTTCCTCCACACCTCTGTTGGTGCTTTAATTTTCTTTCAGTACAAAGTATTGCATTTGGAGCATTATTCAGAATCCATGATTAAATTTATGCATTTTTAAAGTTGTTTTTGTTTCTTTTCTATGTCCTTTTTTGACAAAATTCCATTAAAAAAAAATCATCTTCGACAAATCGTTGATACAATGTGCGGAGTGTGGACGAGTCCCTGCTACCCCCTCATTTATTCCTACAAACCTCTACAATCCACACAATATATCAACTTCATGAAAATTTGTTCAAATGCACACCCCCCCGCCTACATAAGGGACCTGGAATCTCGTTAGCTCTAACATCATTAGGGAGATCAGTGGAATTTGTAACTTATGTGTGTTTTCTTGGAGCACAATAATGGATTTAATCATGCCCAATCACCTAAAGGGTGTGCAAGAGATATCAATTTGCATTCGAGTTATATCAATTTATAAATATAAACCATATATATAAATATTTACACATTTAAACTCTATCATTTTAACGATTTATGTAACACATTCAAACCAATTAATTACAAGATTTAAGCATTTATTAACCCTAAATGCTTTTACATATAAAACTTAAAGTTTGATTTACACATATAAATGTAAATGAGTTTGAAACTTTTATATTTTTAGTGTGCGACAGGTGTGCGGTGCCAATAACATAAACCTTTCCCCCTTCGCACATCAATACTGGATATTTTGGTCTATCAAGAAAGGGTGTGTGAAGGAAGCGTGTGAGTATGTGTTTGTGTCCCTTTCATTGAACAAACTTTCTGCAACACTCCGCGCATACAGTTTCTACTACACTCCCTGCACAACTTTTCTCTGCACACAAAACAATGCTTATTATCCTCACAACTTAGCTTGTCTATGTACCTTGCTAAAATTTCATATTCCAAAGAATATATCTCAACAACAATATAGACCATTCAATATTTCTAATGGAGAGGTCGAAGCATTGTGTAAGGAAATAGAATGCATCCTGATTTGGGAATGATCAATAAGAGGTCAACTTCATAATCAATATATAATAATATGGGAAATCAAAATCTTGGGTTTTGGCAACATTTATTGACTCCATTTTATTGATTAATGTAAATATTTGTTTGACCTTTTGAATGTATGACAATGCTAGGAAATGAGGCTTGTTATATTGGTCCACACAAAGGGATGATTAAACTATTAAACAATTAGAATAAGTCTCTAGCACGCAGTAATGCATTGAACATACCTTAGGCAAAGTACATTGAGCATTAAAATGAAGTGTTTGATTTTGAATTTTTTTCTGGGAAATGAAGTGTTTGATTTTGAAATGTTTTCTAGGAAATGAAGTAGTCAACCAATTGACGGTTTTGGCTTATTAATGCATGTGAGGAAGAGATGTTGTGCCGAAAAATGGGTGTGTGAAACAAGGAACACAAACTTTCTTCTGCAATGTCGTGTATCTCCCCATACTTTTTTGCACATTGCATATTAATCAATTAATTAGCAGTTTGGGATAATTAAAGTTTAGCACATAAAAAGTTTGGGGTTACCTAAATACTAAGTGCATTTGTGATTTCACATTTGTCAATTGAATAGTTATATTAAATAAAGTATCTTTTTAATGCGTATGAAGAAGAAGTGTTATGTGGGAAAACGAGCATCTGGAGTAAGGAACAAAATGTTTCTTTGGAAATTTTATGTGCCTTCACATATATTCTCGCAAGCTACATATTAAATAATTAAGTAGCGATTTTTTTTGCAAGCAGAGCATCATTTGAATTCTTAATAGAATTTACTCTGAAACATTGTGCAATATTCAGTGATTCATTAGGCTTTGTATCTAGAATTTGTTATAACATATTAAAAATCAACATTCATAGAAGGGATATGTACAAGAGAACCTTTATTCACCCAAATCCATAGCTCCGCACAGGTTCTCCCTTTGTGCACTTTTTCCGAATGCCGTAAAACGTCAACTTTCATAGTATTTGACACACATATTTTCCCATTCTTCATTAATGTTTCTATGAAATGTCACATAAGCTTAGTTAACTTCCTGTTCTCCGTACATATTCCCCCTCTTTACAATTCTTTCCGCACATTGCAAATCATCAATTTTTACATTATTTGATACACATATTTAGTCGTATCCAACAATGCTTTTATTGGTAAAAAAAAATCTAAAAATTACTTTATGTTGATTGCTTATGTATTTGTGCTCACATTAATTTAATAATGAAATGGTTATGCATCACGTTGAAATTTGTGGAATGTGGGAGTGGAGAGGAAGCAGAATAAATGCTTCCTCCACACTTTACATATATTTTTTAGGTGTTTTGGATTCTTCCCAAAATTTAATAATACAATCTATAAAAGTATTTATTTGTTTAATTAAATAAATTGATTTAAGATGACAAAATGAACATGTTTTTAAAGTTATTTATCCATTTTTTCATGCATTTTAGCATTCCTTTAAATTCACTAAAAGGTAGGGATTTCTCGTTGAACCTCAGTACAACACTCTACATTCGGTCATGGTGTTGTGGGATATGCTAAATAGAAATATTTTTAATGTATCCTAGAAATTGTTGAAGATTAAGAAAGCATAAAGCATAAGAAATTAAATTCTAAAATAAATTCCAGCACACCGAGATTGGATACCTCGTCCTAAAGAAACAAAACAATCATCTCATCAAATATTAAATAAAAATAAACACAATAAAGGAAAAAGAATATGTGAATGCCATAGTAGGAAAAGGGAAATGTCGAATAGTCAACAACATTAGAATCATTTGTAAATGAAACTAAATATCAATTTATGCAAAAAAATATTAAACTGTCGAGAAAATCTTAACAAAATCTTACTGGCCTCACCCTTACAAGATTTATTGGCCAATAGCTAATTAGAAAAAACACATCACAAATTGCAAAAGATGGCTTCACTGCCAAAAAAGGAAAATAAACATAGATCCAAAAAAAAATCACGATCAGTACACAACCAAAAGATATTAATTATGAGGGGTAGTTATCGAACAATATTCTTTGGTCCTGAAGCTAGTGATGGCATAAGTTGAAGCTCACAGTGTACATGTTTCTCCATGTGAGCCAATTTGCCTTCAAAGTGATCTAGTTTTTCCTGTAGAGGCCTTTGTCGTTTTGTAGATTTGCTAATCTGCCCTACATCTACCACTGGTTGCATTAGAGATCATTCATGAATGAGATGTTCGTATTCTGGTCATCATTCTTTTCACTTAGGATTTTCTCTAGAAACATCTTGAGATATGCAAGCTCATTGCCAAAGTTTTGTTGATCATATATTGTGTCATTAAAATCGTGTTTATTGATAGGGTTGGGACATGCGTCTTCTACCAAGTAGCCCTAAAAAGAAAGATTCCAATAAATGAAAAGCTAAATGCGACTGTTTTATTTATTTGAATATGTTGCCTATCCCAATTAACCATTGCTAAGTCTAGCAACATCCTTCTTGCCATAAATAATTCTTTCCTTCTCGCATCTGAGTATCCCACCGGTTCATCAAATAATGCTTGTGCCAGCCCATTGAATAGTCCATGGTTGTTACTTTCTTTACCCCTATAACTACCGGTGGCATCGATAAATCGTCTTTTCCAGTGGTTGCATAATCCGCACTGTTTGATTTGAAATGCCTGGTAAAGGGGAGATTAATGGGATGGGATTCAAAAACACCTTCATACCTTTAGGTGGAGAAGAAAGAGCTACCTGCCCTCCTTCTCTTATAGATACCTTGGTGAAATTACTTAGTAATTTCTGATGGTCACAGGTTAAGGTCCTATTGTACCCACTTTTCTATACTATTAAGAACTTCCCCCTAACCAATTCTCTCCAAGTGACGTTGTCTTGACTCTCCTTGTTGACCAACTCTGCACCTTACTCTGCCTTGTTCACGTGGCATCTTTCATTTCAGCAGAAAATAAAAAAGACTGAAATACAATAATGTTATGGACTAGCTAAACTAACAAAACCTTTTATGTTAAACAGAACATCAACCCAACTTAGAAAAACAACAACCCAACTATACTTGCATTACAATGAATGAGAATGTAGTCCCAAAAGGAACTATCTAAATGAATAGTCACAGACTGCAAGAGAAAAGTTACGGAATCCCCAAAAAGCCACTCATAACAAAGATACATAAAATCCAAATGGAAACAAAAAAAAACGTAAATCATTATACTAACCAATAATAACATAAATAGTAAAATGACCCCCAAAAAAAATAAAATACAATGAGAGTGATCAAATGAAACTGGAGCATAGAAGTGTTCCACTTTACCTTGTTATTGAGTTGGGAAACAAAAAAATAACATATTATCAAACTTTCTAAATAAATAACATTTATTTCTCATGGATAATGTGTATCTATATACCTCTCTTTAATCCGTTGGCTATACCCTACGTCAATGTAGATCGCCATTGATTTAGTCGTTGCCCTACTCTGGGTGTAAAAACTTATTTTCCCCATCTTTCTATAAGCCAAAACATATTTCCATGATTTCAAAATATCTCCATAATTTAATTTGCATATTTCTCTATTTCTCTTTCTGATTAACGTAATAATTTATCTGTGAATCGACATGTAAACAAGAGATCATTTCAATGATTTATAACATTTACTCTAATGCATTGTGTAATGATTATTATTTTTTAACAAATTCATCAATATTACAAAATAGTCTTTTTGACATTTATTCAGTGAATGCATGCATAAACATGGCTCCATGACTAGTATTTGTTCTAACAAAATGGAAGGATGTGCAGAAGAATGATATGTACGGAAAAATATTTGTTCCCTCTTTTTTACACTGTTGTATACGTCACTCCTTCATACATATCAACTTTTCGTAGTGCCAATTAGCAAATATTAAAAATACCATTAATGATTAATCCTATGATTAATAGACATTGTTTCAAATCTTAATGGCTAATAATGAAATGGTTATGTCTCACATTGCAAATTGAGGAATGCAGAGATGCAAGATTAATTGATTAAAGAAATGTGAGGTCTATGTTTTTTCGTTATTTGAGAATGCTTCGTTTTGGAAATCGTTTATGCCATTTGTTTTTATTCTCACCTTCACAATGCACAAAATGAATGACACCTTTACACTCCACACATGTGGCCTCCCAACAATCCGTCTTAGAATTATAATGGAATATTAATATTTTCATATTATCTCTCACAACCACTACCATTAATACATTATGTGAAGAGCAAAGGTGTGGATTCATACATTGTGCGAAGCCTGAAAATACATATTGGCCAAATACTGAGCAATATTATACATCAATTTCTTTCGCACTTCCACACTCGCACATGTTCGCACTCTGCATAATGAAAAATTCATGTCCACAATGAAATATTCCCCTACACAATCAAAGATTCTTTCATATATGTGCACTCTTCTCAATGAAATATTTTGCATATCTCTTTGTTTCTTGCCTATTTTTTTCCCCTTTCGTTATGTCTTGTGATATCTACTTCTGTAATTGTGGTCACACTATTTTAATAATGAAATGTTGGGAAAAATACTTGGGCGGGGGGGGTTGAATCAGTATTTTAAAAACTCACTTAAACTTTTCTTTTCTTATTCAGATTTTTGTACGCAACTATAATGAAGTAAACTTATGTATGTATGTGATTGTTATGCATACAACTAACATATATCTAGTTAACTAACTTTTCAATTAATTCATTATCTATTTAATTATAACCAGTGTATCAATATTTCATTTGGCATTAATTAAACAGTAACCATGTGCAGTAAGAACAGAATAGACCATCACACATAAGCAATAAATCTACACACATCAACACCGGGATTTTTTAGGTGGAAATCCAATGTGGAAGAAAACCACCATTGATGTCGTCTCTATCTTCATCTTTTATTATAATGAAAAACTTCTTGCAATCTTGTATTGGTGTAAACTCATACTAGCACGCAGGCACCCACTTGTGGAAGGCTACAACCTTTTCTCGTTCTTTAGCACCCACTGGAAGGGAGCTCCAACCCCTTGATCTTATTTATTGGCACCCGCTAGAAGGGAGCTCCAAAACTCCTTGATCTGATTTATTAGCTACCACTGGAAGGAAGCTTTGATTCTCTTATTGAAGGCTCCAATGCTCAGCACTTTCATGGGCCATGTTTCATAATTCTCATACGGGATCCACCTGACTCAAAACATCACAACCTATAGGCCACCTTTCATCATATTTTTAGATTGGACCCACTACCATCATTTAAGCCCAATATCAAATAACAAACTGAAACCAATCATTGTATCAAATCACTGAACCAACTTAATCACCAAATTATTGAATAAACCAATTACTAAATCTCAAACAACCAAAGAAACTAGATCATCTCAATTCACTATATACTCTTCATTAGAATGTCAAACCACTTATTGTTCATTATAGAATCCAGATCCTGTCACTGCAAACCCTGGTCAATCTCATGTTAGAATATATATTATGAGACATACTTGCGTATGTATGCTTTCTCTTAAGCTAACCCACATACAGATCTCAAAACACTAAACCCTGAAATTGAATTGCTACACTACTGAAATCAATCACTGAAACACATACTGACCTTGTCACAGATCTTTGAACCAAATACAAATCATATTATAGCAACATCATTACTATTCAACATTTCATAACATAATTAGTTCAACCTCAATCAACATTGTTAAACGTAGATCATCATGGATGACTTCATCGGAAAACAACAACAAACACAACAAGACTGATCAGACATCATATTTAACAAAACCCTAGCATATGTACGCAATCCTTAAAAGACACTTTTGCGTATGTATGTTCCTTTCAAGAAGTATATCCGCATACAGATCTGTCCATACTATAGAATCGATACGCAACTACCAAAAATCTGATCTGCGTATGTACGTGATCTTTCTGAAGAAAAACCGTGTATAGATATATAACTACTAAATAATACCTTCGTTGCACAACAAAACATCAATCAAACCCAAATCTAGGCATATATTATAGAAGACACACATCATAATATCATCATCACAAATCTATCAACCCATAAGCATATTATTCAATGTGTAATGATTTTAGATCTATAAGATCTAATCCATCATCACATTCCTGGGTGCACATTTATTTCAGATCAAACAATTCATCAATAAACCAAATCATACACCTTTAGCACTTTGATCTCCATCTCCTTATATATCTTAGGCCTCATCCAATACCTTAGGCCAATTACGTAGTTATGCCGATGGCATTCTTTGACGGGATCAAATATCCATTGTCGTGCTCATTACTATGGGTGAATACCATGGTAAAGACCCCTAGTATTGAGAATAGTATGATGCAAAAACTGTATGCGACTTTGCTTCACCATACCTGCATATTTACGCGGCTTTGCTTCACAAAACCTATGTATACGCGACTTTTCTTGGCCATACATGTGTATGTAGGTGGCTTTTCTTCACAAAACCTGCGTATACATGACTTTGCTTCACCATACCTATGTGTGTATGTGTCTTTTCTTCACAAAACCTGTGTATACTTCTTCAAACTTCATATTTATCATTCCTCTGTCTCTGAACTGATATTCCTTTGTCCAATCTTTCTATCACATTTGTATTAGCCTGAATACTCATCCTACTACCATCATGTTGGTATATTTATTAAGTAGGTTGCCATCAAGGACAACACATTTGTCATAATGCCAACATGAAATGGTTATGCAACACAAATAATGCGGAGTGCATTGCATATTATTTAGATGTTTTGGGTTTTCACAGAGTCTAATAATACAATTTATTAAACTATTTATTTCTTTGATTAAATAAATTGAATCAAGATGCAAAAATAAAAATGTTTTTAAAACTGTTTATGCATTTGTTTGCGCATTTCAGCATTCCTTTCAATTCGCCAAAAGCCAATTACAAAACTAAACTTGTTTGATCAGTTTTATATTTCCAAGGCCAAATATGCATGATAAATCTGCATGTTTCACTAGTTGCATTTCTTTAAATAGTCATAAAAATAATTGCAATGACATAATAACTTGTAATATTGACACAAATATAGATAGCAAAATTAGTAAGTAGTAACTAGATTACATTCAATCAGAACAAAGGCCATAATTCATGCAATTTGGACAAATAACAGTTGATGCTTTATTATATTCAATTTGATTCTATCCAAGTAACATGTGTAGCAAATAGAGATATACCCACATGACTTCTAAGGCAGTATTGCTGAAGCAATTATCATGGTTACATCATTTCAGAAATCTCTCTTCATATGTACATATCCTAGCTAAACACAAATCTCACACTGAGGTCTTTACACATACTTACATAGTTTTCACAACAAATCATGGAGTCGTTGTCACCCAATTCTCTAATTTCTTATCTTTAATGGCTACTATATTTGAGCATTGAACAAACTACAATTATAAATAGTTGCCTCTTTTTGTATTGCATTACAAAGGTCTCTCAGCTTCTTCATCGTCCTCATTCACAACAAGATGATAATTGAGCAAACTAAACAAACAATACTATAAATTCTCTTGCCATAAATATTGCATCTATAAGCTATGAGTTTCTCAGAAATGTTAATTAGACTTGTTGCTTCATTCCTTCCTGTGTTATGAAATTTGGCCCTTAATATCATAAATATTATGGGTTTACTAAGTGATGTATATTGTGCCATGTTTCTTTCTGTAACATTGAAGAACGAATACTTAAGCTTCATCCTCCATTTCATTTCTATATTTGGGGAAAGGGTCCATATTTTATTTGTTTGTGTTCCCTTGCTCGTTTTGACCTAGAAAACCTTTAGACAAGAGGAAACCATTACAATTTATTCTTATTGTAAACAACGTAAAAACACAACAACTCTTTAGCATAAATAAACAAGAACCACTATCAAAATTCAATAGGCTTGAATTCACATAAGCTCTAGATATATAATGATTTTATCATTACTCTGCTAAGAATGCTTATGATTTCAATAATGCTTTCCAATAAGCTCTGAAAAGATATATGTTAATCATGGGATTAAAGCCTTATAAGTTCTTAATATCTATTAATGTGTGTTCTTATATGATAGTCGTTTATCAGTGTAAATCAAATAATGTGAAAGCATACTAATCATACTTTGTCTTCTCTAGATAAATCTTGTGATGAACGACTGGATGCAATTAAGTATCTTGGTCAAGTGTGTGTAGATGGGGTTTATTTCATGCAATGTAGTGTTATCCTAGCTTTTCATTTTTGCATCCTAGGTTTAAGATAAACTAGTCTAGATCCATCTTAACTCCAGATCCACCAAGTGTCGAGAGGGATCAAATCTCTTGGTGAAAACCTCTTTTTTATCCCTCTCGACGCTTGGTAGATCAAGGGTAAAGATGAATCTAGTTTGGTTTTATATAATCTTTATAGAATCCTAACCATTTTTAAAATAAAATAATCTTATCCTATCAAATTTGGTTAAACAATGGAAATTAACAAAAAATTAATTAAAAAATGAAAAAAAAAATCATTTACAAAACTTAACCCCAAAAAATAAGAAAAATTAACCATTTACCTATTTTAACCCCAAAAAAATATTAATTTCATCCATTTACAAAATATAACCCCCAAAAATATGGAAAATTAACCAATTACAAAATTTAACCCATTTTAATCCATTTACAAAATGTAACCCCGAAAATATGGAAAATTAACCATTTACAAAACTTAATCCTTAAAAAATAAAAAATTAACTAGGTACAAAACATAACCCTTAAAAAAATCAAAATAAAAATAACCATTTACAAAACCTAACCCTTAAAAAAAATGAAAAATTAACCATTTACAAATCAATTCAAATCAAATCAAATGATTATTTCCATCCTTCCAAGTCTAAACGTACATTATAGTCACAGTAGACATAATATGAGTTAGATCCTCTCTCAAACCATTAATAGCCCCACAAAGAAAGGAGAATGCAAGGATGATCTAGACTTATGCAGGAACGCAACAAAATACAAATATACAAATAACCACAGAGATGCAGTGGAAATAAGACTTCATCTCATTAATATCAAAGAACTGAAATATGCTTACATATAGAAATGGAAATAAACTAGGTTGGGCAATGGTAGCTTATCTCTGAGAAGAGATGTGGCAGATACATGCATTTGAACTATGTTACTATGAGGCTCAAGGGCCTTCTTATTATTGAATAACAAGGAAAAACCCTAAAAACAAAAACCCTAACCCCGAGAGATGGAACGCCAAGATTTTGTGGGCCCCATTGGGGTTAATTGGGCAACCAACTTCCCAAGGTCGTAACTTGGTCATATTATCTCTGTTTGGCGCATACGATACCTCATTGGAAATATATCTCTGACTACTATAGTATTCCCATGCTTTTGACTACGAGCTTGTTGTAGACCTTAAAAATGTTGTTTATGGGGTCAAAATTGCTTCAGGAGTTCAGGACCCAAAAAACTACTAAAATTATTAAATGCTGCTATAAAGAAGGAAACTTATGAAACCGACTAGAGGCATAGGGTGAATAGGAGGGTGGCCACCAATATCCACCCTGATCAGTCCTCCCTCCTTAGGAAGTGATGGTCCCCATTTCATGTAGAACCTCCATGAGGTGAGGAATTTTTTGTTGAACTTTGTCCCTGGTGAACCACTTGACCTCATGAAGGAGTTGGCCCACTTTGACAACTTGATATAGTTGGATCCTCTATTGGCAAGTGTTATTGATATGCATTTCCATGATCCGATCATTTGTGGCGTGTTCCATGCAGTCTGGATTTAACTCAGTTGGTGTGAGTTATTTTGCAATGTCGGATGTGTCCAGCAATGGCAGAAAGTATGGCCAAAGGTGGTCCACATTGAATACTGGGTGAAGGCCAAGAAATGGTGGAATGATGAGCTCGAAGGCATTTTCCCTTACAGCCTTAGTGATGGTGTAAAACCCATATCGAAGTGGGTGAAGCTTGCGGTGGGGCCCAACGAGGCATTCCTTCTACAGATGTAGCCAAACTTTATTGCCCGCTTGGAACTTGTGTGGCACCCGATGTTGATCATGTTGTTGCTTGTACTTAGCATTAGATTTGTCCAATATGTCACGGACTTGCTGGTGGATGTGCGAATTGCGCTCATTGAATTTGTTAGCCCTGTCAGCTTCAGACTAGACATGAACTGAATCTGCCTGAGTAGCTGCAAATGGCATGGCAACATCAATGGGACATAGTAGCTAGAATCCCAATCCCATCTGAAAGGGGTTGTGGCTAGTTGAGTTATGGAGAGATCTATTGTAGTTGTGTTGTACATAGGGGAGGTTTTCATCCCATGTGTGTGGATTCTTCAAGTTGTAGATGCACAAAATGTGTACAATCATCATGTTTACGACCTCTACTTGGCCATCAGTTTGGGGATGGAAAGTCGTGGACTTAGAGAGCTTGGTATCCAACATTGACCAAATACTTAACCAAAATGTACTTAGGAACCTGATGTTCCAATATGAGATAATGGAATGTGGGATCCCAAAGTGTACGCACACTCATTCAAAGAAGAGCTTAACAGGGATTCTGATGTGATACTCTTTTTGCAAGCCACCAGAATGGCCATCTTAGAGAATCTGTCGTTGACCACAAAAACGCATTCGTTTCCATGCTTAGTAGAAGGAAGGCCCTTCTTCTTGATGTTCAGGTTGGCAATGGCATAAGCAGTGTAGGATCTGATATACTTCCCAACATCTTGTTGAAGGTTTGGCCAATAAAAATACTTCTACAACATTGCCACTATTTTCTCTACCCAGAAATGTCTAGCGACTCGACTGTAGTGCGCCTCCCAAATCATCTTGGCACGCTCGCTTGAAGGAACACAAAGGTGTCCTAGGTGGCATAACAGTGCATTCCAGACATAAAAATTTGGAACTTGATTGCCTTCCAGGAGCGTCTAGTATGTGTTGCCAAATTCTGGATTGCTCTTTTAAAGATGCAGCCACCCCGCAGTCTCGTGCCCACAAGAGTTGAGAATAGTTGTCAGGGCCATGACCAACAGTCGGTTAAGGCAGTCTACAACATTATTGGTGCTCCCCTTCTTGTACTTAATGTTCATATGGAACTGTTGCAGGTATGTGGACCATTTCTGATGGCAATCGTTGTGTAACTTCCCCTGTGACTGTATGAACTGCAGGGGTTGGTGGTCTGTGTGGATGATTTTTTCTTCCCCATAATGTAATGCTTCCATTGTTGGCAGGCTTGCACAATGGAATACGTCTCTTTGTTATAGGTGGGATACTTTCAGACTATGTCTAAAAGTGTCTCACTAGGATATGCCACTGGATGGCCGTACTGAGTAAAAACTGCACCAATAGCATAGTTGGAGGCATTTGTCTCGATCTCAAATGGTTGTTGTAGGTATGGTAATGAGAGTAATGGTGCAGAACAGAAGCGATGCTTCAACTTGGAAAATTCCTTCTATTGGGATTTGGACCAAAAGAACTTTGCTTTCACTCCTCCCTTAGTGACTTGAATCAAAGACTAAGTGATATGAGAGAACCCCAACAAGAACCTGCGGTAGAAGTTGGAAGGACCCAGAAAATTGCAAAGCTCTGTTAGAGTGGTTGGGGTTGGCCAATTCATAATGACTTTTATCTTGGCTGGGCCCACATGCACACCCCTTTCATCAGTGATGTACCCCAGATATTGAACTTGGGTCATATCAAAAGTGAATTTCTCCAAATTTTCACATCGATTGTGTTGCCACAGGGTTTGGAGGACCTGTCGAATATAATGGAAGTACTCTTCCAAACTCTAGCTAAAGATCAAAATTTCATATAAATACACCACCATGAATGAGTTGGTGAAGGGTCGTAATATGTCATCCATCAGCCTCATGAAGGTTGCGGGGGAATTATACAACCCGAAAGGCATGACCAACCATTCAAAAAGGCCCTCCCTAGATTTGAACACAGTTTTCCACACATCGGAGGGTTCAATCAGTACATGGTGATAATCGGACTTCAAGTCAATCTTGCTGAAATATTTGGCCCCCTTGAGCTAGTCCATAAGGTCATCAATTTGTGGGATTGGATACCTATTCCGAATAATGATAGTGTTCAACTCCCGATAGTCAATACAGAGTCTTCAGGTCCTGTCCTTATTCTATACCAACATGATCGAGCTCCCACAGGGTGATGAATTGGCCTAATGTTCCCTTTCTGCAACAACTCCTGAATCTACCTCTTGATTTCATCGTTCTCCATAACAAAGTGTCAATATATCGGTCCATTGGGTAGTGGAGTTCCCAAGGCCAGATCGATGGATTGATTGACCTGACAGTGTAGAGGTACCCCTTTGGGTGAGGTGAATATGTCCCTGTACTCCTCCACAACCTTGTTCAACTTTTATTGTCGTGCGAAGGAGCTCTATCTAGAGGTCATGGCCACAATATTCTTCTTGCTTTGAGGGTGAATCATAATGAAAACAAATTTTCCGATCTAGGAAATGATCTTACTGCATTGCCTCACAGTGATTAAAGAAATGGTGGCAGGCAGTTCTACCTCTTGTATCCTGTACAACTTATTTCCCAAAGTAATAATAACAGTGTGAGGCTCAAACTCATACACAGCATGTCGCTTCCACAAGTATGGTTGGCCTAATAATACATCTCAAACTTCAAGAGGAGAAACATCACACATTACCTCATCTGTGAAGGGCTTGATGTTGTAGGGAAGGCAAAACTATTGGCTGATGCGGAGATCTCGCCCTAGGCGAGGCCACCCAATGGTGTATGGTTGTGGAAGTGATGTGGTCAGTAGGCCCAACCGCTTCACGACCTCTACTAAAATGAGGTTCTTTGGGCTCCCGTTGTCAATAATGAATTATAGTGGAGAACCCTTCACCCACATCTGTGACTAGAAGAACCACTCCCCCTCTTCTGGATCTTCGGCTTCATCCTTCTGGATCTTGGTGGTGGCCACAGTGGCACTATGCTCCGCATCGATAATCTGATTCCCTTTGTCATTCCCCTTGTCGTTTTTTTACTCAAAGTCAGAATATTCATCTGATTCGGAAGCCTTTAGCTCAACCACCAGTGATTGCTTGGCTCAACACTCACTTTTGTTGTGAGTGGGGTTCTTATGGAACTCACACCATTTCCCTGTGTCCTTCTTTGTCTTCGCAGTGTTGTTCTTTTCTTGTGACTTTGACGGGTTATCTTGTGTCACCTCACCTTGGCTCTGTCCTTTTTGTTGCAGCTTGGGGGGGCCTTTTCCTTGCTTCAGATTCATAGATCCAAAGTCTCGCTTCTTCTGTTTGAATTTATGCTTGATCTTGACAGCATATCAATAGGCGACACCAAGTGAGGAGATGTCCAGGAACTCCATGTCGTCCTGGATGTACTTTTGTAGACAGTTGCGGTATTTGAGTACCAAATGACACTTAAAATCCTTGATACCCAGTTTTGTGTGAAGGGTATGGAAAACATTTGTGAACTCTAACACATCTTGGTCCACTTTATGTATTTATCTTCATAGCTCCTAATAGGGTAATATTGTTCCTTGATGGAATCTTGGAAAGAATTCCAAGTGGTCGCGACTAAAAACAGTGAGGATTCCTTCTCGTATTTTTGTTCATAGTAGGTTTACCACGAGCCCTTGACAAGTGGGGAGACTTTGAGGACTGCAAAAGTAATATTTTCCTGATTGGAAAAGTCATGAATTGAAAAATATCCTTCCAATATATTTAACCATCTATCTATGGCATCTGCATCTATCTGGCCTTTAAATATGGGAATGTCAAAGTTAACTTGTACCTTAAAAGGAGTGGCGCCTCCAGAGTGGCTATTGGATGAAGATGTGTCGCCTGTGGGTAGTCGGTGAAGGATCTGGGCACATTTATCCATCATCGCATTCCTTTGTTGCTTGAGGGCTTCCTCAAGCAATATTTTGAAAGGATCTCTTGCCCTCTCATCTTTATTTCCTTCCACCATGGGAGGTCATTGGGGTTTGTGAGGTTAGTCTTGCAAATGTTCAACCAGTTCAAGCCTTAACTCCTTATACCCTGGCATTGTTGGGGACATGCAAATAAAAATGGAGAAAGAGCATACTGCTTTGATACCACTGATCCAGACTTATGCAGGAGCGCAACAAAATATAGATATACGCATAACCATAAGGATGCAGAGGAAATAAGACTTCATCTAATTAATATCAAAGAATTGAAATATGCTTACATACAGAAATGGAAATATGCTCATATTGAACAAGGGAAAACCCTAAATAACCAAAACTCTAACCCCAGGAGATGGAACACCAAGAATTTGTGGGCCCCATTGGCGTTAGTTGGGCAACCAACTTTCTGGGGTCGTATCTTGGTCATACTATATCCGTTTGGTGTGTACAATACCTCGTCAGAAAGATATCTCTAAGTACTACAGGATTCACCACAAGCTCCTACTTATGACTATGGGCCTGCTACGGACCTCAAAAAACATCGTTTAGGGGGTCAAAACTGCTCCAGAAGTTCAGGACCCAAAAAAATGCTAAAAATAGTAAATGATGCTATAAACAAGGAAATTGATGAAACCGACCAGAGGTCTAGGTGGAATGGGTGGGTGGCCACCAATATCCACCTAGATCAAATGTGTATCCAGAGAAATTTGAAAAAAAAAAAAAAAAAAAATGTATAGTTGTACCTGTATCTAAACCCAACAAGCACAAAACATATAGAGATCAACACCCTAGAAACTCAATAGCCACATGTATATAAGAAATGAAAAACAAAGAGTTGTGCACTTAAACCTGTAACCAATAATAAAAGATTGCAAAGGAGTCATGTGTGCTCTGGAATCTATCAATAAAAATGAAAAAGAATGAGAGGGTGTTTCACCCTTTGAAGCGTGTGAAACATGCATGCCCAAAAACCAAAGCTTGGCACTTGAAAAACCCTAGTCGATAATAGGAGAAATTGATAATGGAAAAGAAATCGATGCAAATGATAAATGGTGAGAGGAGGATGGATAAGAGGAGAAATTAACATTGTGAAGATATCAATACATAGTATGCATAAGATATCAATACCGAAAAACCATGGATTAAAAATACCATGGGAAAAACAATGGTTGTCAAAACCTGAGTTCGAAAACAAGTATGCTTACATAATAGGACATGATAGGACATTAAAACATCTCTTCCATATCAGGCTAAAGAGCGCCTCTCAACACAACTATTTTAAACATCTACATTGAAAAATTGAACTACGACCCTCCATTCACATAATAAATTATGATTTGAAGTCAATTCATATTAGTACCAAATAATCTTTTGCATTTTCTATAAAGAATCATATGTTTGCAATATTTTAAGTATTTTTTATTAAACAATTAAAGGTGTAATTTAACTAATAAATATTTTGGTTTTTTGGTTGAAATTTGGCGATACAACTTTGAACAAGATTATGATTTATTGTTATTTAAAATGTATTTTGAAATGCATAAATATATTCAACACCTTAAAAATCTTTGGGACGTTCAAATTTTATAGGTAACTTATAATTCTAAAAAATCTCTACTGAATTTAAAATAAAATTAACTACAAAATATATTGAAAGGCCAAAAACCCCTATTAAATAACGTGAGTTTTAGTCAAATCATCATTTTTAGATTTACAAATAATAAGTTTAACTAAATTTAAGTAATAACAATATATTACTATTTAATCCATTGGTGGTTTAAAGTGTAATTTCAATCATTTAAATTAATTCAAAAATTTAAAATCATTTTTAATTTGAAAAAAAATAAAATAAAATTACAAAGTTTAAAGTGTAATTTCAATCATTTAAATTAATTCAAAAATTAAAAATCATTTTTAATTTAAAAAATTTTAAAATAAAATTACAAATTTAAAATATTACAATTTCAGTTATTAAATATAAAACAAAATCCTTTTTGAAATAAAATAAAAAATGAAATAATTTAAGTGTAATCTAACTGAAGCCAAATTTTCTTAAGAATTTCATCTTTTCGGTAAATATTTGAAGTGGTAAAAGAAAGAAGATACCATTACTATTTAGTATTAGTATAATTATTTTTTAGTATTATGTATTAATATTATTGAGAGTAGAGGGTTTTGAGATTAAAAATGAGTTTCAAAACAAAAAAAATGTACAAACAAAATTAATTTTAAAAAAATTAATAAGATTTAAAATGGTGATGTTATTTTTTGGGAAAATATTTTGAAGGGAAAAGAAAAGAAAAAAAACCATTTTTTTAATTGTATTTTCAACTTATTTTCTTGTAGGTTCGCTCAAATTTAAAGAATAGGTACTTGTTGGATGCAAAATTAAATTCCACATCCAATAAGTACCCACTTTGCATTCTTATGAGTAGATCCACATCGAAAAAAAAAACAAAAAAAAAAACAAAAAACAAAAAACAAAAACAAAACAAAACAAAAAACAAAACAAAATTAAAAAAAATTAAAAAAAAAACCAATAAAGGTCTACTCTTGAAATTTGAGTGAACCTACAAAGAGATAAATCGAAAATACTATCAAAAAAAAATAGTTTCTTTTTTTCCTTTAAAAATTCAAGTGTTTTATTTTATTTTCTTTAACAAGTCTATTTTAGATTTCAAAATTCCCCTAATAATACTATATATTATTGATATCAGTTATAATATAATATTATTAGTATAATATAATATTATTAGTTTTTATTAAAAGATATGATTATAGCCATTTATTTATTATTAAATAAACTTTACTTATATTTTGGTAATAAATTTGTAATTATTATAATGTTTTTACATCGTTAAATATTCTTTTTTTTTTTTAATTATTGAATTTGATTTTTATAATATTTTATTAATAAAAAAATTTGAAGTGTTATTTGATGTGAGTTTTTTTTTGGGTTTTGTTAATTTTTTCATTTTGTGACTCTAGCTTACATTTCTTCTCTACATCAAAAATTATTTAACCCAAAAATGTCATAAAAAAATTTGAGATTTGTATGCATGCTGGCTCTTTTTATATCAATATGTTAAAATAAATATCGATGGTATCAATAGATTATTTATACTATTGACATTACAGTGAATTGAATGTAAATACACGATTTCTTACCACAATAATGTTATGACAATATTTTCATAAATTTAAGGTGAACATGATTGGTTAATTATATGTAAATATGTGATTTCTTAGCATTGTGGTGCATACAATATTTTTATAGATTTAAAGGTAACAGGAACATATTTGTTAATTTTTTTAGTAATGTATTTATGGAATGACAAAAAAAATTATTTGTTTATTTTTATATAATAAAAAATTTTATATTTTGTATTTTATATATTTGAATTTTTTCCATAATTCCATTTTCGGCAATGCTATTGTTTTTTTTCAATTCTTTTAAGGATAAATACCTCTTAATGATAGATTTTTCGGCGAAAATCACATGAGAAACCATTTGTCGACGCGTTTCGAACCAACCAGTGTGGTTCATCATCAGGACAAGTTGAAAAACAGATCCAAGTTAGCCTGTTTAAATAGCTAGAGCAGAGACACCAACGGTTACCTAAAAAGTTGACTTAAGGAGCAAGGTCAAATTTAGTTATATTAGGTAAAAAATAAATAAATAAATATATAAATCAAAAATAAAATCAAAAATAATAAAATATAAATGGTAACATTAGTTAGGTAAAACTAAAGGGAAGTAGTTACGTAAGGGAACATCTCCTATAATATATAAATATGTAAATTAATGGGTAAATTAGTTTAGAATTAATAAATAAATAAATTAGAACCAAACAATAAATAAATTAAATAATCCAATAAAAAGGAGGAAATAGGGATTGGAAATAAAATAAAATAATTATAGTTGGTTAGAGGTTATATAACGGATAAATAATAAAATAAAAATGTAAAAATAATTAAAAAAAAAATTATTAGTTAAAAATTAAAAGTAATAAGGGACCATTCCTTATAATAAACAAATAAAAGGGTTATTAAGATGAAAGAATGTTGGAAATAATAAATAAATAAAAGTAATAACCAAAATAATAATAGAAATAAGTTATTAATAATAATAATAATAATAATAATAATAATAATAATAAGTTATAGAAAATAAATAAATTAAAATAAACAAATAAATAGTAATAATAATAAAATAAAAATAAAAATAAAGTAAAATAAGAGACAAGAAAAACGATTACCAAATAATAGTATTTCGTAATTGTTTATTATATTACTAAATAATAGTATTTAGTAATAGTTTATAAATAAATAAAAACAAATAAAATAATTAATAATTAAGTTATTAAATAAATAAATAATAAAAATAATAGTAATAGTAATAATAATAGAATAAAATAAATAAATAAATAATAATAATAATATAAATATAAATAAAAATAAAATAAGAGACAAGACTAAATAATAGTATATAGTAATCGTTTATTATAAAATAGTATATAGTAATAGTTTATTATAGTATTGTTTAATAAATAAAGTAATTGTTTAAAAGTTTCTTATTTGCAATTTTTAATAGTAATTGTTTAATAAGTAATGGATTAATAAATAATAATAATAAAAATATAAATAAAAGTAAGAGACAGGAAAAACAATCAAGAAGAAAGTGTTGGGACCAGCACCTACTGATTTTCCAACCATCATCTCTATTGAGATTGTCGGGTCTCTTTTCAATCTCAATAGCTTCCCTAAATTTCTGATGATGAAAATGCGAAACCTTAGCGATAACACTAGCTTCCTCAATGCAAACATGATGATTAGTTTTTTCTACATGTTCAGCTAAAGCGGAAGACTTAGCTCTTCTATGCTTAAGGTCAGCAGCGTGCTCACTAATCCTCTGATTAATGGAGCGACCGGTTTCATGTGATTTTCGCCGAAAAATCTATCATTAACTTGTTATGGATCACAGAAGCCTCAACTCTACGATAAATACCTTTTCTATGTTGAAATCTAATAACTCCAATCCTGAATACAAATACAAATACAAGTATTAAAATTAGATATAGTATCTTAACCTGCATAGTCCACTCCACATTTCTCTCTATATATTTTCTAGTTTGAATTCTTTGCTTCCATACAGTAGCTCTGTATAACCTGGTTGACTATTTTGTAACTTCAATTTCACAATTATAGTTTTATAATTTTATAAAATGGTAAAGGGCATTGAAACTTAATCAACACTAATACGTGGCATCAAATTCATTCAATAGTAATACAAGACACTCAAACTTATGATACAGCGCCCTAAAACTCATTCAATGATAATTTCGTAATCAAAGTTATTGTATCAAGGACTCCTTCTTAGCATGTGGATAACCGATGAAGCTAAGTGTTATCATGTGAATAAATTTAGAAGTTATTTCAAAATTTCAAGAAGAAGTTATATATCTTCCATTGGCGTGCATGGAGAAAGTGTTATCTGGTGATAAGTTGCAAGTAACTTTAGAAGATGGTTTTGTGTCGAAACAGGCACAGGCATATTATCTTATTTTTTAAACATTTTACTTGTCCTTGAAGAAAACACCACACATCATATCTTGAAACAGATCCCAAGCATTGTTTAACCATCAAATTTGTTGACACTCGGGAGATGAAGCTAGTCACAACTCTTCTTGAAACATATCCCAAGCATTGTTCACCCACCAAGTTTGTTGACACTTGGGAGACGAAGCTAGTCACAACTTTGCTATAAAAATGTACCAAAGATAAAACAAGGAATGTGCTCAAAATTGGATACAAAAGATAAAACAAGGAATGTAGCTAAATTGGATTCATAATTATATTGAAATTGTAACTTCATTTTATTCATTTTCTTTAAACAAAATAGTTACCTAAATTGTTAATTCTTCCTTTTCAAATTGGTTAACTAGGACTACATTACTATACCACACTTATTTATATAATAATAATTAAAAATCAAATGGTGTATATTACTTTGAAAATGAAGGTGTAAGTTAGATTTGATGATGATAAGTGGTATTCAATAGAAATAGAAATGATTGATAATATGGAAATGCTACAAAGATCACGTAAACATTATATAAAGTATAAATCAAGTGCAGACTGCTCCAATGTTTAGCTCATAAATAGTATGAGTTTCGACTACCAAATCGTGATAATGGCATAGCGTTGCATGACATGATGGTCAAGTACGTTACGTGATATAATGATGAGCATGTTCTTGTTGCCTGTCATGATTCATCTTGGTGTGTAAAATTCTCATCCATTACCTTTTGATTTTTGCATAGTTGAGTCCCCGTGCCATAAACTTGGATGGTATTTTCACAAATAAACTCTAAAGCATTCATAACCATACAAGAAAACATATATACATTTGAATTATAATAATGTATATGTATTTATATATATTATTAGATGTTTATATATAAATATATTAATATATCCCAGTATTTATATTTTTCCTTTCTTAATTTAGTATTTTTTTTTTTTAATATTCTATTTAGGTTTGAATTTTTTCTTATTTTTGTCTAGTCTCTCTACAATCTTGTCTCTACAACATAAATCTTATGCAATTTGTGACCCAAATAACATTGTGATAAGCATACATTTATATTGAAATAAGGAGTTGAGGCAGGGAAGGGGTAAATTAGTATAAGATAATCTTTTAATTATTTAAATCCAATTATTACAATAAAGCAATCACGCATAAAATTTATCAATTACAAAACACAAAACACAAGATTTATGTGGAAATTTTTTAAGAGAAAACCACAAAAATTAAACTTATGTTTATAAATATTTATAGGTGTCAACTTATTGTTACAAATATTTGTAGGCACCATCATATTGTCTGTTTGAAGACATCAACCTACACTTATGGATCTTCATAGGGACCAATCTACTAGCCACATTGATATCCACCATTAAGCACCAACTTAGCAAGATACACTGATCTATTTGTTTGAGTGGCACCAAATCTTAATTACAATTATCACTTTATTGAATATGGGTTCTTTAAATAATCATTTGCATTTCCTTTGCAGTTTTTCTCACACCCTCTTCACATATCTATTTGCAGCTCTCCCTTTTTGGAATGATATTCAAGATTTGCTCATATATCTATTTCTTCTTGAGAGGCTCTTGTTTATATAGGATGATATTGATTTTTGGCTCACACCGTTTCTCTTCAATTTTTTCTCTCTTTATACATCATTGTGGCTATTTATGGAGAGATGTGTTGCTCTATTAATTAAATAATCAATTTCTTTTTATTTCGCATTGAAAATAATATGGGAAAATACCATGAGCTTCCAAAAGCACGGACTTGGAACCATTAATGGTAAAAATCAATTATAAAATATTTCTTTGACTCATATACTTACAATTTTAAAGATACTAGCAACATTCATTTTTTTTCTTTTACATGCACTCTTCTCTTAATTATACATTGAAACCTTTATATATTACTTACAACTATCATATGTCTTCTTTGATGGCAATGAGAATATGTTAAACAATTCCCCCTTTGTCATTGATGACAATATTGCAATGAAACAAATCCCCTAGGAATAGAAAAAATACCCCCCCCCCCCCCCCCCCCCCATCTACTACTCTGTCACTTTGACATCAGTGGCAAATGATTCTACTTAGGCACTTAGTAATCCAGGTGGATATTGGTGGTCACCCGCCAAGTCCACTTGGACCCCCACCAAGTTTTCTTCAGCTTTTTAGTTTCCTTAATTGTAGCACAATTTACTATTTTTAGCAATTTTTTGGTTCCTAAACTTCCAAAGTTGTTTGAGGCCCTAAACGACGTTTTTTTCGGAAAACTAGGAGCAACATGGGTCCTTTTCTAAAAGTAGTAGTTCTCGGATAGATCTTTATAACGAGATATTGTGCGCATCAAACAGAGATAGTATGTCAAAGTTACAACCCCGGGAAGTTGATGTACGAATTTACCCAAATGAGGCCCACAGTTTGGCATTTCATCTTCTAGGGTTAGGTTTTTGGATGTTTAGGGCTTTCCATTATTTCTCAACAATAAATAGGCCTTCGAGCCTCATTGTAACAGTGTTCAGAGGCATGTAGCTGCCACATATCTTCTCAGAGATAAGCTACCATTGCCCTAGCTGGTTTATTTCTATTTCTGTTTGTAAGCATATTTCAGTATTTTACAGTAATGAAACGAAGTATTATTTCTGCTGCATCTCTATATGTATGGTTATATGTGTAATTTGTTGTGTTCCTGTTTAAATCTGGAACATTGGTATCAGAGTGGTCTGCTCTTTCTCTGTCTTTCTTTGTATGTCCCCAACAAGATCGGGATATAAGGAGTTAGGGCTTGAACTGGTCGAACATTTGCAAGACCAGCTTCGCAAATCCCGACGGCCTCCCATGGCGGATGAAAAGAAAGACGAGGGGGTAGGAGATCCTATCAAAATCTTTCTCGAAAAGGCCCTCGAGCAACAAAGGAACGCAATGATGGACAACTTTGCCCATATCCTTCAGCGGCTACCCAGGGGCGGCACATCTACTTCCAGTAGCTACTCTGGAAGCACCAAACCCTTTAAGGTACAAGTTAACTTTGACATTCCCATATTTGAAGATCACATAGATGCAGACACCGTAGATAAATGGTTAAATCTGCTAGAAGGGTATTTTTATATTCATGATTTTTTCGGTCGAGAAAAGATTACTTTTGCTCTACTCAAAGCCCTCCCCCACATCAAGGGCTGGTGGGAAACCTACTGCGATCAGGAGGATGAAAGTACGGCCTCACTGTTTTCAGCCACACCCACTTGAAATTCATTCCGGACTGCCATCAAGGAGCAGTACTACCTTGTCGGAAGCTTTGAGGATCAATACATAAAGTGGACCATGCTACGGCAGGGAAGGGACCAAGATGTGCCGGAGTTTACCAAAATTTTCCATACCCTTCACACAAAGTTGGGTATCAAGGATTCAGAGCAGCATTTAGTACTCAAATATCGCGGCTGCCTACACAGGTACATCTAAGAAGAAATAGAATTCCTAAACATATCCTCGCTGGCACGGCATACTGATATGCCATCAAGATCAGAAAAAGTTTAAACAGAAGAAGCGAGACTTTGGATATGCGAATCCGAAGCAAGGGAAAGGTGCCCCCAAACTGCAGAACAAAGGACAAAGCCAAGGCAAGGTGGCCCAAGATAACTCGCCAAAGCTGCAAGCAAAGAACAGTGTTGCAAAGCTGAAAAAGGACACGAGAAAGTGGTGTGAGTTCCATAAGATATCCACTCACAACACAAGTGAGTGTTGGGCCAAGCAGTCACTGGTGGCCGAGCTAAAGATTTCAGAATTAGATGCATGCTCTGACTCTAAGTCAGAACTCGACAAGGGGAATGACAAAGGGAATCAGATTATCAATGCAGAGCCCAACGCCACTGTTGCCACCATGAAGATCCAGAAGGAGGAACCTAAAGATCCAGAGGAGGAGGAGCGTCTCTTCCACTCCCAGATGTGGGTAAAGGGCTCCCCGCTATAGTTCATTGTTAACAACAAGAGCCAAAAGAACCTCATTTCAGCAGAGGTCATGAAGCGACTGGGCTTACCAACCATAGCACATCCACAACCATAAACCATCGGGTGGCTTCACCAAGGACGGGATCTTCGCGTGAGCCAGCAGTGTCGCCTTCCATACAACATCAAGCCCTTCACGGATGAGGTATTATGTGACGTTGCTCCCCTTGATGTTTGTGGTGTATTATTAGGACAACCATATTTGTGGAAACAACATGTTGTGTATGAATCAAGACCCTGTGCTGTTATTGTTACTTTGGGAAATAATTTATACAAGATAGCGAAGGTAGCACTGCCTACAACCATCTCTTTGGTTACTACAAAACAATGCAGTAAGCTCATTTCCAAAATTGGGAAATTTGTTTTTGTGATGATACTCCCTTAAGGAAAGAAGAATACAGTGGCCATGACCTCCAGACAGGGCCCCTCCGCACGACAATTATAGATGGATAAGGTCGTGGAGGAGTATGAGGACATCTTCAACTCCCCCGCAAGGGTTCCTCTACACTGTCAGGTCAAGCACTCCATCGATCTGACCCTAGGTGTGTCACTGCCCAATGGATCAATCCATCGACGCTCCATTTTGGAGAACGATGAAATCAAGAGGTAGATTCAGGAGCTGTTGCAGAAAGGTCACATCCATCCGATTTCATCACCCTGTGGGAGCCCAATCATGTTGGTACAAAGAAGGATGTGACTTGGAGACTTTGTATTGACTATCGGGTGTTGAACAAGATCACTGTCTGTAATAGGTACCCGATCCCACGGGTTGATGACCTCCTGGACTAACTGAAGGGGGGAAAATATTTCAGCAAGATCAATTTGAAGTCAAGATATCACTAGGTAGCAATCAAACCCTCCGATGTGTGGAAGACTGCCTTCAAAGCCAAGGAGGGCCTTTTCGAATGGTTGGTTAAGCCTTTCGGATTGATGAATGCTCCTGCAACCTTCATGAGGTTAATGGATGAGATCTTGTAGCCATTCACCAACTCATTTGTAGTGGTATACCTTGGATGACATCCTAATCTTCAACCAGAGTTGGGAAGAGCACCTCCACCATATCCGACAAGTTCTCCAAACACTACGGCAACACAAGTTATGCGCCAATTTGGAGAAATTCACTTTTGGCATGACCCAGTTCAGTATCTAGGATACATTATTGATGAACGGGGTTGCATGTGGATCCAGCCAAGATCCAAGTCATTCGGGATTGGTCATCTCCAACCAATCTAACAAAGCTCCACAGCTTTCTAGGTCTTGCCAACTGCTACCACAGGTTCATGTTGGGATTTTCTCATATCACTTAGCCCTTGAGTCAAGTCATCAAGGGAGGAGCGAAAGCAAAATTATTTTGGTTGAATCTCAACAGAAGGCATTCACAGAGTTGAAATATTGCCTTGATCAACACCAGTGCTTGCATTTCCAGAGTTGCAACAACCATTTGAGGTCGAGACAGATGCCTCCGACTATGCTATTAGGGCAGTCCTTACTCAACACGAGTATCCAGTGGCATATCATAGTGAGACACTTTCAGACACAGTCCAAAAGTATTCCACTTATGACAAAGAGATGTATTCCATTGTGCAGGCCTACTAATAATGGAAGCATTACACTTTGGGGAAGGAAATAGTTATCCACACAGACCACCAACCCCTGCAGTTCATACAGACCCAAGGGAAATTACAGAATGATCACCATCAGAAGTGGTCCACATACATACAATAGTTCCATTTGAATATCAAGTATAAGAAGGGCATCACCAATAATGTTGTAGATTTCCTCAGTCGACCACCGATCATGGCATTAACCACCATGCTCAACTCTTGTGGGCACGAGACTTCTGATTGGCCACATCTCTACAAAAGAGACCTAGAATTCGACCACACATACTAGACACTCTTGGAGGGTTAGCATGTTCCATATTTTCACCTCCAAGATGCCCTGTTATGCCACCTGGGTCACCTTTGTGTTCCTTCAAACGAGCGTGCCAAGATGATTTTGGAAGCACACTACAGTCGGCTGTTGGGCATTTCGGGTTCGAGAAAATGGTGGCAGTACTACAGATGTATTTCTATTGGCCGAATCTTCAACAAGATGTCGAGAAGTACATCAAATCATGCACTTCCTACACCATTACCAAACCGACCATCAAGAAAAAAGGCCTCTATACCCCGCTGCCTACCCCTAGTCTACCTTGGGAATCCATCTCCATGGATTACATGTTGGGCCTTCCTTCTACTAAGCATGGAAACGACTGTGTTTTTGTGGTCGTCGACAGGTTCTCGAAGATGGCCATTGTGGCGACTTGCAAGAAGAATATCACAGCAGAAGCCACTGCTAAACTCTTCTTTGAACAAGTGTGGGTACACTTTGGGATCCCACAGTCTATCATCTCAGATCAGGACAACAGGTTCCTCAGTACATTTTGGTCCAGTCTCTGGTCAATGCTGGACACCAAACTCACTAAGTCCACAGCCTTCCATCCTCAAACTGATGGCCAGACAGAGGTTGTCAATAGGATGATCGTACACATTCTGCACATGTACAACTCAAAGCATTCACACACATGGGATGAGAGCCTCCCCTATGTTTAGCACAGCTACAACCGGGCTCTCCACAGCTCGACTGGCCACAGCCCCTTTCAGGTGGGCTTGGGATTCCAGCCACTATGTCCCATTGATGTGGCCATGCCATTTGCAGCTACTCACACAGATTCGGCTCATGTCTAGTCCGAAACAGATAAGGAAAATAGATTCATTGAGCACATCCAACATTTTCGCCAGAAGGTCCACAACATTCTGGAGAAATCAAATGCCAAGTACAAGTGGCGGCATGATCAACATCACATGCCACACAAGTTTCAGGTGGGCAACAAAGTTTGGTTGCATTTGCAAAAGGAACGAATTACCAGAGCCTATCAGAAACGTAGATCACTCCGATATGGTCCTTACACCATTACCAAGGTTGTGGGAGACAATTCATTTGAGCTCAATATTCCCCCATTCCTTGGCCTGCACCCAGTGTTCAATGTGGACCGCCTTCGGCCATACTTTCCACCATTACTAGACACATCCGACATTGCAGAACAGCTCACACCCACAAAGTTAAATCCAGATTACATGGAACAAGTTGCAACTGATCGGAACATGGACACACAGATCAAGCACACTCGCCAGCAGAATATCCAATTGTATCAAGTCGTTAAAGCAGGCCAACTCCTGCACCAGGGCACGTGGCTCCCCAGGGACCAAGTTCAGCAGAAGTTTCCTCATCTCATGGAGGAACTCAACGCAATGGGGACCATTACTTACTAAGGGGGGAGGAATGATCCAGGTGGATATTGGTGGCCACTCGCCAAGTCCACTTGGACACCCACCATTGTTTCTTTCAGCTTTTCAGTTTCCTTAATTGTAGCACAGTTTACTATTTTTAGTAGTTTTTCGGGTCTTGAACTTCCAGAGCTGTTTTGAGGCCCTAAACAACATTTTTTTTGGAAAATTGGGAGCAACCCAAAGTAGTATTTCTCGGATAGATCTTTCTAACGAGATATTGTGTGTGTCAAGTGGAGATCGTATGCCAAAGTTATGACCCCGGGAAGTTGATGTACCAATTTACCCAAACAAGGCCCACAGTTTGTCGTTTCATCTTCTAGGGTTAGGTTTTCGGATGTTTAGGTTTTTCCATTGTTTCTCAACAATAGATAGGCCTTCGAGCCTCATTGTAACACAGTTCAGAGGCATGTAGCCGCCACATCTCTTCTCAGAGATAAGCTACCATCGCCCTAGCTAGTTTATTTCCATTTCTGTTTGTAAGCATATTTCAGTATTTTACAGTAATGAAATGAAGTATTATTTCTGCTGCATCTCTATATGTATGGTTATATCTATAATTTGTTGCGTTCCTATTTAAATCCGAATCACTTAGTAACTAAATGAGATAGATATTACTCCCAATTTCTACTTGAGATATTCAAATGTCTCTTTGGAAAGGGGCTTTCTGAAAATATCTACAATATATTCTTTGGTGGAAACATATTCCAACTTGACATTCTGTTATGCTACTTTTTCTCTTAAGAAGAGATACTTGATTGGAATATGCTTTGTTTTCAAATGCATAAAAATATTATTTGAAATATTTAATGCATCTGTGTGTTCACAAAGTATTGAGATTGGATAATTATATTCTACCTTGATATCTCTTAGTGTCTACTTCATCCAAAAAACTTTTTTGCAACATGATGTTGCTACTATATACTCGGCCTTTATTGTGGATAGAAAAACTAAAGGTTATTTTTTTGTCATCCAAGACACTAGAATGTTTCTAAGAAAGAATGCTCCTCCACTTGTACTTTTCCTATCATTAACATTGTATTCCCAATCTATATCTGTATATGTTGTTAGAGTAAATCATCAACTCTGGAGTACCACAAGCGAAAGTCCAAGGTTCCCTTTAGATATCTGAATATTCTTTTCACTACTCACACATGAGTTTCTTTTGGTGTAGCTTGAAAACAAATCCTATTTCTTGAATAATGTTTGGCATTGATGTTGTCACATATAGTAGGTTATCAACCATTAACCTATACATTTTGAGATTCATCATCTTTGCTCAATATATAACCTATGGTTTTGGATGTGTGGATTGGTGCACAAACTTCCATTTCGAATTTATTTAACATATCCTTGAAATACTTGGTTTGTGAAATAACTATGTCTTTGTTAGATTGAGAAATTTCTAATCCAAGAAAGAATCAAAATTCACTAAGCATGGACATATCAAATTCCTTTTGCATTTCTATAGTGAACTCTTGGCACATTCGTTCGTACTGCCTCCAAAAATGATGTCATCTACATAATCCACAACAATTAAACAATTTTCATTTTTCATCTTGATGTAGAGATTTTTGCTTGCAAATCATCTTTTGAAGCCTTGTTGTTTTATATATTTATCAAGCCTTGAATACCAAGCTATGGGAGATTTCTTTGGCCCATAAAGTATTTTCTTCAATTTGCACACACGTTCCTCAGTTTTTTTTTATAATAAGAACCCTTTTTGGTTATTCAATGCATACTTCTTCGTGTATATTTCCATTGGGAAACGCTGACTTGACATCCATTCGATAGAATTTGAAGTTCTTGAAACATACAAATGCCAAAAATATTCTAATAACTTCTAGCCTTACTATTGAGGCACAGGTTTCTTTAAAATAAATACATTCAACTTGAGCATAGCCTTTACAAACCATTATTTCTTTATTTATTATTACTTGCCCATTTTCATTCAACTTGTTCCTAATAACCCACTTGGAGCCCATCACATTTTTATCTTTGGGCCTTGAAACAAGTTCCCATGTCTCATTCTACTCGATTTGATTTAACTCTTATTCTATAGCATCAATCCAATGTTTATCTTTGAGAACTTCTATAAAGGTTTTAGGATCTATTTTAGGTAACAGGTAGAAGTTTGCATGTTTTGGTCCAATTGTTAATTGTATTCTAGTTTGCACTTACATATCTTTACCACAAAGAAATAGATTTTATAAATTATTCTTTTGGACAAATCTAGATGATGCCTTTGTATCTTGACATTGTGTTCCTTATTCGTCTTCTTCTTTGTAGCTTATATCTTCTCGAAGCTCATTTGTTTGTGATTTCTCCTTTTGAGGCCTTTTTTCATATGCTTTTACATTTGCACTTCTTACAAATTTGCACAATGCTTTATTGTAACATTTATGAGCCTTTCGTCTTGATGAATAACTAAGATAATTAACTCTTTTTCAATTTCAAATAAAAACTTTAAATTACTCCATCTCTACTTTCTTCTTACAACACCTTATCCTTACATTTCATAAATTGATATTATATTTTTTTGTTAGTCTCTGTTATTACCAAAATTAGCATGCATCTATATTCAAATTTATTTTCCAAAGCTACCATACCTATTTCAAACTTATTTGGAAGGACCACACTCCATGTAACACTTGGTTTAAAAAGATTCAAACATCATCCAAAAAAGTTTACACTTGGTTATGTCACATGATTGTTTGGGCCATCCTTAAAAGGATGCCCACTCGCTTATGTTTCCACAAATCTATTCATTTATTATACAAATAAGAAATAAGATGGTTACATTAGTCTCATTTCTCTACTTCAACTAGGAAAGCAAAATGATGATCCATAAAGTACATAAAAATCTAAGCAATATCAATAATGGAGTGGGACTATTTAAATCATCGATGTTTTAGATTTTTTGCGAACATTATTTATAGTCAATTTTACTGGAAATGGGGAGCAGTAATGTCATAAATACTGACATACTTGGTGCCTCCAGTTTTGTCATAATAACAAATTATCAGAATGGGGAGCAAGGTTGGAATTTGACTTGCATTTTGCCCGTATTTTACAGCTAAAATATTTTCATGACCATCTCTCCTTATGTGTGTTGAAGACGTATATTTTCCGGCTTATCTTTTCCTAAAAACATCATTAGAACCCTATGTCAACATGGCAGTTCCTATTTCCACCTCCATAGCAAAGTTAATGCTATGTCCTTACCCCCTCTGACAGCGGCAGACAGCCTCCTTGACGTCATGGCGCCCTTACATGCTCGACCATGGATCATGGCATGCATCCCTCTCCGGCGATTACAGGTCACGCAGCTCCGGCGACTCTGTCGTCTGCCGTGCTCCTGCCCATCGACCCTGCCCGCCTCCACTTTGGCCTCCACTTTGGCGTATTGATGAGGCACATTTACGAACCTTACCAACCACCCTCCCGGCAATTGATGCATTGAACTACGGCGAACAGAGGAGAGGTTACAACCATTGAACTCCGGCGAACAGAGGAGAGGTTACAGAAGGTGATTCAGTGCATGCAGCGCTTCGAGGATGGAAGATTTCAAATGCTCTTTCGACCTCTGTCTTGTGCATATACAGGTATTATCGTATACCCCTGCATACCTTTCTTTTTCAGCACGGTCTAGCAGTGGCAGTAGCAACCGAGCCGGCCCGAAATTCCTCCCAATCTTCAGTAATTTCAGCGCATATAGCCCAATTGACATTCCAAGACAGGGCAATTTCATATATTTCCCAAATGCTTCATTAAATTTTACTTCTGCAATTGTAAAAATATTTTATCAGGTGTTAAAAATACACACATAAAACATAAAACAGCTGACTTCTTTCGATACAATATTACATCACACGAGCCATGATACAACCATAATATAGAATTCATGAAACAACTACTGAAAAACGTGGGGCTTTCCCCTTTGCGGTTCTGTGAAAAGGGTTGATACAATGAAAATTATACATTCAGGGTGTTACAGGTACTCTTGTTTGTGGTTTTATGAATTCCTATCAGATGTAACACTGGCTGCGTTTTAACTTGATTTGTTTACTGTAATTAAGACTGGAATCGATCTCCAGCGATTTGGACTCGTCATTCCCAGATTGGAAACGCTGTCTGTAATGTGAACTATGAGTCGATTTTGTTCCTTTTTCAACAATTTATACTTACGCCTTCACTGCGTCTTCACTGTAGTTTCCCACAAGCATAACAATGTTAGTTCTGAACTTTAACCTCTGCATCAACACAACTTGTCAACTTGTTATTCGATAATTACTTGGTATGAGTGGTATTTGGTATTAAGCCTACATTATTGCATGTATTTAAAGCTTTTCAAAGGCGGGGAGATACAATTGAGTTCTTACTCATTGAATTTCTTTGCTGTTAACAGTCTTTGGAAAGATGCTTTATCTGGTTATGGTTGGCACTATAAAGTAAAGTTTATGTGAGAACATGACAAAAGATTAAGCTTCAAAACTAGGGGTTTGGACTCTACAATCTGAAAGAATTAAATAAGACGCCAAACTTCTGACCAGATCACTGCCCTAGAAATTGATAATGCTGGTACAAGCTATAAAAACTGTGAAGTTTTACAAGCATGTTAAGATGTGAAGCAATTGCATACTTCATATTCAC
The DNA here is from genome assembly GCA_031772625.1 of Pinus tabuliformis. NCBI lineage: Eukaryota > Viridiplantae > Streptophyta > Pinopsida > Pinales > Pinaceae > Pinus > Pinus tabuliformis. The sequence continues at coordinate 480,064,481 of CM062811.1, read as the reverse complement.
TGGTATTGCTGACGGCAAGCTTCAATTTTTTGGACGTGAAGTCAGGTTGGATTGTAGGACTCATTTATTTCAAATGATTGGATCAATTAAACGTTGTCCATATTATTGGGTCTTTAACATTGCGGGCAGCTTCAGTGCTGCTATGCTTTGGGCTGTCTCTGGCTTCTTGTTGGCAGTTGCAATGGTTATGTTTTGTTATATGTATTGGCAGTTTCCTTGTCCTACCTTGTTTGTGTTCTGTTTTTGTCTTAGGCTTGTTGAATTTCCAGTAATTTCAATACTTCAAATTCAAAATTATAAAATTACATTGAAGACCATGAGATTTATATCATAATCCTGTAAATCATAAAAGTAAGTACACTGAAGGCCTTGAGATTTAAATCAGTTTGTAGAATCACTTTGTAGCGTGGTATTATTGAACCAAGCTTGTTTCCATCTCATGAGCTTATGTCTACTGTATATTAAGGTATCCAGCAGGTATATTGGATGCGGGGAATTCCATTTAACACAAGGATAGCAGTGAATTAGAGAGGGCAACATTTTCTTCTAAAAAATATTTATTGGACTGTAAAGAAGGTTTATTAATGAGGGGCTGGCTTTGTTGGGAACCATGTAGTTATACCAAAACCTGATAGCATATATAGGGATAAGCCGGATGAGATTCTTTCCATGGCAGGGTAACCCAATTAGGCAATTTTCATAACCAGGTCTAAAAAGGCCGCAATCAACTCCTCTTTGCTTCAATTTACCCCAATCAATTTTCCAACTGAACCTTTCATCTAGCAGATTGTGAACAACATAACTGAGGAAACACCAAATATCCCCTAAATTGCTTGTACTAGTCTTCTTGTAACTTTTGCACATACATCTTACAGGGTTAGGGAGACAAAAATTAAAGTTTCCTCACCAAAACTTTTTGTCCCATACATGCTACAGGGCATGGGGAGCAAAAATAAAAGTTGTATATTATATTTCACTAAGATGTATTTATGTGTGCACCAACCACCGTATATTTAGCTTATATCTATTCACTTTGTTAACTGGAAAAATATATATTTATGTGTTGACATTATTTAACTCTTTTCATTATTTATGTGTTGAGTTTTTATCATCTACAGAAAAAGTTGAGTTGCAACAAATAGATATGTTTTCTGTCCAGTAACATATTATATATAACTTTTTAAATATAACAAGGATTTAACAACATTTTATTCTATTCCAGTTTTCAAAATTTTAGTGTTTAAAATGGATTTTAGTGTTTATTATATTATTATGTTGTTCTTTTTAGATTATGGTATATGGAGAGCATTAGTGTCTTTACTCTCCTGGTTATGTTTGCAGGGAAAAAATATGTCCTGTAAATAAATGGCATCCTATTTTTCCTTTGTTGAAGAATCCATAGAGCCCTCCCCCATGGAGTGTGCGGGTTACAACAAGTATGTGCATCTCCCCGAGCTCAGTGCCATGTGAAAATTCAAGGAATGGCCTGGTTGGTCTAGAGAGGGGTTGTCAAAGGCTGCCTTATAGTCATTGGAGATTACTTTTCGGTTTGTTTCGTCTGTCCTCTGTGACACAAGGACTTACATTGACAAAGAGGAATGGAAGAGAAGGCTTGAATCCTTAATTAGTTCCCAGATTGAGTTGATTTCAATGATTTGTGAAAATGACAAGCAGGTTCCACACTCTTCAGTTGTCAGTAAGTAGTGGTGTTCTTTACCTGTGGTTAGCAGAACAAGTGAAGAGAGCTTACTTCCTCGTTTGGGTACATGGAAAAGCGCTGAAGCTATGGTTTCTAGAATATGGCTTGCCATTGAAGGCCATATGCAGAGGACTCCTTTCACTTTAGGTCTGGGGGAACCAAATATGTCAGGTAAGCCTCTTCTTGAATATGATAGAATCTGCAAGCCAAGATATTTGCACTCTTTAAAACAACATAAACAGTTCCATAATCTAGAAGATTCCAAACTTTGCAATGTCCTCCAGATCTTTGAGGCCTTGGTATTTGTAGGCCAAGAATTGTTGCATAGATTATATGAAAGAATAGACTCTGGGGATTTCGTAGGAGCATCCACAGACTGTTGGATGGTTGAAAGGATATGGAACATGCTCACAGAAATTGTGAATTTGCTTCTAGTGATGGACCCAGATGATTTCCTTTGCCTTAAACACCAGTTGGCAATTAGCAGCACTAGTACGCTTGCAGGTACATATTGCCTTTGGTCTGCCCCCCTTAGAGACCTTACAAATGCATGCAAGGAACTAAGGCATCTGGTGCCCAAAGTCATGGGTGTTGAGGCTGATCCAAAGGGTGGACCAAGGCTCCAGGAGGCACTTATGCATTTGTTTCATTCACATGGACTTCGCTCACATAACACTTCAGGTGCTTATCATGTTGCAACAATACATGTTCTGTTGGCCTTCCAGGCAATAGAAGCCGCGGTGAAAAGGTTTTTCTTCTCATATCAGCAGCTGGTAGTAACAGCCATGGGTAGCATTGAAATGAAGGGTCCATCATATCTAGGTGCTTGTGATGCCCTGCGTCAGATATATTTTGAACCACCTTATTTCCCTAGTGTGGATGGTGCAAAGACATTTTTGGGTTACTATTGGCACTAGAAGTCTACAACTATGGTGGATGGTACACTGGAAGATCTACAGACAAATCAAGTGAAGTTTACAAGACAAAGAACAATGCGTTCAGTTTTTCAAAGTATTACCCCAAATTCATACATACACTTCTTACATTGACAGTTTTGAGTACTATACATAGAATTATATTGGATATAGGATTAGACTCATTTTTGTTCATCCCCATCAGTAGGACCAATCAATAGAACAGTGCTAGAAATTTGGAAAAAAAAAAAATTCCCTCTCCAACATGGATAGGATACTAAGGATTCATAGTGTGCAATTCCTCCTTCGTTAAATACTGTAAAAGATTGTCCAAAATTAAAAAGGTAATTATTAAAATTATTAAATTTTACGAGTTGTTTCTTTTTTTAATTTTTTAATTCTTTACCTAAATTCTATGATGAGTTTAATGATATTTATATAATTCATTATAAATTTTAACATGAAATGTAGTTTAATGCTGTTATTTTTTTATTTTTTTTTAAGATTTTTTAATTCAGTGTGTGAAACTGAGATAATTATAATTTTAAATTGTTAAGTTTATTTAATGGAATGCATCATAATTTTTTTGATGCATTATTTTTTTTATATTTAATCAGATTTTTTGTTTTTTAAGATTTTTTAATTCACCGTGTGAAATTGAGATAATTATAATTTTAGATTATTGAATTTATTTAATGGAATATATCATAAAAAATTTAATGTATTAAATCTATATCATATTTAAATATATAATTTAAATGATGGAACGAAATTGAGATAATTATAATTTTAGATTATTGAATTTATTTAATGGAATATATCATAAAAAATTTAATGTATTAAATCTATATCTTATTTAAATATATAATTTAAATGATGGAACGAAATTGAGATAATTATAATTTTAGATTATTGAATTTATTTAATGGAATATATCATAAAAAATTTAATGTATTAAATCTATATCATATTTAAATATATAATTTAAATGATGGAACATTACAATTTCATTACGGGTCATACTAAATAATTATCTCTTTAAACTAGGCCTCAAAAAATATAATTCTTTTATTTGAATATTTTCTGCTTCAAAATTAATATGAGTGAACCAACTATCCAAGGGTCTTATTGGATCTTGTTCTGATTTATTGATTTAACGATATATAAGATATATCATTATACTATTGATGAGTCATCTTATACGGTGGCTTTATCCAATTTTCTCTTATTGACAAAGATAGTTATCTTATATATATATATATATATATATATATATATATCAATTTTTTGGATATATTGACATCATACCGTTATGTTTTTTTCCTTTTTGCCCTACATTTGACATTTATGTGTTACGTGTTTGTGTCATAACAAATTTGAGTGAGTAGTAAGGGGTGAATGAGACTATTCTAAAGGTTGTCTCTTGCTCATCATCTCTGCAGCGCTTTTCATGGTGGGTTTCTACTTTGATAGTGATTTTCTTCCTTTGCAGATTGTTCTTCAGAAACCATTTTGATGCTTCTTTTCTATAAAAGTGGACATACTTTGTAAGTCAAAACACCAAAACCATAATGAAATTTGTTCCTTCATACTTTGGTATAATTGTAATATGGCCTCTTCCCAACACTCACTTGGTATGGACAATGGTTCTAGTAGACTTGGTCTCTTGATTATTCCTCTTTTGTATTCAAGCTACATTCCTACCATAAATATCCACTCATTTCCAAAGTTTTGAGAAAAAATATTAGATAATGCATTTTGGATTGACTAATAACATATAATTAGTATAATTTTTTATCTCTACATTTATTTTACAAAGTACTTTGATACTTCTTTATACTCTACTTTAATTTTCTTGCACATGGCCTTGTGTTATTGCTTAGGATGTCATTTAATTTAACTGAATTTATGGTAAAGGTATAAATTTTGCCTTTAGTTCTTCAATACTAATTTGTTTTAGTGAGATTGTAAATTTTAGTCAAATTATTTCTAGTATAGTATCATTTATAAAATACGTTGTTCTTTAATCATATAAGTTTAAATTTAGAACATTGATAATGCATATTGCTTATAGTCATTCTCACTCTTAATATCTATAATTTGGCTTAACACTTATCATTTTCTTGCAGATTGACACACGGTTCGCTCGCTTGTGCAGAGCCTAACCCCACAGTTTACAAAGAACAAAAACAATCATTGTAATTTTTCTTTCGTGGGTGACTGGCAACCTTTAGTGAATTGCCTTCACCTCTGCAATTTTTTTCCATATAGTTCAGATTGTTTTAATAATCAGTATTAGTAGGGAAATTACTTAGCCTTTACTTTAAAATTTTTACATTTCACACATAGCTTAATTAAGGGGAAAAGTAAGTGGCCATAATCCACACATTTTTTCAATTTGTTTTGCTTTTTTACCCAAGTCAAATAGCTTAATTAGCAAAGGAGTAAGTGGCCCATAATTCACTCATTTTTTTACTAACCAAAGCATCTTTACTTCATTAGCATTGGGACTAGGAACTGGTGTTATTAAAGAAAGGGAGTAGCCCCTGCTTCCCTTGCATCTTTTAGACGATCCTGGGCTTGCATCTGAAATCTTTCTCAAAGCACTCAGTTTTTCATCTCCCTTTTTAGGCTCACATAGTGTAATAGGAAGGAAGTAAGTGGCCCATCAACCACACATTATTTTATTTGCAGGTAAGGAACAAACATAATTTAGTGTAAGTAGACGAATTTGAAAAGGATCATCGAATATCCACATGACTACAAACTTTGTATGTTCACTCTGTCACTTACACACACATTTCACTACACACACTAAGCTACTCTAAACTTTGAACAAAGGGAATCAAGTGTAAAAACCTTTTGTACTTAGTTTGTTTAAGCTTAATTTTTCACATCATAAGTGAAGGAAGACACGTAAAAGCAATCATAACTTGAACAAACTAAATTTCCCCACATGGGCCACAAAATAATCTGTAGTTTAGGTTAGGACTGTTGGGGGTAGGCATCCAATAAGCCGCCATGGTCATGTTACATTTTGAAACATAGAAGTTGTCTTTTAGGGTGCTTCAAATCCTTCAGTCAGTCCACGGAAAAGACAACCAAGGCAGCACAGAGACCCGATTCAGAGGGGGTTCGGCTTAGGCTTAGTGTGTGCAGTCCTATATGGGGATACCCGACCTGTATAGTGCTCGGTACTGATAACCGATTACCAAGAAGCTAAAAACTCGACTGCCTCCATGAGACGAAGGTATCCTATTGGCCAAATTTTAGGGCATCTTTCCCTATAGGTGGAGGTGTGGGAAGCACTAAAGCCTCATTCAATACCTTGGTTGATTCTTTTCGTTGCTGGAAGCGTCACCAGTTCTTTCGGGACGTAGCCCCAGTACTCGTCATTTTTTTGCTGTTGGAAGCGTCACAAGTTCTTTTGGGACGTAGCCCCAGTACCCGTCATTTTTTGGCTACTGGAAGCTTCACCAGTTCTTTCGGGACATAGCCCCAGTACCCGTCACAAAAGATATCTCCGCAAGGCCCAGTTACTTATAGAGTGGAAAGGACGAATAGGTCTTCATAGGACCTTTTATCATACGCAAAACAAACTAAAATATTTTCCTTTTTCGATTGATCACATAGCTTAACTTAAAGGAAAAGTAACACTTTATTTTTCATTTTGCTTTATGTATGTAATTTCCTTTTATACACATTCCTCTCCTCACCACAAAAGTGACACACATTCCATTTTAAGAATACATAAATACTTTACTTTTTCATATTAAGAATAACAAGACAATGCTACACAAAACATTCCAATTCTTGTTTCACCTGAATATACATTAAAATAAATTCTACAAATAAAAATTGAAATGAAACATTTTTTTTAACTGATTTAAAATGAATTATTGGATAACTTGTTATTTATTTTGATATTTTTTGGGTAGAAAAATTGGAGGAATTATCTTTTGTGACATATTTTATGATATGTCTTAATTTTGAGATTTAGAATTTAAAGCCCTCTAAAGTTATTTTGGGATATGAAATGAGTGAAAGCTTTGTGAGCATAGCTCTCTACCTCTTGATGTCGTTTTACACACCAATTCTAGCTTTCAAACAATGTGAAAATCACCTTAATCAAATTTCATATGCAGAAGCTATGCCTCCCACAAGTTCAGCTAACTTGTTCATACGGTGGTACCAAGTGGACGCTGCATCAACACCATTACTTAGATATGTGGAGTTAGTCACGTGTGGACATTCAAGAAGATCCTAAAAGGTCCAAAACCATAACACTAATAGTGGCTTGAAAAATGTGAAAACCCTAAACCTTAAATAGTTTCCAAGCTATGTTAAATACTACGTCACTAGGAAGAGAAGGGGTTCCATATTTTTAGGATTGTATTAAAACATAGTTGAGCACAACATCTAGGAGTGGGATTTGAGATCAAAACAAAGGAGAAAGATAATTTGCAACAACCATATAGACAACAATGTCCTAGGCAACTCAATCGTAAATACCCCTTTCTTTGTATTTGTATTTCCATAATTAAATAAAAAAGAGTAGAGTATAAACCTCACCTTCTAATTAGGTTTTCTTTTATATGATATCCCCTGAGTTATATCTTGTATTAAATTATATGATTTTTATATTCACTTACATTTTTTTCATTTATGGGTTTAAATATTTATATGTATTTAACACTAACGAAGTGTTGAGACGTGAAAACCCTAATCTCAAATCATTATCAAACTATGTTAAACACCAGGTCACTAGAAAGAGGGGGTTCCATCTTTCTAGCATTGTATTGTCTCGTGGTAGAGTAGAGCATCTAAGAGTTAGATTTAAGAGCATAACATAAGAACCATTTAGAATACAATGTCAAAAAAAACTCTGTAATAAATACTCGTTTTTCTGTATGTAAAGTTTCATAATTAAATAAAATATAATAGAATATAAGTCTGCTTTTTAATTAGATTTCTCTCATATCATATTTTATAAATTACATCTTTTATTAAATCATATAACTAATATTTCCATTTACTTATTATTTTTTTAAATTATTTTCAAATATTTGAATAATAAAATAATAAACAAAATTAAAATTCAAAAAATAAATTAAATAATAAAAATTCAAAAATGACAATGTAGGCTATAATAAATTACTTCGGGTGAATATCTACAATAATTTATATATTGTTCACAATAACTTAAACTTAATATTACTTTTTGAAAAATTCACTCTCAACTTTCAATACCATGACATCTCATGGTGAAGACCTCTCCAATATACTTATGTAAAAAACGAAAAAACGAGGGGTATTATTAGACTCGAGAAGCCTCAACCTATGCTTTTACACTTAAAAGTTACCTTTCTCAATGACGCATTATCATCTATAACCACATACCTTGAGATCTGGTAAAGGACTCTCCATAATCTACTTAATTAAAAAAGAGGGGTGTTATTAGGCTAAATAAGCCTCTAACTTATGCTTCTAATAAAGCAAAGATGCGGGGTGCATCAGCTTATGTTAAGTTGGTTCATTGTTTAATATTAAGTATGTAAGCTAGGGTGAACAATGATATTATGGGGACGACTAACTTAAATTCTTTTTTTTGCTGAAGCAAGATTCGTACCTTCTATTCATTAGAAACAAAGAAACAAATTACATATAATACAACTACCCAAAGAGACCTGAGGGACATAGAGTCAACTATCCACTCAGGGCTTGGGTACCAAGCCAAAAGCTTAACATCTGGGCCACGGGCCCACAAATTTAACTGTGAGACCTTCAAAATACAAACAAAAGCCTAAACCGGCCAATCCGTTTGCAAAGTTCTGACGGATGAGACGCAAATTGGAGCCAAAAAAGGCATATTCTTAGATTCCAAAAACGGACCCGATGAAATAATAGAAAACACACTAAACGGATTTCGAGTCCGAATGGTGGAATAAACTTCGCGCATGTGAATCTCCCGAAATCCACCAATTCCAACCTCAAGGCTCAACATGCACGGAAGATAACAGTGAATCCGAACCCGAATTCAAAATAACCCAAAATTGCCACTCGCCCCCGGTAGCCCGCGAGATCTCCCGCAATTCTGTCCCCGGCAGAGTCCCTTTGACACGAACAATCTTGACTGTTGATCCACATAGAGAAATCCAATGGAAGAGCATAATATCGCACCGAACAAGCGGACCAGACGTTAGTGTGCGATGGAGGGCAGTTTTCCAAACCCTCTATCTGCCACGTGTAGGATGTTGGATGGGATCGCTGCAAAATCGCTAAAACCGTTTCCCACTTTAGAGCGATGCGAACATCCAAAAACCGCCAAGGAAGCGGTTTTACTCTACGAGGCCCAAAAATGTAAAGATTCCGGTTGCCGGTAAAACAAGGATTCCTTCCATGCCTGCTCAACTTTCTTGCCTGAACCTAGATCCCAGAAAAGAAGAGAGGCTCTCCATTAATTAAGGAACTATGGTATCCGCTGTGCTCACGCCAATGAACAGTGATGTTCATCTGACTGACTCTAGGTATTTTAGCGGCCAGCCTGTGATTTCCATAGAAACAACTGTTGTATTTTATTGAGTTCTTCTTGTGGTAACAAATCTACTCCTCCCGTGGTTCCCTGTATCAAAAACCCTTCCAGATCTAGGTTTTCTTTATCAAGAATTTCTTGTAGTTCATGATCCTCCAGGTCCATCTCATTTTGGGTCATTTCCTGATCCATCTCCAGTTCTGCATCACTCATTATGGCTTCTTTCTGATAATCGATGTCTTGTGTGTTTTCCCGGTTTTCTTCAGATTCCTTGTCCGCAGGACTTCCTTCCATTGTTTGATCTTCTTTTGAGATCTCTTCATCTTCCTCAAACTGTGCATATACGAAAGATGTGCGCATATACGGAAACTGTGCATATACGGAAGATGTGCGCATATACAAAAATTGGGCATATACGGAAGATATGCGCATGTCTTCCGTATATCCCTAACTTTCCTGTATGTGCATATCTTCCATATATGCACATCGCTCATGTATCTGCATCGCAGATGCGCAGATTCTATATACAAGAATTACGCATATACGGAAACTGGGCATATACGGAAGATATGCGCATATCTTATGTATATGCCCAATTTCCGTATATGCGCAATTTCTGTATATGGAATCTGCGCATATATGATGCAGATACCTAAACGACGTGCACATACGGAATATATGCACATACAGGAAAGTTAGGGATATACGGAAGATATGTGCATATCTCCCGTATATGCCCGATTTCCGTATATGCGCATATCTTCCGTATATGCACAATTCTTGTATATGGAATCTGGGCATCTGCAATGCAGATACATGAATGACGTGAATATACAGAAGATATGCACATACAGGAAAGTTAGGGATATACGGAAGACATGCGCATATCTTCCGTATATGCCCAATTTCCGTATATGCGCACATCTTCCATATATGCACAGTTTCCGTATATGCGCAATTCTTGTATACAGAAATTGGGCATATACGAAAATTGTGCATATACGGAAGATATGCGCATATACGGAAATTGGGCATATACGGAAGATATGCACATATCTTCCGTATATGCCCAGTTTTTGTATATGCACAATTTTTGTATATGTAATCTACGCATATACGATGCAAATACATGAACGACGTGCATATACAGAAGATATGCACATGCAGAAAAGTTAAGGATATACAGAAGATATGCGCATATCTTCCGTATATGCACAATTTCCGTATATGCGCACATCTTCCGTATATGCACAGTTTCCGTATATGTGCAATTTCTGTATATGGAAATTGTACATATCTATGTATCTACGCATATACGAAAAATGTGCATATACGGAAGATGTGCGCATATACGGAAATTGGGCATATACAAAAGATATGCGCATGTCTTCCGTATATCCCTAACTTTCCTGTATGTGCATATCTTCCGTATATGCACATCGTTCATGTATCTGCATCGCAGATGCGCAGATTCCGTATACAGGTATTGCGCATATACGGAAACTGTGCATATACGGAAGATGTGCGCATAAATGGAAATTGGGCATATACGGAAGATATGCGCATGTCTTCCGTATATCCCTAACTTTCCTGTATGTGCATATCTTCCGTATACGCACGTCGTTCATGTATCTGCATCATAGATACGCAAATTCCATATACATGAATTACGCATATACAGAAACTGGGCATATACGGAAGATATGCGCATATCTTCCATATATGTCCAATTTCCGTATATGCGCAATTTCTGTATATGGAATCTGCGCATATACGATGCAGATACATGAACGACGTGCGTATATGGAAGATATGCACATACAGAAAAATTAGGGATATATGGAAGACATGCGCATATCTTCCGTATATGCCTAATTTCCGTATATGCGCACATCTTCCGTATATGCACAGTTTTCGTATATGCGCAATTCCTGTATACGGAATCTGCGCATCTGCGATGCAGATACATGAACGATGTGCATATACGGAAGATGTACGCATATACAGAAATTGGGCATATACGGAAGATATGCGCATGTCTTCCGTATATCCCTAACTTTCCCGTATGTGCATATCTTCCGTATATGCCCAATTTCTGTATATGGAATCTGCGCATATACGATGCAGATACATAAACGACGTACATATACAGAAGATATGTACATACAGGAAAGTTAGGGATATGCGCATATCTTCCGTATATGCCCAATTTCCGTATATGCACATATCTTCCGTAGATGCACAATTTTTGTATATGCGCAATTCCTGTATATGGAATCTGCGTATCTGCGATGCAAATACATGAACGACGTGCATATATGGAAGATATGCACATACAAGAAAGTTATGGATATACGGAAGACATGCGCATATCTTTCGTATATGCCCAATTTCCATATATGCGCACATCTTCCGTATATGCACAGTTTCTGTATATGCGCAATTCCTGTATACGGAAATTTTTCATATAAAGGAAATTGGGCATATACGAAAATTGTGCATATACGGAAGATATGCGCATATACGGAAATTGGGCATATACGGAAAATATGCGCATATACAGAAGATATGCGCATATACGGAAATTGGGCATATACAGAAAATATGCGCATATACGGAAGATATGCGCATATCTTTCGTATATGCCAAGTTTCGTATATGCACAATTTCTTTATATGAAATCTGCACTTATACGATGCAGATACATGAACGACGTGCATATACGAAAGATATGCACATACAGGAAAGTTAGGGATATACAGAAGATATGCGCATATCTTCCGTATATGCGCATATCTTCCGGATATGCACAATTTCCGTATGTGCGCACATCTTCCGTATATGCACAATTTCCGTATATGCGCAATTTCTGTATATGGAAATTGTACATATCTTCGTTTATGTATCTGCGCATATACGGAAATTGTGCATATACGGAAGATGTGCGCATATACGGAAATTGGGCATATACGGAAGATATGCGCATGTCTTCCGTATATGCCTAACTTTCTTGTATGTGCATATCTTCCGTATATGCACGTCGTTCATGTATCTGCATCGCAGATGTGTAGATTCCGTATACAGGAATTGCGCATATACGAAACTATGCATATACGGAAGATGTGCGCATATACGGAAATTGGGCATATATGGAAGATATGCACATGTCTTCCGTATATCGCTAACTTTCTTGTATGTGCATATCTTCTGTATATGCACATCGTTCATGTATCTGCATCGCAGATACGCAGATTCCATATACAGGAATTACGCATATACGGAAACTGGGCATATACGGAAGATATGCGCATATCTTCCGTATATGTCCAATTTCCGTATATGCGCAATTTCTGTATATGGAATCTGCGCATATACGATACAGATACATGAACAACGTGCATATATGGAAGATATGCACATAAAGGAAAGTTAGGGATATACGGAAGACCTGCGCATATCTTCCGTATGTGCCCAATTTCCGTATATGCCCACATCTTCTGTTTATGCACAGTTTCCATATATGTGTAATTCCTGTATACGGAATCTGCGCATCTGCGATGCAGATACATGAATGACGTGCATATATGGAAGATATGCACATACAGAAAAGTTAGGGATATACGGAAAACATGCACATATCTTCCGTATATGCCCAATTTCCGTATATGCACACATCTTCTGTATATGCACAATTTCCGTATATGCGCAATTCTTGTATACGGAAACTGTGCATATACGGAATATATGCACTGTATATGCGCATATATTCCGTATATGCCCAATTTACGGCGCATATCTTCCGTATATGCCCAGTTTCCATATATGCACAATTTCTGTATATGAAATCTGCGCAGATACGATGCAGATACATGAACGACGTGCATATACGAAAGATATGCACATACAGGAAAGTTAGGGATATACAGAAGATATGCGCATATCTTGCGTATATGCACAATTTCCGTATATGCGCACATCTTCTGTATATGCACAGTTTCCGTATATGCGCAATTTCTGTATATGGAAATTGTACATATCTTCGTTTATGTATCTGCACATATACAGAAACTGTGCATATACGGAAGATATGCGCATATACGGAAATTGGGCATATATGGAAGATATGCGCATGTCTTCCGTATATCCCTAACTTTCTTGTATGTGCATATCTTCCGTATATGCACGTCGTTCATGTATCTGCATCGCAGATGCGCAGATTCCGTATACAGGAATTGCGCATATACGGAAACTGTGCATATACGGAAGATGTGCGCATATATGGAAATTGGGCATATACGGAAGATATGTGCATGTCTTTCGTATATCCCTAACTTTCCTGTATGTGCATATCTTCTTATATGCACGTCGTTCATGTATTTGCATCGCAGATGCGCAGATTCCATATACAGGAATTGCGCATATACGGAAACTGGACATATACGAAGATATGCGCATATCTTCCGTATATGCCAGTTTCCGTATATGCGCAATTCCTGTATATGGAATCTGCGCATCTGCGATGCAAATACATGAACGACGTGCATATACGAAAGATATGCACATACAGGAAAGTTATGGATATACGAAAGACATGCACATATCTTCCGTATATGCCCAATTTCCATATATGCGCAATTCCTGTATATGGAATCTGCGCATCTGTGATGCAGATACATGAACGACGTGCATATACGGAAGATATGCACATACAGGAAAGTTAGGGATATACGGAAGACATGCGCATATCTTCCGTATATGCCCAATTTCCGTATATGCGCACATCTTCCATATATGCACAGTTTCCGTATATGCGCAATTCCTGTATACGGAAATTGTGCATATACGGAAGATATGCACATATACGGAAATTGGGCATATATGGAAGATATGCGCATATCTTCCGTATATGCCCAGTTTCCGTATATGCACAATTTCTGTATATGGAATCTGCGCATATACGATGCAGATACATGAACGACGTGCATATACGGAAGATATGCACATACAAGAAAGTTAGGGATATACAAAAGATATGCGCATATCTTCCGTATATGCGCAATTCCCGTATATGTGCATATATTCCGTATATGCAAAATTTCCGTATATGCCCAATTTTTGTATATGCGCACATCTTCCGTATATGCATAGTTTCCATATATGTGCAATTTCTGTATATGGAAATTGTACATATCTTCGTTTATGTATCTGCGCATATACGGAAACTGTGCATATATGGAAGATGTGCGCATATACGGAAATTGGCATATACATAAGATATGCGCATATCTTCCGTATATCCCTAACTTTCCTGTATGCGCATATCTCTCTCTCATACTCGGATGAATGTTGTAATGACATGACTGCAAGGTGAGCTGTGATGAGGTTGCCCCTTTGATGATGGTGTGAGGTTGGGTGCCTTTGTAGTATCTGTTGCCAAGGGGAAAAAATGAAACAGGGAATGTTAGGAAGGGAGTGATGAAATGGGAATAGGAGTTATAGGGAGAAATTTGTTAGGGATGTGGGAGGAGTTGGGATTTTTGATAGGATAGGGTAGGGTAGGGTTTGGGTTAAAAAACTAAACCAACATAGATCTATCTTAAGTCTATATCTATGAAGCACCAAAGATGGATCAAATTTATTAAAGTGTAATTTTTTTAATCTTTTAATATTAAGGAATTAATACATGGCATAAAATTAATGATAAAAAAAAAATTATATCTTAATAAATTTGAATTTCGTATGGATTTGGGTTTAAGATGGACATGATAATAATGTGTATACACGTCAAATATCTCTCTATTTTTCCTCTTCTCACGTCACATATTTTCCTCTTCTCACTTTCTCCTCATTCTCCACTCATGCACCCGCGAACCCTTGTGCCCACGTCTCTTTGTCTCACATATCCTCCTTCTTCTTACCTCTCTCAACTTTTCCACTCATGTCCATCCACTTTCTCTCTTCGTTCACCTCCTCTACCAAGCCCTTAAACATAAGTTATCCTTCTACCCCTCACCTACACCTTCTCCTAAGAAACAACATTTTTCATTCCCCTCTTCCTTACCCTTACCTCCTCACCTCGCCTCCAACTTCTGATTCATCCTATCTCTCCCTTTCCATTGGCTCCTCCCTCCTTCCTTCATCCACACCACCCCCCCTCCCCTACCCATCTATCCTTCACCTATTTTCATCTCCTTCCCCTTTTCCCCTCTCACTACACCTCATGATGTTGTCGTAGACTAGTCTCGCCTATCTACCTCTTTTCTCCCCCATCATGCTTTGCATCTCATTCCCATTGACATTTCTTTTGTTATCACCTCCTATCCTCACCCTTCTACGTCTTTTCCCTCGTTTCCTCCATTCCCATGAATCCGCCTCCCTTACCCATCAATCCTTTACCTCTTCTCAAGTCCTTAGTCCATTACATCTCACCTCCCTCTTTCCCTCCCTCACCTCCTCCCCACAAATGACTTATTAAAAGAATTATTTTCCTCTAATTGGGTATATAGGTATTTATAACTATTTTTAGCAGTAGGTATGGGTCTTCATGCCTTATACATGGTTGTGGGTGGAATGAAGAATGCTAGGCACTATTCACGGAGAAATGGTTGTGGGTTGGTTGTATTTTGTGTGCAAAGAAATGGAGAGAAGGAGATTCATCAAGGTATTCACGGAAGCAATGAAGGTGTTTTCTTATTCTATGCATTCCTTCAATGGGAATATTTTGTTGTGTCATGATCCTAGGTTCAGTTCTTGAGAGATAGCATTCATGTTTCTTGAACATGACAGAAGGAGAGTGGCCTTCATGCTTACACCACGTCGTTCATGTATCTGCATCGTATATGCGCAAAAAAAAAGAAGATAGCTAACTTTCCTATCCTTCTTGAAATTAATTTTATAACCCATGATGTTTTAGTTCGACTACCCAACATCCAACGAAGTTACGAAAAGGATAGGGAAGGAGGTACCATGTTACCCTAAGCATGGGTTGTGTACCCTGTAGCAAGTCCTGTTTGACTCCACAGTCTAAGGAGGGACCTTGGAGCTCTCATGCAAAGAAAATGGTCATGAAAAAAGAAGGGAAAATGTTCACTAGAGATACATTGTGTGTGAATTATGAACCATCACATGCTATAGAGTGATAACAACTTGTGAACCCACAAATAGTAGTTCGGCGTTTGAATACTAAACTACAGGACTTGTGGAAGAGTGACCTGAACAAAGGGAGAAAAACAATCCCTTAGGTCATGACAAGCCTATGAGGGAGTCCATGTTTAAAATATGTTAGTGGTGGAAACTAGGGAGGGATCCATCAAAATGAGTCAATTAGACCAAGAGGAAATCAATTGTTTGGTTGTATTTTGTGTGCAAAGAAATGGAGAGAAGGAGATTCATCAAGGTATTCACGGAAGCAATGAAGGTGTTTTCTTATTCTATGCATTCCTTCAATGGGAATATTTTGTTGTGTCATGATCCTAGGTTCAGTTCTTGAGAGGTAGCATTCATGTTTCTTGAACATGACGGAAGGAGAGTGGCCTTCATGCTTACACCACGTCGTTCATGTATCTGCATCGTATATGCGCAAATTCCATATACAGAAATTGCGCATATACGGAAATTGTGCATATACGGAAGATATCTTCCGTATATGCGCAATTTCCGTATATGCATAATTTCTGTAATAGAATTTGCACATATACGATGTAGATACATGAACGACGTGCATATACGGAAGATATGCACATATAGGAAAGTTAGGGATATACGGAAAATATGCGCATATATTCCGATATACAATTTCCGTATATGGAATTTGTACATATCTTCTTTCATGTATCTACATTGTATATGCCAAATTCCATATACAGAAATTGTGCATATACGGAAATTCTGCATATACGGACGATATGCGCATATACGGAAGATATGCGCATATCTTCCGTATATCCCTAACTTTCCTGTATGTGCATATTTTCCGTATATGCACGTCGTTCATGTATTCTTCATGCTCGGTGTGTATGCATTCCAAACTTTTGAAAAAATAATAAATCCACATTAATTGCATGCTCCTGAGTGCAAGTTACTAGGTTGTTACACTACACAACCCTAATTTCTATTCCCAATGAACTTAGACAACTTATGAGAGTATAAACAAGGTTTATGTGATGGAGAAGGGGAATTGACCATTTTTGTACCTTTATTTTGGAGCATTATATTGAAAATTTACCCTTGGATTTTATGGTTCTCTTCTGCACAAA